>OY282581.2:32470393-32972893 GCA_958299025.2 Drosophila histrio
TTACTTAAGACGCGAAAATGTGATTAACAAGTGTGAAAAGCCGCTCACTCACTTATTTTTATTTAATTTAATTTTATTATGCACATTTTCCTGTGTCTTTCTTGCAAGTTTTCTTGCGGAAGTTTCACTTTTGCTCGAATAACTTTAATTGATTTAGTTGTGTGTGAATGAATGAATGAATGTGAGTGTGAGTGTATATTCAATTACTTAAAAATGGCTTGCCAAAGTGTCGAGGAGTTTGACTTAAAAATTAGCGCAAGTTTTGTCCCTGCCCCTTCCCTCTCTCTTTCTTACTCTCTCTCTGTTTAATAGCAGCCACAATACATGGACAAAGTTGGCTGACAGCTAAAGTTTTTGGTGGCGTGGCCCGAACACCACATGCATCATTATCAAGCCGAATGACAGGTGTGCGCATGCCAATTTGAGCAGCTCTAATTGAATTTAGTAAACTATATATATATATAAATATATATGTATGTGTGTGTGTGTGTGTGTATTACACTTTTGTCTGCACTCGATTGTCTCGACCGTCGACTGTCGACTACTGAGTTTTTGGCCAAAAAACTTTCACGCTGTCATTGTAATACACACCTTATCAGACTGCTTTTTGCCGCCTTCATCGCTGCACAGCGAGAAAAAGGGTGTACTCAAATTAACTTGGCATGCGATTGTTGAACTTTATATTATTTAAGCTACGAGTTACTGAAAACAAGCATTTATTGAATTAATTACAATTATTTAGTTAATTATTTATTAATTTTTTATATATTTATTTATTAATTTATATATTTATCTATTTACATATTTATTTATTTATTTAATTATTTATTTATTTATTTATTTATTTACTTGTTTATTTATTTATTTAATTATTTCTTTATTTATTTGTTTATTTATTTATTTATTTATTTAATTATTTATTTATTTATTTATTTATTTATTTACTTGTTTATTTATTTATTTAATTATTTCTTTCTTTATTTATTTATTTATTTTCTTGTTTATTTATTTATTTAATTATTTATTTATTTACTTACTTGTTTATTTATTTATTTATTAATTTATTTATTTTTTAGTTTATTCACTTATTTACTGTTTTATTTATTTAATTACTTTTTTATTTATTTTTTTATTTATTTAACGTCATCTAAAAACAGTCGACACAAAGAACGATTTGAAATATAATAAATAAGTTGAAAATGATATTATAATATTAACAATTAAATTATATTATATGCGATTTTAATCTTAGAACTGAAAAGAGAGAAAGTTTAAGTTTAAATTAAGTTAAACATGTAAATTCGTTACACTCTGTATAAAAGAAAATAAACTTAAATCAAGTAAAACTGTAGATTTACTGGAAAAGAGTGCGAAAAGTGTTGATATAAGTTTGGAAGTCGAGTTTCAAATTGTTTAATCAAGGACTTGTCTATTTTGGATAGTATTTAAATAAAGAATTAACAATTTATTTTTTTATTTATTTACAAATTTAGATATAATATACAATATTAAATCTAAGGGCAGTAGTGCTTAGAGTACTAGTAACTGGACCTTCGACTCCAATTAACGTTTTATTCCGAAGTGTTACTGGAAATAATATCGAGAGAATAATTTTAATTTTTGTAACAATTTAAATTTGAAATGAAACGTTTTATGTAGGCAATATTTGATATTTTTCGCTCTGTGTAGTTCTTTGTTTCCCTGTCGTTGATGTCCTTGTTGTTGTTGTTGTCGCTGCAGGCTGCGTGTCGTGCAAATCCCAGGCAAGTTGTTGCCACTGTCTCTCCACTGTCTCCCCCCTCCCCACCCCCCGCGTCAACGGAGGCAGGCAGCCTTGCCGCCAAACAATTAACGTTAATGGATCATGGTAACTTTTTCGCCTTTTTCCAGTGTGCAATCCCAGCGGTGCGTGTAAACTGGCAAAAGTAGCAAAAGCAACAAACTGGGGCAACCATCAAACAGACTGCTTTGGCTCTTGGCATATGAGAGGCGATGCTGCCGCTCCTCCCGCTCCTCCCACTCCTACTGCTACCTTGTTCAACAATGGGGAAAATCGTACAGACTGGCTTATATTAATTCATATTGTCATATCTCGAATTAGGTTTTTTTTCCATAATTAAATTGCTTCAAATCTCGAATAAGTTTATTTGTTTTATCAATAATATTTATTTTATTATTTTAATATTTACATTCGTACAGCTGTGAGTTTTCCCAGGCAACATTTATTTAAGTTGGCAGTTGAACAAATTTTGTGGACAATTTATGCTATGTGCAAAACAAATAATATTTCTTTTAATTTAACATAAACTATTCAAATAAATTACTTTTCCTAAAGTTCTATGCATTTACAAATACGCAAATAACATTTTAAAATATCTAACTTATTTTTAGATATAGGAAAATGTTGTTTACATTTTTATTACATTTTTATTTGAATTACTTAAGATAATAAATTAGTTATAAATATATATATAAAGTATATAATATAAAAAATATAATAAATATATAAAAAATCATTAAATAAAAAAAATTATAATTAAATAAATATATTAAAATAATAATAAATATTTTAAATATATTTTTAGGCATATATTTAATTAAATTATATATTTTTTTAAATTTTTAAAAACTATAATTGAATTAGAAATAAATAATAAATATGAAAAATATTATAATTAAATGTAATGAAATGTATAAATATAGACAGACAATATCTGTGTTTGTATTATAATTTTTTCTGGCTAATCCAACTCTTTTTGACCACTGTGCGTTCTTTTGCTTTTGGTATCTTTCTGTGCTTTGAGCATCTTTCGACACCGTCGTCGTCGCCAGTTCGCTTGGCAAGTTTTCTGCTGTCTTTTGCTGTTTTGCGTGCACCCTCTACAAGTTTCTCTGCACTTTTCGCTTTTCACATTTTCTTTGCTTTTCTTTTACTTTTCGATTGGCGCCAAGGATCGCTGGCTGTGGGGATGAGGGGGTGAGGAGTTGAGGAGTCTGTAGCGAGCGAATGCGCTCAACTTTTAACACACTCAAGTGTCGTAATTTTGGCTGCTTTTTCGCACACAAAACAATATTAATGCTGGTAGTTTGCTGACTCCTCACGCCCCCCTTCTTTTGCCCTAATGTGTTGGCGGGTTGGGTTGGTTTTAGCCATGCTTTAGGCCCTGTTCTCTGTGCCCTGGCCCCACCCAAATAGAAGTTAAATGAAAAGTTTTGCTTGCGCTGCAAACACGTCGCTTCCTGTCGTCTGCCGCTTTTGCTATGCGTCGCTGATTTTGCTGACTGACTTTTAGGCTTTGAATCAAGTTACACATACACATACGTATACACACCGGCACACACACACACACACACACACACACACACACACACACACACACACACACACACATAGAAGACAGTGCGTGTGCTCTCTTATGTAGGCAATAGTAGAATTTGTGTGTGTGTCTCAACTATTGAGCATGTTTTCAAGAGGTTTCTTTGGTTCGCCAAAACTCCCACAACGCAGCAAAATTAAGCTAAAACAAGAAAGCATCCTTTGCATTGACTAGCCGAAAATTAAATACACTAACAATTTGTGGCTTTAAGAAATATATCTATGTCTTTTATCTTGAATCAAATTGTGTTGAATGAAAATTCTAATTTATAATGCATGAAATTAAATAGAACTAACATTTAATTTCTAACAGCCGAGTTGACTCTAGAAAATAGACTCTAGCTACTTATTAGTTTTTATAATATAAAAATCTTTTTTGTTTAATATTTAATGTAATAAAGAAAATAAAATATAGTAAAAATAAACTAATTTGTAAACTAAATGTGTATTTTGCATTACTACTAAATAGTTCTTAAAAACAGTATAAGAAAACAAGCCGCACAGTCGGGAGGACGACGGTATAATACCCTGTGGCAGTACAGCGTTTTCTTTTCAATTTGTTGGCGAAGGGGGCGTTGAGTTGTGCTGAAATTTTCTGGACAGATTGACTCCTAGATATTCATCATGTGTGCCAAATCTCAAGTCCCTAGATACAAAATTCCTTTTGTTATGAGCATTTTCTTGATTTGTGGGCGAAGGGGGTGTGGCAAACTTGATCTGCCTGCAAATATTAGTAGTGCTGGGTGACCAAGTTCAAGCTTCTAGGTCTTACCATCTCTAATTTCATTTTGTTGATATGAAGGACCGACGGACCGACGGACCGACGGACCGGATGGACATATGGACGGACAGATGGGCGGACGGATGGACAGATGAACGGACGGTCGGCCGGATGGACGGACAAATGGACCGACGGACAGACGGATGGACAGATGGACAAACGGACGGATGGACAGATGGACGGACGGATGGACAGATGGACGGAGGGACGGATGGACGGACGGATGGACGGATGGATAGACGGACGGACTGACGGACGGACGGACGGACGGACGGATGGACGGACGGACGGACGGATGGACGGACGGACGGACGGACGGACGGATGGACGGACGGACGGATGGACGGACGGACGGACGGATGGACGGATGGACGGACGGACGGACGGATGGACGGATGGACGGACGGACGGACGGATGGACGGACGGACGGATGGACGGACGGACGGATGGACGGACGGATGGACGGACGGACGGACGGATGGACGGACGGACGGATGGGCGGATGAGCGGATGAGCGGATGGACAGATGGAGGGATGGACAGATGGACCGACGGACATGGCTATATCGACTCGGCTATTGATGCTGATCAAGAATACGTCCACGCTTCGTTTTGCCTGTTACAAACTTTTAACAAACTTAATATACCCCCACAGGGTATAATAAACTTAGCATACAACATTGAAACATGGTTAACTTAATAAATGTTTAGTTACATTAATGAAATTAGCAAATATTATAAATAAATTCTTATAATTATTTATTATTAAATAAATATACTTTCTTTGCAATTGTTCCTACTGCAGTTAAGTATATGATAGAGTGCTTAGTTTTATTAAGAATAATTCGACTTATATATAAGATTTACTCTGACTGTTAAACTGAAAAATTGTTTAACTAATTTCCCTATATTTTCTATGCCAGGTTGCTGATAAAATCGTCTGCATTGAATGAAACTTCATTGTTCATTCTATAACTGAGCTCAGCTGAGTTTGATTGGAATATTTGGAATGACCAGAAGGTTATACGGCAAATAATATTTATTTATTTGTTATATTATTACATAAACTATTATAATTAAAGGTATAGGTATATTAGCAACTAGAGCCATCGAATCTAAATGGTATAGTAGTCATATATATTAATAGAATTTAATTAGCATTTAAAAAAAACTTTATAACTAAGATTTCAGCATTTTTATTTGGATATCTTTATAGCTAACATTTCATTCTAGCAATTTAGTTTTAAAGCGAACCCTTCTATGGTATAGTAAGCTTATTTCATTTCTTAGCATTTGCAATAAATAAATTTGCAGAGTTTCTCTTAGATATCTATATAACAACTAAATTTTCAGTCGATTCTAATTGCTAAACAATATATTGAAGTTATTAAAATATATATAAAATTTGATTAGCATTTTAAGGTTGCAATTTATTGCAAACAATTAATTTGTCAAACGAAACTTCTGTGGTATAATAGTTATAAGTTTTAATAAGACTTTATTAGCATTTGCAAATATGTATATAGATAAGCAGAGTTTCTTTTAGTTATCTGGATAGATAAAAAGTTGATCTCTTTCTTAAGCGATGCTCCCTATGACAACTATAAGTTATAGAAGTCTGATTTTGATATTACTTCTAGTAATTTAATTACTATTAGTAATTTACTACTTCAGCATTTGAAAGACACTTTAAAACTGAGATGCAACGAACTTAATTTAACTATATTTAAATATTCAAAGAGTTTTCGCCATAACAATTAATTCTTTAAGCATTATTTCCTATGACATATTCAGCTGATTGAGCTCATTTCAGCTCTTATATATGTTGCATGCAACAAGCAGCAGCCGTCGTGCCAAGTTTCAATCAAACTGCTGCAAAATTGAGAGACCAGAAGGGAAACAAACAAACCAATAGTCAGACAATGAGACTTGGCTTTAACGACTCAGCTGTTGACCTTCAACAAGACACGCCCACTGCATTTTATTACACACATTTCGTGACATAGCTATAATACCCAGTGCAAGGGTATAATGAATGGGCAATGGGGCCAAAAGCGGAAGTTGCGTCGTCAGGCACGAAGGAGCCGCAGCAAAAAGGTAGGCAGATGTGGCATGCGGCATGTGGCAGGCAGCAAGAGCAAGAAAACTTTTTGGGGGCGCAGCTTAAAAGTTATTAGCGTGGTATTTGCCCTCTCTCTCACTCACTCTGTCTCTCTCTCCCTTTCTTGCCGAGGTGAGACACAAAATGGCAAGCGAGGAATTCCCAGCAAGTTGCTTGCTATTCATATTTGTGTGTTGAGGCTTAGTACGTTATTAAGTTGTTACGTTTTGGCCCGTTACAAACAGCAGCAACAACTACCAATACCAGCAACAACAACAACAACAACAACAACAGCAACAACAACATCGCGTGGAGCCAACACTGCTCTCAAAGGTATTGCGTGATATTTCAATTTGTTTTTAGTTGTAAGTGGCTTAAAATGATTTAATAACTCATCAAGGGATTTGCTTGTTGTTGCATATTTGCTTTAGTTTTCTTTCATTTCCCTTTCCAATCTCATTTACCTATTTGTTGTGCTTAGGCAGGCAGCAAAGGATGTGGAGAGAGGGGCCGGGGATGGGAATGGGGGAAAACCCACCTCAGCCACATTCAAGCATGTCAAACTTTTTAAGTAGTTTTGATGTTGCCATATTAAAGAAGTTTTCTATTAGTTTTTGCTCATTTCTGGCATCATTAATACAAATAGCAAACTTAACTATGCATATAATTATGCATATATTTACTTAGACACACACACACACACACACACACACACACACACACACACATACCATTACAGCCATCAGTGTTGCCTGAATTTGAAGGGTTAAAATCAAGGCAAATATTGAAGAAGCTTCATTTCGATACAAACCAAAAGGCAAGTCAAATTTTTGGAGACGTTTTTAATGTTTCAAGCCATAGCACAAGATTTCCATTCGATTCTGGAATTGATTTAAGGTTCGAACCTTTGTATAATTTTATATAAAATATATTAGTTTATTTCTGAATTGTTTCCTTTTTTGCTTGGTGAGTTAAGTCTATAAAACTATTTGTTAGAAAACTTTCTAACTTATTAGATAATCTGACTCAAGATAGCACAAGATTTTGGTTCGATTCTCGTATTGATTGAAGGTTCGAACCTTGTTTTAATATTACATAAAAAATATAAGTTTATTTCTGAATTGTTAATATATAAATATAAAATAAATTATATAAAAAATTATATAAAATTATTTATTATATAGTAAACTTTCCAACTCTTTAAATAATCTGATTTAAGAGACTGATATTATTACCAAATGTTCCCCTTATTCCCCCTTCAATATATATACTTTTCCCAAAAATCAAACAGTTTATTCTATTAAGTAAGGAGTTTGTTTTGATGTTTCAAGCCATAGCACAAGATTTCGAGTTGATTCTGGGATTGATTTAAGGTTCGAACCTTGCTTTAATTTTATATAAAATATATTCCTTTATTTCTCAATTAATTAGTTTTGTATAAAAAACATTACTATATTTGTCAACTGCTTCCATATTTGCTTGATGTTTTAAGCCTATAAAATTATTTATTAGAATACTTTCTAACTTTTTAAATAATATAACTTAAGATATAGATTTTCTTATTATTTGTTTACTTCATTAAGTAAAATATATAAAAAAGTATGAGTAATTAATTGATGTCTCCCCCAAAGAAAGTAGTTCAATTCGGCTATGGCATCAAGAGTTAGATAATTTTAAGAACCACTTTCCAGCTGTGGAAAATAATTGAATATTACTTAGAAATAGCTAAAAAATATGAAACTTGCTTAAATTCTAGCTGATTTATTATTAATATATTTGTTTAATAAATTAACCTGCATATGTAACATTTTCTAAATTGACTAAATTTCCTCTTCTGCATTTAAACATTTAAATGCCTTCATTTTACTTATTTCTTGACCTAAAATAAATTATTTCGTTAAAGAAAATATTAATCTTTTTAAGAATATTATTTTTTTTGTATTTAAAATTTTGTGAAGAATCAAACAACTGTTTTTTTATAACAACAAATTGTTTTGACATTATGCGACAATCAGAAAAAATCGTTTATTTAGTTTTACAAAACCATCATATTTCTAGCGAATAGAATTTCTTAAAAACTTTTTATTTTGCCATTAGAAACTAGCTAATTCTGGCTATAAAATCGCAAACATGGCAACACTAAGACATACACCACTTTCCCTCTTAAGTATTTAACATTCATAATGAGCAATATTCGGGCGCATACTTTTTGCGTGTGCTGTGCAAATATTTTAAATGCCATTTTAGGGCTTTAAATGCGCCCCAGGGATGCTCTGTCAGCCGCCAAAACTATTTGTGTGTTAACACACACTCCCCCACACACTTACACACACACACTCCCACACACACACACACTCCCACAGACATTCCTCTGTTTGTTTAGTCGATTTAAAATTTGCGCAAATTAAGCCAAATCAATTTTTGGGGCAACAAAATTGCACATTTGGCGATGCGATTTCGATTTAGTTTTTGTTATGGGGCCACATCACGCATAACCCTAGAGGGATAACAAACCGACACCAACCCCGCCCCCGCCCCGCTCCCGCCTCACTCTCTCTCTGTAGAAAACAGTGTGACCAGTCACGTAGCACAAATGTATCGAGTGGGTTGTAAATGTGGCAACTAAACTGCTGACCAGCTGCCTGACCCAACAAAAAACCCGACAAACTGTGGCAGCTTGTGGTATACTGTATAGTAGTATGTTAGAGAGGGGGGCTTGGGGGCAAAGTTGGAGGCGGGAGTTGTTGGCAAGTTGCAACGTTAAATTTGACAACTTGGAAAATTCTCCGACAGTCAGAGAGCTAAGCGCAGCAAACAAACTTATTTGGGAATTTTCTTTTGTGTATTTCTATGGCCAGAAAGCATTCAATACGGCTAATTACACAACATTGTGAAGGGTCACTGTACATACAATGGGTGACAAGGCCATAAATTGCTGACAACTATTGATGACTGTTAGAGGGGAATAAGAGTTGAACATTTGCTGGTTAATTGATGGATTGATTTTAAATGAATTGAAATGCATATTTTTTGTATTTTTCAATGAAATTCAAGTCGGAATTTTGCTGTATAATTTTATCAAATATTTTAGAAAATTAAGTAGTTATTAAATACAGCAGGAAAGAAATAAACAATGAGTTGTTTTTTTAGTTTTATAAACAGATTTAATTCAAGCATAATTACTACGGTTTACCTGGTCACATTTTTAGCCTAGTTGGGAAGTTGGAAAATTAGAGAATTATAGTGAAAGTTAAATGGTTTTTGTTCTTCTAACAACAGAGCAACAGTTAAGCTTTTCCTTTATAATATATAAATATATATAGATAATTAATAAATATATTTAAGTCAGTTGCTTTAAATATTTATAAGCACTATAATCTTTTCTAATTGAAAAAATCAAAACATTAACCACAATTAAATGTTTTACTCACCAGACAATGCATTCAACTTAAGCAGTTATAATAGTTTCAATATTAGTATAAAAATTAATTATTAATAATATAAATATTTGTATTGTGAATTTATGGATAATTTCTTGAGAAGTTGTGAAGTGGAACAATCAGAGAATTATAGTCAAAGCTCAATTTTAATCGATTATTTATTTGTTCTTCCATCAACAGAGCAACAGTTAAGCGTTTCCTTTATAATATTTAAATATATTCAGATATTTATTAAATATATTTTAGACATTTGCTTTAAATATTTATTAGCACTTTATACACTTTTAATTTGTCAAAACATTTACCACATTCAAATGTTTTACTTACTAGACAAATTTTAATTTAATTGTCATATTTGTTTCCGCCTGACTTTTTGCTGTGAATATTTATAAACAATTTATGCGTGATAATTTAAGTGTTTTATTTACTATTAAAACTGTTAAGATGTCAATAATATTATAAAAATTAGTAAATAATATTCTCAAAAGAGAAAGTGAGAGAATTTGAATTAAATTTAAACATAAGTTCTTTGGCTCTGAACACACCTTGAAAACCGAGTTTTCATAGTGTTATATTTGTGAAAATTAAATTTAAATGTATTTATTATTTAATATCTCAATTCTTGGCTTAAACAAAATCACATTTAATGTTTTACTATATTTAAATTCAATTGATTTTTGAAATGAAATTTCTGTCTGACTTTTGCTGTGAATATTTGACAATTATATGATAGATTATATATGATAATTTAAGTGTTTTATTTACTAATAAAACTGCACTAAACTATGTCTTGTTGTTAAGCGGTCAATATTAATAGAAATATTGGTAAATAAAATTCTCAAAAAGAGAGAAAGATCTATGCACAATTTGAATTTAAACATAAGTAACATAAGTTTTTTGGCTCTGAACACACCTTGAAATCAGAGTTTTCATTTGTGTTATATATGTGAAAATTAAATTTAAATTTATTTGGCATTTGTCATCCTAATTCTCATATAGTTATAGCTCTTTCAAGCTAATGGCTTCGCTTTTGGCTCCCATTGTTTTAAATTTGTCTGGACTTTTGTTGATGTGTGTATGTGTGTGTGGGTGTGCATGTGCTGTGTGTGTGTGTGTGTGTATGCTGTGTGTGTGTGGTGCAAGTTTCTGTCGTCGTCTTCATTGTAGTCGTCACAAAAGTTTCAACGCCATGTGCCTGCTGGCGGCATGTGTTCAAGAGTTAAGTTGCCCCAACTGTGCGGGTTTTTCTTCATATATATACTATAGAAACCCCATACACATATATATATACATAGATAAATACATAGACATATGTGTGTGTGTGTGTGTGTGTGTGTGTGTGTGTGTTGAGTGCAGAAATTTAAAGCCAGCGGTTTCTTTTCATACTATTTTTGACTTTTTGCAGCTAGCTGATTACTTTGTCATTTGTTTTCGTTGTCACGAATCGTGGACTGAGACCTAAAAAATCAATGCAAGCCAAAATAAAATTCTTTGCTTTATTGCCGTTAAAGAAAATCATAAAAAACAAGCCGATCAGTCGAGCGGGCGCGACAGGTGGATACCCTGTGCAGGTCTTAAAATTAAAGTTTTTTAGAAAAGTATTTTAATTATAGTGGAAGTACTTTTATATATGTCTTCATATACATTTGAATAAATCGCCGCTCGAATTAGCTTCCGGTTTAATTTAACCGGTTCCCAGGGAACACCACGAGGAGGCCAATACAATTGTAAAGGGGTCACTTTTCCAAATAAAAATTTGAGGACCTACGAGTCGACTTGAGCTGCTTTAAAGCTCCTTAGTTCCCCAAAATAATAAAAACTTAAAATTATCTGCAAAATTCACCAGCAGATATTATAAGGAACTTAACATATAATATTATTGGAAGACGTAAATAATTAACTGAAAATCATATATTATATTATGTGGAAGACGTAAGAAATTAAATAAGTGATATATAAATAATAACTTCAATGTATATACATGCATGCAAACAAATCAAAGCTACCTACTTAGTCAGACTGATCTATACTATCGTTTACACTAACAGAAAGTCCACTGTGGTGACTATAAACAGTCTCAAAAGTCCTGGCACTAATATTATCTGCAGGGATAGTTGAAAACGCCCAATCAATATGTGTGTCCATATTGGTAGTGGACGTTTTCAACTCTAGCAAGCTCCTAAATCCCTTCCTGTATAAAATGTTATATACATTTACAGTGGCACTCTCAAGCTTTTTCAAACATAAATTAAAATCTCCTAATACAATTGAATTGGTATCTAAAAATGTATACTGCCGAAATAGTTCCTCAACTTCATTCTTAAATATCGTTGGCGGGTACCTCGGACTTTTATAAAGTATAAGAAAACCTATTGACTTGTACCGAAGTATGGCATATTCAAAGACAAGTGAATCAATCATTTTTCTACCGCTTACTTGAAATGAAATGCTATTAACTATTTCGTTTTTGGCATAAACTAAAATACCTGTAAGAGGTCGTATAGACTCAAGACGGACGACAACACTGAACCCTGGAATTTCTATATTTTCTGTAGACGTGGTGGCTTCCACAAAACATAGAACAGACGACTTAAGCATCAATCGATCGGATCGAATATCTGCAATATGCAGATTAAGACTTTGGGTGTTGTGAAAGAAAATGTCTAAGGCAGAACTGTTAACTAAATGATCATAATGTGTTCGAAGTAGTTTAGCAGTCCGCAAATTCTCTAACTCATTCTTGACCTTGTCATTGCCTTGGGGAGGTTTAGGAGGAACGAAATTTCCTATTATAAACAATCCTAAAGCTGTTGTTGCCCTACTGCAAGCAACATATATGGATGAACGTTCCATTCTTGAATTGGTGTGGACCACCACCTTGCTATAAGTAGCTCCCTGGCTTTTATGAATAGTTATACCTTCTGCAGGTACAACTGGAAACTGCCTACGGTCAATGGAAACTTGCTCATTGCTCTTAATTTGAAAACTTCTTACTATTTTCTGAACAGGGGTCCACAAAGGTTCAGAAATGTGTGAACATTTTGAGCGAGCAATTTCACCTACGGTTTCCTCAGAAAATTTAATCCATAAAGTTTTTGGATTGTTGGACGTATCAAAATCTATTTGCATCAATATGCCTGATGCTCCATTAACTAATCCATCCCCGGTATCTACATTGACCGTCATCATATATTTGGCAGTGGTTTTTAAGAGAAGAGACATACATAGTCCCTGAGTTTCGGATGACTTAAAACTCCTAACAGCTACTAAAATATTATTGCGTTGTGCCTCACTCAAATGTGTGGCTTTTATTAAATCTTCAGCGGTAGAAAAAAATTGTTCTGTCGGAATTAAATTAAGTTTGGCTGTATTGAAATTATCCACCTCGTTATTGCTAGTAAAGAGATGGATTGCATCATCGGGAACATCCGATGGTTGACAGATTCGTGACCGGATGAGTTGAATATCATCGGCAGTCATACAGCCCGATGCCATATTATTCAATGCAGAAGCAAATAGTTGGTCATCCCGTTGTCGCATGATTTCTGTGAGCTCAAAATACTTAAATAGGTCCCACAGAGATGAACCAAAAATGGCAAAATACGGATCATTGGTATTGGATTCAAAAATCCAACGACCACCTACTGGTCTTAACTGTCTCAGATCACCGAAGACTATGACAGAAATACCACCGAAGGGAGAAGTATTTTTGAAAATTTGCTTCAAACGGGCATCCAAGTAAGAAAACATTAGGGAACTAACCATTGAAATTTCATCAATGATAATTAGTTTAAGGTCTATCAACCTGGAATACAACGTGTTAACCAAATCATGACTTAATGCTCTCAAATTAGATCGAGATTGGTTAACAGGAAGTGAAAACATAGAATGCAGGGTTGATCCACTTATTCCGAATGCGGCTTTGCCGGTCGGGGCACACAATAGAATCTTTATTGATGTAGGATCAGTACCTGGCTTACGATTGTACATGTCGGAAAGGGATTGGAAAATCGCCAAGATAAGGCGGCTCTTTCCAACACCAGCACCGCCACCAACAAATTCGTGATATGCAGAATTGTTTTTGGCATTGTGCAAGACATGTGTTAAATATGTTTTCTGCTTTAAATTTAGGGACCTAACAATATTAGCTAAGCTCTCCTCTGAAACTAAGGGTGGGAGCTTTATCAAGCGAATATTATTGTCACCTAAATCTGCATTGTTATCATCGCCATTGACATTCAAAACATTAAATTGAGGATCTATCTCAGGCAAACCTAAAACTCTAAACTCATTATCTTCAACTGCCTGATTTTCTACATTACCCTGATCTTCTTCATGCACTGCACTATTCAGAGCTTTCTCAAGCTCATTATCATCCAGTACATTATATTTCCTACGATTGTTTTCTATTAATTCTAAGTTATGGCTACAAAACTCTTCGCAATTCCTAGTTACTAATTCAATTTGCTCATCCCTCCATGGGGCATAAAGCATAACCAATTCCCTAAAATAGTTGCTCCTATCAGTATTAATATTAAATCTCCTATATCTAATGATGCATGGTGTGAGCCTCTTTTTAATAAAGCCACTACCATCGCGAAGAGCATAAACTATTGATTCTGAAGCCCTAGGCTCTTCGTTTTCACCATCAGAGTCATCTGGATTTTGGCGAGTAGCACTATTCCGTTTGCTAAAACTATAAAAAGCAGCAAAATCGGCTAGGCATAGGCTCTCAAGATCATCTGGACGTTGAATATAATGATCTATAAGTCCTATTTCGAAAATATTGCCAGAGTCGTCTGGTAGGTTCTGAAGCTGTTCTCTTGATTTCAGCATTCTGACCCGTTTCTCCGGCAAAGAAGTGTTGATAAATACTGTAGCACTACTGCTGCCGGACAAATGCATACCTAAACAACAATAAACAGCTTCCTGGGCAGATATTTCAGTGCCAGAAATGAATTTGTGCCCTATGTGTTGTAACTTTTGTTTGATTGTTACATTACCACGACTAATTTCACTAACTGCTTCCCGCAGCAATTTAGAAATTCCTCGCTGGGATTTGTTAATATAATTAACAACATAGGTGCAGCAAGCATAGGGATCTAGAATAAACTGAATGTCCATATTTGCTCGCTGCATCATGAGAAGGTGTTTATTGTAACTGTTAAGTTTGATAGCAGCAAAAGATCTTTTCAAGAAAATTTTGGGTTTCTTTAAACTCGATCTCAGTGCATTTATATAGTCCTCGTATGATAAATTTAGTTTATCGAAGGACAAGAAGTTATTAAAGTCCTTGAAATGTTCCGAAGATACATCATCAAATGGAAACTCTAATACTGTCTGAATTTTTTCAAAATTGCCTCGGTGCTGCTCCACATTTAGAGTATCCTCTCCAAATGGGAACAAAATTTCAGTTTGAGGCATGGGAGGGTATGGAATACCAAATCTACATATTTTCTTTCCCCTAAATTCTCGCTTACAAGAATGGGTATGATTGTGAGTTTGATAGTCCAAGAATGGACGAACCTCACGGCAATTCGAATCAGTTGTGATAAACTGATCAATAAAGGACTTGACCGGATGAATACTAGATTCATCGTTTAAGTCGAGCTTGGGGGCATCTTTCAGCCAAAATATGCCATGTATATGTGGAGAGCCTCTCTGCTGAAACTCTACTCGCCAATAAAATTTGATGACTCTATGAGATCCGAAAACACCGCCTTCCTTCTTCATGAGTTTTAACACCTGCCTGTAGCGAAAGTCAAAGTACCTCGCACATGTTACAGGATCAGCTCTGATAAGACGGGCTTTGTTATCAAAAGTCATAACTGAAGCAGCTTCTTCTGTTATGATTTGCTTATCTACATTTTTAGATAGCAAGACTAAAAGCTCCGTCCACATTGTCTCAGCTGCCGAAAATGTTATAAAAAAGGTCGGAAGACCCATCTGCCTAATCATAGCCATAACTTTCTTCTTTTCTGCTTCCCAGTGAGCAGGAGAAGATCGAATTCCTTTTAAAACCCTATAACCTTCGTCATGCCTTATTAAGTTATCGAGGTGTTCCTCACAAAGGGCGTTTGCAGCCGAAATACCTCGATTGGAGCTGTGTTTGCGTAAGCAAATAGAAGTATTATTCCTAATGTTAATCATTTCTAACTTCTTATAGTTTAGAAATAATTTGTCAGTTCTACAACCTCTCCTATCATAATTCCTAAGCTCTGATCTAACTATGGTTGTAAAACTTTCTTGGCACTTTCTTTTATTGCCTGCAAATATAGTTGGAAAGGCCAGCTCCTCGGAATCGCTATCTTCAATCAAATCCAAAGGACGCTGACCTTCTCCAGGAGCAATAACTATTCTTTGCATGGCAATATTTTCGGCAGGAACATTTTCTAATAATGTATCCCGGCATCCTGGGTTAATAATTTCCCTCTCTATTGTTTGCTCCTCATTTAAAGCGGCTTGAGCAGATCTTTCAAGCAATTCTGCAACTAAGTCCCTATCATCAGGTGATGCAACAAAAGGAACATCCGTATCATTTTCTGGAAACGAAGTCAGCCACTGTTCGTTAACAGTGACCTGGTGTTTCCTATAAAGCTCTGTGCTCAGTAGAAACTGAAGTGCACCGAAAACTTTAGAAGGACGGATAGTTTCAGCCATGAAATTATGGTTATATTCCAATTTTCGTTTCAAATGTATTTGAACAACTTCAGCTTCATTGAACGCCCTGGGAAGTGACGTTACAACGTTGGCTACTGGAATTGGAACATTGACCACTGCTCCTTTAATTGCATTTTGGCGACCATATCCGAGAGTCTTAATTATCATGAAAGGAAGGCGAGGAGAAATAAGTCTTTCTTCTAATGCCGTTAAGCCTTTCAAGCATTCAGGAAGTTCTGGGAAATCTAGGCCATTTGTTATGCAAGCTCTAGGTTTTCTGCCCAATTTAATGCTTCCACCGCAAGTCTTGCAAAAAATATATTTATTGTTCTGTGAAGGGAATACAGATGAAAGATATAAAATATCTGAACTATCTTCTGCACTAAACTTGCTTTCAATCAACTGACGAGATATTTTCATCACTTGATGTGGAAACCACAAGCCTTTGCAGCAAATGCAAACCTGATCGGGTCCCTGTTTGACGATCTTATTAAAAGCGGAAATCATAAGATCTAAGCTAATATTTCTTCCTTGAGATTCTCTATCTTCTGGAAGAATATTAGCACGCTCTATCCTGTTTCGTGTCGCATTTCTTCTATTTTCTATTGCCCTATTTTGAGTATTGCTCCTATACTGACTAACTCTTTGTGCGACATTCCTATTGGTGTCAAGGGCCCGCTGCCGTGCTTGGATTCGAGCACTACGCCTTGCCCCTGTATTAGATTGCTGTTCAATAATCCGACGAATGCGGCTACCTCTAGCAATACTCCTTTGGCTTCTATCCCTTTCATTCTCTAAAATTCTCTGACTAAGAAAAATCCGACGCTGATTAGCACGCCGAATTCTGTCTTGTCCTCGTTCGTTTGCCCGATAAACTGGATTTTCTCGGGCAATCGATCGTTGAGAAGTGTTGGCTGATTGCTCCAGTTCTCTAACTGGAGTATCAGCTCGCCGAACTGCGTGCTCTGTCGTGTTTCGTCCCTGTTCGTTTGCCCGATAGACGGGGTCTTGTCTTGCAACAGATCGTTGCAAAGTGTTGGCTGATTGCTCCAGTTCTCTAACTGGAGTATTAGCTCGCCGAGCTGCGCGCTCTGCCGTGTTTCGTCCTTGTTCGTTAGCCCGATAGACTGGGTCTTGTCTTGCAACAGATCGTTGCAAAGTGTTGGCTGATTGCTCCAGTTCTCTAACTGGAGTATTAGCTCGCCGAGCTGCGCGCTCTGCCGTGTTTCGTCCTTGTTCGTTAGACCGATAGACTGGGTCTTGTCTTGCAACAGATCGTTGCAAAGTGTTGGCTGATTGCTCCAGTTCTCTAACTGGAGTATTAACTCGCCGAGCTGCGCGCTCTGCCGTGTTTCGTCCTTGTTCGTTAGCCCGATAGACTGGGTCTTGTCTTGCAACAGATCGTTGCAAAGTGTTGGCTGATTGCTCCAGTTCTCTAACTGGAGTATTAACTCGCCGAGCTGCGCGCTCTGCCGTGTTTCGTCCTTGTTCGTTAGCCCGATAGACTGGGTCTTGTCTTGCAACAGATCGTTGCAAAGTGTTGGCTGATTGCTCCAGTTCTCTAACTGGAGTATTAGCTCGCCGAGCTGCGCGCTCTGTCGTGTTTCGTCCTTGTTCGTTTGCCCGATAGACTGGGTCTTGTCTGGCAATCGATCGTTGCAAAGTGTTAGCTTCCTGTTCGTTTGCCCGATAAACTGGATTTTGTCGGGCAATCGAGCGTTGAGAAGTATTAGCTGCTTGCTCCAGCTCTCTAACAGGAGAATCGCTTCGTAGGATGGCACGCTGAGCAGTATTATGACTTTGCTCAGTTGCCCTAAAAATCCTGCTACTTCTCCTAATACTGTGCCTTTGATTATCTCTTAATCTTTCGGCACGACTTAATTCTTCATTTTCCCTACGCTCTCTTTGAGATGAAGCATTATTTTGCCTCTCTTGCTCAGCGTATTCTGAGTCAGACCTATTTAAATTATTCCTATTCTGTTGTCTCCTAGACCTACTGGAAGCCGACATTCTCTTTTGCCTGGGCATCTTAATATTATAATTAAATTAATGCAATACAATATAGAATGAAGAAAATATGTATAATTGACAAAGTAAGTAATTAATATAATATAATAATATAATAATGGGCTGAGGGTATAAATATAATAATGAAATAATAATGGGCACAGGGTAAAAAATAATAAAAAAGGAAAAAAGGAAAATAAATGGAAATAAATATAATTATAAATAATAATAACTGTTGTTATTATAAATGAACAATAATAATAATAATAATTATTTTATTATTATTGTATTATATATATCTAATTGTAATAAATAATAATAAAAATTTTATATATTTAAATAAAAACTTGCTGTTTCTTATCGATTTAGTCGAATAACAGCTGCAGGGAAATTATCGGCCAGGTTGATTGTCCAGTCGCTGGTAAATTTAACAAAAGCCGTTACCGATACCGATACCGATACCGTTTTGTTCGTACAATCCTTAAATTCCCGCGCGCACTCTATACATACACACATGTATAGAGAATTTGCTGCACAATCACTAACACAAATGCAAGTATGCCGATAATTTTCCCGAAAAATATAAGTAATTAAAACACTTCTGAATTAATTAAATCACAAATTATAATAACGTAGAAGCTATTAAATAATAACTTATTTGAATTATTTAAATAATAATGAATAAATCGAAGATCGTTATCGGAATCGCTCGAAATCGATGTTGCTTGCGTACAGAATGGCAACAAACTAAATTTTACTCTGCATGTTGTCTGGCAACACCACATGTTTCTCTCTATCACACACAGCTGTTCTTCATTGCGCGCCAAACCATTTATTTTTGAAATTTAAGGAAATGTTTGTATATATGGGTTTTGGTAATGCAGAAAATTTAATTATTTTAATACTATGATAGAATCGTGGAATTGCCAACCATACGTGTAAGCAATCGCAAATAAAAAATCAATATAATGATAGTAATTATTCAGTTTGCCAGTGCTGGACAACTCTTAAACTATTGTAGGACAGTGTTGGACAACTGGCCAATTAATATGAAATAATGTCAATAAAAGAAATTCCTTAATATCTCCATTATTTGTGGGTCGATCGCTATGAAACTTGCAGCAAATTGCTTAGCGCTGTTATTCTGTCAATTTAGGCTGTGTTATCTCAACGAAGATGAGTGTAAAGAGTCGCAAATATTAATTTTACATTCCCGAAAGAAAGACAAGGCGAGCGATAGTGCAAAGAATATTGTCATATGTGCTCTCGCTCTTGCCAACCACTATGAAATAATAGCAAAAAATGAAATTCCTTAATATCTCCTTTATTAATGGGTCGATCGCTATGAAACTTGTATCAAATTTCTTAGCGTTGCTCTACTGTCAATTTAAGCTGTGTTATCTTAACAAACATGACTCACTGATATTACTTTTACATTCCCGAAAGAAAGACAAGGCGAGCGATAGTGCAAAGAAGATTGTCATATGTTTTATCGCTCTTGCCAACAACTATGAAATAATGGCAAAAACAGAAATTCCTTAATATCTCCTTTATAAATGGGTCGATCGCTATGAAACTTGCAGCAAATTGCTTAGCTTGGTTATTCTGTTAATTTGAGCTGTATTATCCTAACAAACATGCGTGTAAACAATCGCTAATATTAAATATTAATTTACATAACAATGTATAGTTCTGTGTGTGGCTAATGGATGGCGCCACGTGACACAATTTAAGTCGCCACACAGCGGCCGACACCGCAAATCATCAGATTTTCATATGCTTTCTCGTTTGCGCAAATGAATTTTTTATATGCTCTCTCGCTTTGGCCAAAAAATGTAATTAAAACAAATTCCTTAATATCTCCCTTATTTATGGGTCGATCGCGATGAAACTTGCAGCAAATTGCTCAGCGTGAGATATACTTCAACTATCAGTCATGTTAGGATGAATTATCTTGGATTTTGAAGTCTTCTTCTATTTGCGTGGGCGGGGGGTAAGATATCGAAAATTAAAAATAAACTTGATCTGCGTATGGTATTCAGGAACCTACATTCCAAATTTGAAGTCTCTAGCTCTTATAGTTGCTGAGATCGACGCGTTCATACAGACGGACGGACGGACGGACGGACGGACGGACGGACGGACGGACGGACGGACGGACGGACGGACAGACAGACGGACACGTGTCAATTGACTCGGCTATCGATACTGATTCAGAATATATATACTTTATAGGGTCGGAGATGCCTCCTTCTGCCTGTTACATACATTCACACAAATTCATTATACCGCTTTTGCTCATTTTCAATGGCACAGGGTATAAAAACGTATCGTTATTTGGGGAAATCCCTCTGTAATAAAAACAACAGGCGTCACATTAGTTGCCGAGTCCTTGGCAGTGACAGTGTGACTGTGACACTGTGACACTGTGACACTGTGACACTGTGACAATGACAACGTAAAGTGCCTTGTCATAATAATAACAACAACAAACAGAGCTACATCAAAAGCAACAACAACTGTAATAATAATTAAGCGATATCAAATTGAAAAAAAGAAGTAAATTTTTCTTGCATTTTGTGGATTGGGGGAAAAGAGCCTCAAAGGGGGAGTTGTTTACACGCTAACGATGACTTCGCATAAAGCATTAAAGATTGTAGATAATAAATATATATATTTATATATATATTTACATGTATATCCCATACATAAAATACCCTCACACTTAGCTGCGTTTCGAGCGAAAAATTAACGTTAATTAAATAAAAATTTGCTGTCACGCTGGGGGTGGTGAAAGGGGGAAAGAGGGAACAGTTTGTCAACTTCTGCATAAATAACACTTATACTCTCACCAATAAAACAAAATTTTTCTCTTATAAATTGCCAAAGTTGGAATATATATATATGTATATATGTATATAGAAAAAGTTTTGTCATCATTTGCTCAGTTTGTTTTTGTTTTTTCTTTGTTTTTCTCTTTCATTTTTTTTTTATTATTATTATCATTATTATTTTCTGTCATCAGCAAAAATAATGCGATTTTAATAAAGCCGCTTGACACTCTTTTATTATGTGATGTGTTTAATAGGTAAACAAATATTAATTATATTTACGATTTAATAACGAATACTTTGTTCTTTTTTTTGCAATTTCAAATAAAAATACCCATGGAATTTCACATTGAATGCTGTCTAGACATATCAATTTAAATCACTTCATTCTAAACTGACATAAATATAAATAAAATTTTTTTTTGAAAACTATTTTATAAACGTTTTGCAAAAATTTATGTAAAGAATGCAAAGAATTTACACATTTCTTAGAGTCAATTAAAGTAAGTAGAGTAAATCAGAAATAGTTTACATATATGCTAGTATTTAAATAATCTGTTAGATAAACAAATTAATTTTTGTGATATCGTTAACCTGACTTTTTCATCATTCTCTTGGCCAACCGCAGCTATAGACAATATAGTTTATGTTTGAGTTAGCCCGGGGGGGGGGCGGGGGGTGGCTTGTGGCATAGCATTTAATTAACTGAACTCAACTCAACTCAACTCGACTCTCCTCAACTCTGAAGTTAACTCAAACTTGCTCGAAATGAATACATTTGTCTTGTTTACTTTGGCTTATTGGCCTCTCTCTCTCTTGGTTTTTTGGTAAGTTGAGAGACCGCAACTATGCCAAGACGGTCCATATCTTTGTTTGGCCATCAAAGAGTTGGCCGAGTTGCCTGCACAGAGCGAAAAAAACAAATCAAGTATTTCTTACTTCAAATACCACAAATCAAGCTTGATTTCTCGCTAAGTTTCAAATTACCAAAGTGAAAGATATCGATTTTATTTGATTTAAAATTTCTTATTTTCATAATTTAAAGTATTTTTGTGTTTTCAATATAATTAATGAGTTCAAAACGTACTTAAAAGAAGACGTTCCATTCTTGATTTAAGTACAATTTAAATTTGACATATTATTACTTTTAAAATCATGTTTTTACATTAAAAATCTTTATTTGAGACTTAAAATTCTTGATTTAAGATTCAGAAGTTCTAAATTTAAGATTTTAAGAACTTGTTTGGATTAAATATCTTTATTTAAGACTTAAAAATCTTTATTTAAGACTTAAAATACTTGATTTAAGATTTTAAGAACTTGAATAAATTAAAATTCTTTATTTAAGACTTAAAATTCTTGATTTAAGATAAAGAAAAACAAGAGTTAAGATATTACGAACTTATTGCATTAAATATCTTTATTTAAGACTTAAAATTCTTAATATAAGATATAGAAAAACTAGATTTAAGATATTACGAACTTGTTTAGATTAAAAAATCTTTATTTAACATTAAAAAATACTTGATTTAAGATTTAGAAAATCTATATTTAAGATTTTTCGTACTTGTTTAGACTAAAAATCTTTATTTAAGACTTAAAATTCTTGATTTAAGGTAACGAAAATCGAGATTTACGATTCTACGAACTTGTTTAGATTAAAAAATGTTATTAAGATTTAAAATTCTTGATTTAAGATATAGAAATTCGGAATATAAGATTTTTCCTTCTTGTTTAAATTAAAAATCTTTATTTGATATGAAAAATTCTATATTTAAAAGCTAGAAAATCTAGATTTAAGTTTCTACGAACTTGTTTAACGAGTATTCGCTGTGAAAAAGATTTCGAACCGAGTTACAAACCTATATAATGAATATCCGTACACATATCTAGTATATCAAGAGTTTTACTTGATTTAAGATAAGTAAAGTTTTTTTTGTACTTGGTTAAATAACTCTTTAGTAATTTGTACATGTATTAAGTATGGAATTTTTTGATAGCAAATACTTATATTAAGAATATATTTACTTCATTTTAGTTAGACGCTTTTCTTTCTGTGTACGAACCCTTATCAACTTGCGCCACTGCACTTTTGGTTAACTTTACTTATAAATTTCATTCGAGCCATTTGTTGACACACAGACTCACACACACACACACACACACACACACACACACACACAGACACACCGACAAAAGTCGCGAAAGTTTTGTGATGTTCACAAACGCGTCGCAGTTTCTTGTTGTTATCGGAAAGAAATAAAAAGAAAAGAAATGAATTCGAATGCGAATGCGAATTCGCAAATAGAATTAAAACGCAAATGTACTAACCCAATTTACCAGTTGGTTGGGGGATTTTTTCTTTCTTTCTTTCATTCGACTTGCTAATGGGCAAAAAGGAACTCGACGCGACAATGTCGGCATCATAACTTTGCTTTACGAGTATGACAAATATATTAATTTCATGCTTGTTCAATCCAGTAAATCGCGTGACGCGCTGACAGCGCAAATTGTTGTTGTTATTGTTGTTGTTGTTGTTGTCGCCACTGTTGCTTGCAACATTGAAATGGTGTCGAGTGGAAAGTGTAAAAAACTCGACTATTGTCTACATTTTTCTTGCAAATCATGCAACGCAATCAAAACCGTTGACACATCGGCACACATTGTCGCCAATGTCGCCAATGTCGCAGCTGCCACTTGACACTGTCATTCAAGTTCAAGGTTTAGTCGCCCCTTTTGTCGGCTCTTTGTCTCAACGAAAAAAAAGAATTACAATAATTGTTATTTACGCATATTTGAACAACAAATGTGTCAATTGGCAGCCGGAGAGCAAACGACTACGTTGCGTATACGTAATGTCTAAATTGTTTCATTATGTGCATTCGTGTGTGTAGACAACAAACATGTTGGCCATGACTTAGTAATTTTTTCTATATTATTAATATTTAAAAAGCAAGCAAAAAATCCACAACAGTTAAAAATGCTACAGAAAATGCAGAAAAAATCATAATTTGATATTATTAAAATTAATGATTTAAGTTTAAAAACTTTTATGATTTATTATTGATAATAAAATGGTTCAAAACTCTTTTTAAAATGTATATAGAGTAATAATAAGTCTATTAGCTGCTAAATAATTATAAGAGTATTCAAAAGTTTACATATTTTCAATTTATCGTGAACAAATATTTATGTGCTGTTGAAATTTTAGTTCTAATATCTATTTGAATACTTATAAGTTATATTAATTATTAGCTTATTAAATCTAATATATATGCTATATTTTATAACTCAAGTTATCAATGTTATTAGTAGTTACTGAGTTTTATATACATTTTTGGATATTTATTATATTGAATGTTTCGAAATTGTTATTATTATTTAATATAATTTTAAATCTATTAAATTACTTATTTTATTTATTTTATTGACTGTTTTAAACTCATATTTAACTAATAAGAAGAACATCAAATTTTCGCTTAACAATTGTCTTTGTTTGATAGTTGAATTATTGCCATTATTTCATTTTTTAATATTTATTTGAATCATTTATACTATTTTATATTTATATTATTTTACTATTTCATGTGTTTAGTTGACATTTTTAATTTAATTACTAAATTTAAAGTGTTATTTCTATTTCATATTATGCTATTCATTATAATTTATCATTGGACGTCTAATATTATTTGTATTTTTCAGTTAGAGCATTAAAGTTACGCTTAGATTGTTATTAATTCATTTTTCGGCCGCTTTGATTGTTTTTATTATTAGTTAGCATTATTTGGTGATTCTGTGTTGTTTTTACTTTTGATTAAAACAATTTACGCTGACTAAAATTAGCAGAGTTTGCATCCAGAGAGTTTTCCCATATAAATGTGAAATACTTTTGGCCTTTTGGCTGACAGTCGAGCTGTGCGTTAAGCAGCGAGTTGGCCAATTTATCGTCTCGTTGGTCTACAATTGAAATAAATTGAAAAGCCGCGTAAAAATTCGTAATATTTAAATATGCGAGGAATGTTCTTGCCGCGGGCAACGATGTTGCCGCTGTTGTTGCTGCTGCCACTGTTGCTGCTGGGCACGCACTTGACTGAAGCGGCGGCTGTCAACGGCGGCAACGTCGCCGCAGCTGTTGACAAGGATGTGGCACCAGTTGGCGTCGTTAAAACGGATCTGCTGTCATTGGAGCAGGAAATTGGCGGCAATCCGGCGACGGCGACGGCGACGACGACGGAGGCTGAACAAGGAGCTCGCATTGCGCGTTCTTTCTTGTTTGGAGTTGGAGCTGGTCCTGCTTGGCTTGGCGGTGGCTATGGCTGGGGTTATCCTGGTTATGGCTACTACAGTTCACCATACTACAGCTCACCGTACTCTAACTACTATCCAGGCTACATTGGTTATCAGAAAATTATCATCGGCTGAACATCACATTGTTTTACTTTCTAAGTGACATTAAATATGGCACCGAGTTCCTAAAAATGTTGTAAGAATCACAAAAATACAAGGACAAATAAACTAAGAATAAAATTTAAAGAAACAAAACTTTGTTTGAATATAAAGGGTAGCAAAAATTAGAGAAAAAAGCAACAAGTACAAAAATGAGTTAAAAATATTGTAGTTTATTTATTTTAAAAAAAAGTAGCTTTGATTTCAATAGACTATTAAATTTTAGGCGATTTTTTAAAAATAAAGACTGTCTAATTGTTGCCACTACTAATTTTAACTAAACAATTATATTTTTCTATATTTTGGCTTAATCAATCTTTTTTTTCTTTAACTTTAAATTCCTACTAACATTTTCTATGATTACCAATCATATCTTTCTACATATTTTCTTTCTTTTTTCCATAACTTAAAATTCCTATTAACATTCTCTATAATTTTGTTTGCCTAATTTGTATTTACTAACAATTATAATATGTTAACATGTTTCCTCCTGCCTTTTTTCTAACTCTTACTCTGTTTTATTGTCAAAATTCATAAGTATATCCGTAAATTATCATCGGTTGAACATCACTTCCCTCTCCATCCTAAAATCAACGTGAGATTATAAATAATGCTTGTTGTTGTTATTATAAGACAGTTTTAAATTAATTTGCCGGACATAAAAAGTTGAGCAACAAAATAAAAAAAAAAAGAAAATTTAAGAAAAGAAAAAAAGATGAAATTGCACAATTTATATTCATTTTTTATTTTGGCTGTTGTTGTTCTTGTGTTGCTGTTGTTGTTGTTGTTGTTGGTTAGGGCACAGATTTTGCATAAATCATTTCACAGCCACCAAAATGAAACGCGTAACATAATTTTTAACCCTTGATAAATTTTTATGACAAGCATTTTCGTTATTTTCCCTCTCGCTGCCATTTCCATTTTCTGTTTGTGTTTGCGCCACAGTGAAATGCAAATAAAGCGGATCAAAAGTTTGCTGTTAAAAGAAGATTAATTGCAATTTGGTGGCAGGTCCGCGACCCCCTCTACTTTCCCTTTTGACCATCGACTCGCCCTCCCCTCCGTCCACCATGTAGCCGCTGTTACTCTACCACATTTTTGGGGTGCGGTCAGAGGTTGGTAATTAAATATTTTTAAGCTGTTAATGGTTTCCATTTGCTTGTTGTTGTTTTAAGTAGTTGTTTCAATTATGTATTTATTTTTCGAATTATTATTTTTATTTTTTATTGATTTTTTTGATTTGTTTTAATCATTTAATACAATAGCTGCGCATACATAACAATAAGAAGAATGGGGGGAAAAAACTGCAACAATTCACAGGTAGCTACAATTTACCATAGTTTTTCATTTTCACAATTTTCAATTGCTCTTTCAAGTTTTATTGTTGTTTTTGTCGCTTTTGTTTCTATTATTTTCGAGTGAATACTTATTGTTCTTAGTTCAATTTATTGTTTTTATACCCTGTGGGGGTATATTAAGTTTGTTAAAAGTATGTAACGGGCAGAAGGAAGCGTGGCCGACCCAATAAAGTATATATATCAATAGCTGAGTCGATATAGCCATGTCTGCCTGTCCGTCGGTCCGTCTGTCCGTCCGTCCTTCCGTAAAAACGAAAGGATCTCAGAGATGATAAGAGCTAGAAGCTTGAACTTGGTCTTCCAGCACTGGTAGTATTTGCAGGCAGATCGAGTTTATCGTTTTCTTTGGATGCCACGCCTCCTTAGCCCACAAATCAAGAAAAGGCTGATAGCAAAAGCATTTTTGTAGCTAGACACTTGAGATTTGGCACACATTGTGAGTATCTTGGGGTTGATGTGTCCAAAAAATTTCATCATGATGCCACGCCCACAAATTGAAAAAATCGAATTACATCATGACTGATTAAGAGTGGGTTCCCTGTAGAACCACAGGGTATATTACGGTCGGGATCGCGACCGTTCGGCTTGTTATTAATACTAAATTGTAGTTTGTTTTTATTTCATACTGAAAATACCAATATATATATATATATATGTATATATTTTAAATATTTATTGCAATATATCGACGTTTCTTTTATTTATTAATAAATAATGTATGTTACATTTTTAATGGTTTGCGAATAATTTCTTCCCTTTAACGTGTATATAAATATCGCTTTGTATGTAATTTACTATGTCTGAAACTGTTCCCTTTGTCTAAATTATATAATATGGGTTACAATTGAATGACAAACTGTAAACTGTCTCGTTGACAATCTTGTTGTTCATAATTTAAACAAGGTCAACACTGTTGGAAGCTCATTAAAAATTGAATTATTTAATTTTCATTTGATTTAATTAAGTTATTTGTTGGTCAATTAACCCTTTTTGTGTGGTTTGATATTTCATTGTATGAATATGTGTGTGTTTTTTTTTAATTCCCCTGACTGCAGCGCTTTATTTGTTTGTTCTGCATTTTATAATGTAATTGTTCCCGCCACCGATGTTGTTACTGTTGATGTAAGCCAATAAAAATAAAAAAAAATAAAAACAATTTAATGCCTACTCGTAATTATGTTGGGGGTCAAGTGTTGACATTTTATTAATTAAAAATAGTTTTCAATTAAAGTTAATGCGCTCAACATGCATGTAATTCTATTATGCGACTCCGATTAAAGCGATGTACAAATAAGTATGAATAACAAATAAAAAATCCAAAAAATGCAATAAATACTTTACACTTGACCGCATTATACACATTGCAGAGATTGACAAGGACACAAAGCAACGATTGCTTTATGAAATATACTGGGGCGTATCAAAGTCTTCGTTGAGCGGCATACCAGTTTTCAAGCTGCATACTAGCTTTCGTGCGATACAACCCTGCACTTCATACTAGTTTTCGTGCGATACAGCCCTGCACTTAATGACGCTTGCAAAATAAGGAGAAGAAACAGAAGAACACAGAGACAATTCGATAGCGTCACTGAGCAGCACGCAAAAGTTAAACAATAAATACCTATCCTAAAATTCATTGTTAATTTAGCTTAATAAGTGTGAAATAAATAATATAGATAATGTTGCCGACTTCTTCATGCAGATCATCAGATCCTTACGCAACAATACACATATTATTTCACATTTAAACAAAACAAGTATAATTTACAATAATTCTTTAATAACGTGTATTTCGTTTCTTTAAGAGTGCTTTGATGTGATATTATTCCATAAGCATTGTCTATTTTATCATTGTTTTAAATCGTATCAAATTCTGCAGCTAGCTTTTCTTTACGTACGTTTTATACTTTATATTTTAAGAACTTAATAAAAATGTCAATTTAAATTTCCATCTATGATAAGTATATACAAATTACTTTATCAGATATCAACTGAAAGTAGTATGTACAAATTATTGCTTTTCACTTATATATTATATATATTATAATATTATATAAAATATTTATTTAAATCTATGTTTACCATATTATTGTTATATTTTATTTGTTCGCAGCAGATAAATTCATTTATTAATATAAGCTGTGAACAGCATACCAAACTGTGAACAGCCAACCATCCTGGAACTATGTATCTATCGATACTTCTAAATATCGATGAGTAGGTGTTCATCTGATCTTGTTCGTGTTCACTTGATCTTGTTTATGTTCAAAGGGATACAAAATAGTATCTCCTCGAAACCATATTATTTTTTTCGTTTTCCAAGTGTTTTAACGTAATGAAAAAATAACTTTCTCTTTTCTGGGAAATAGTTGCTGAATGTAAGTTATATTAAAAGCCTTTTATAGAGTTTAAGGCTATCAAAGCAACTCTTTATTTCTTGTTATTCTCTAATATGTATATTACTAAAAGTAGCTTACTTTTTGACCCGCCCTCGAACTTACTGCACCATTATATAAATGGATTTGGTTGACTCAAATAAGCCGCAATGGCAATAAGAGAGAGCCTGGCAATGTCCATAGATATAGATGTACTATGTATATAAGTACTTGCAGACTTATGTGTGACTATGTGTGTGTATGTATATATTTCGGCATAGCATCATGTCCTTGCCGCTGAGGCTAACAGAAATGAAGTGTCATTGTGATAGAGCCGCGGCGACAATGCAGCTCTTGCAGCAATGCAGTGCAGACTCTGGAGTCCGCACAGAATTCCGCATGGAACTCCGCACTGTACTGTGCACCGAGGACCCAAGCGACACATTTATACGCACTGTTGGCCGTGTGACTGCGACAGTCCGTGTTGCTCACGTACTCGGCATTGTGACAAATGGATTTTCGCCTGAAATCCCCAGGATTTCTTCAAGTGTAATTGCGCACGCTAAAAGCGGGCTGCGACTGCGAATTGCAAACTGGCCACAACCCAAAAAGAGCATTAAATTTCATGAGCTTGCGGTTCGCCAGCCTTTTATTGCACTCACTACAACGACTACTACTACTACTAGATAATTTGTAGCTCTAACGCTTGATTATCCAGGTGCGTGCATTTGACCAATGCCGCAGTAGACGGCAAAGTCGCAACATCAAACGAATGTGTTGAGAGAGCAGCACCACTTGCATCAGTATTAGCATCAGAGAATGCCGTAGTATTGTTGCAAGCAGCGGCAAACGGTATTCCATTCTGGCCATCGATGACCTGAGGTGTCGCTCACCAATGGCCAACAATTCCATCAGCATCTTGAGCAGGAGTCTGAACAATTGCAATAGACCAATGCCATTTAGCAGGTAAACGTGCAGCACAAAGAACACAATGCGCAATGGCAAACTCAGCAGTATGCATAGGAATTCAATGATGGGGTAATCCATGATTCTAAGTCAGCATGACAAAATAAAATAGACTACGACGAGTATAAAAAAAGTTGACGCACGATTCTTAAATGCCAACTTTGCTTTTTATACGTACATATATTCGAATTCAGTTTGGCAACTTTGACAAATTTGTTGTTGTTGTTGTTGTGACAGAGTCGAGGTGTCGAGGTGTTCGACGGAAGAAGTAGAAGTTGGTGTACGTGTAAGCAGATAAAATAAAAAGTTTATATTACCCAACATTACAGCGTGACATTACGAGAATTGCGACCCAACAGAATCACGCCCATGATATTTGCACTGAATTGAAATTGATCAATTTGCGTAGTTGAGGGAATTGTTTTCTGCTTCCCTAATGTTTGAAAATCTGTGGCAGAAGATAGCGAGGGAGCAAATGAATGAGAGAGGGTGAGAGAGAGAGGGAGAGAGAGAGAGAGTAATGAAATTAATGTTGCCCTGTAGGAATAAACGCTGAAATCTCTGGAAATATGAAAATGCGTAACGAGTATTTTTTCTGCTTTAATGCATGTGTTTTTTTTTTTTTTTTTTCAAATGTTTGGCATAACACAAAGTGTGGCAAAATAAATGTACAACATTTTAGATTTGATACTGCTGTGAATTCATTTTGATGGAACAAGTTCTGCGCTTCGTTGAACCCGGAAAAGCACTGTGTTTGTTTGATACATCGTTGTACATTTATTATGATATACAACTTACTAGCAAACACATGTGTTTTGTCAACTATTTACATGTTTCCGAGTTTGTTTTTGGCATGTTTAATTCAGTGAAAAAAAAAGCACATCAACATCCACTTTTAAACTGCGTCATGTCAACTTGTTGCTCAGGTGCTGCCAACTTGTTCGTATTAAAGACATTGTTCTTTAATTTTGCTGTTCATGTGACTGGACAGACTTAAAAGGCATTCACAGAAAAGCTTTGAAAATTGTGCTATTTACCAGAAATAATATATTTATTTATTATTTATTTTAAGCTTAAGTAAATTCATTTATACAAATTTATTAGAGCATTCCATTGTCTAAAGGGCAATAGTATTTCAATTGTAAAAGCATAACATTAACCTAACAATATCTACAAGTTGAAAGCATATAAAATAATAGCAAATATTCACTTTTATCTATGGCATTTAAGTGTTGCATTCAAATCTCTTTGATTGTCTTTGAATTGCACTCGAAAATGATGTTTGCAAATAATACATGCAACGGAATCTGCCTAATTTAAGCGGATAGAGAAAGAGACAATGGAAAAGACTGTTGAGAGATGCTTAAAAAGCGAATCTATAGCAAACGGAAGTAAAGTGAGACAGAGTAAAGAGCGTAATGACAAAACTCTGGATTAACTGGTAGTAGGAACTGCGACAGTCGAGCAAACACGATTCTGAGAGACCAGGTAGTTAAGTTTGTAAGAAATTTATTAAAGCTGTAAACAAATATTATATATTCAAACTTCATAATAAAAAGATTATTTAAACAATGAAAGATTATCATTAAATTATTTTAAAGTGAGGATCGAAACCAGTACAACGATAACTTTGTTATACGTAATAGTAATATAATAATAATAATATTTAAAAGTGAAAAACTATTTTGAGGCGAGAAACGAACTCAAGAGTTGGCTGAATTAATTACAAATGTAAACTCTTGGTTTCTTCTTAGGATATACCAAAATAAAAAACATATATGAAATATATATGTAGGGTTTTTTATATAATAGAGTAAATACAGTATTTTAATAGAATAGAAACTGAGTAATCTTTCGTCGTTTGAGCAGATGTTCTCGTAACCTTCCACGTCAGAGGCCGAACTGCAACTCCCGTCGGCATCTCGGTCTCCGATCTTCTTAGGTCGCTCGGTTATGGTGCGGCGAATTCGCCTGCAAGGGAAGTCGCCTGGTAGTGAATTCGCCTCCTAGTGAATTCACTAGTGAGATAGTCTTCGGTGGCTTTAACTCGTTGATGTTGTCTTTGCTCGTTGTTGTTGTCTTCGCTCGTTGTTATAGCAGCTACTAGAATAAAATATTATTATAATATTATCTAAAAAATATTATTTATTAAAAAAGTGAATGCCTGAGATTTGTTTTAGTCGTTTATATAAATGCACTAACGTTAACTATGATGTTATAAGAAATTATGTCTACTGATTCGGTGCAGTACATCTTTTATAATAAATAAGGAAAACTTTCGGCGCAGGTTTCGAACACGCAACCGTTAGCACGAGAGTTGGATGTACAGAACTGCAATTTATTCTTGAAAGTGGAGAAAGTAATTGACTTTAATAATTTGTTGCTGCCGATCTCTTTTAACACTAGCTAAATTGTTTTGCTTAATATCTGTAGTGAATCGTTTGCTACCTCTTCACAAACTTAATATACTCTTTGCACTTTTTAAGCACAGGGTCGAAAAAAGGCGGCGCAAATACAAGTTGCACACTCGCCTTTGTCTCTGGCCTTCTTGGCAGTTGGATGCTTGGCACTTTGTGGAGTGTATCTATATCTTTTGCAGTACACATTGCTCTCTCTATATATAGATAGACGTATATTTTAAGCATGGCTTATCTTATCAAGTGACATAAAAGACGCCTTTCAGCGACTGTCCAGCGTGAACGCAGCTAACGACAATTGTACTGAGTGGGTTGAGTTTGCTATGGGATTCGTTTAGTTCCAACTGTTCCAAACCTCCTCTTTCTACTAGTCGGTCCTTCCCCGCGGGGGTAGTGGCAATGCACACAGCTGGACATTCATTACAAAAACGGAAACACTCGTACAGTGACAGAAGATAAATGGAGCTGCACTTGTACGTGTGGCAACATCTCCTCCCTCCCTCCCTCCCTTCCTCCCTGCCTCCATTTAATTCCCAATGTATGTCTGTGTGTGGTATTTATTTAGTTGCTTGCTTTATCTCAACATCTAGAAAATCTTTGATGCTGCAAAATGAAAAGCAGCTTATACTCATTCCGTACCTATGTAATACCCAACCTTTCTACCATACTGTATATATATGTATATATATTTATATTTGTTCAGTTTTTAGTTGAGATTTTTAATCTGAGCAAAGCTTTTTCTTGCCTTTGTTTTAGCCGAACGAGTACGAGAGCAACAAATAACAATAACAAATGGAGAATGGAAAATGGAAAATAGAAAATAGAAAACAACGCTTCATATTCATTTGGGTTTCTTATTTGTCGCTGTCATATTTGCCTGCAGCTTGGTGTCTTTGCTTTTTTGTTGTTGTTGTCCTTTTTGATTGAGATATGTATTTATTATGTATATTGTTAGTTGTTTTTTTTTTTTGTTTCTCTTTTTTTGATGTAGTTTTTGTTGTTGCTCATACTTTTCCAGTAGCGTTGCCTTTTGGCCCAATTTCAATTTCAAACTTTAACCATTTGTTTTTGGCGCACAAATTTATCAGCTATTTTTACGCTGCGAATATTTTCTTTTTTGTTTTTTTTTTGTTGTCCCTGGCTCGTTGCTAACGTTACATTCATCAAAAAATGTTTGCAGCTCGCTTCTAGCTTGGTGGTTTTTTTTATAAGCGCACTTTATGTCAAAACCACAGAGGCAATAACACAGACACACGACGAAAAATGCGCTGCACTGCAAAAGGGAATGCTGCAAAATACATACACATATATATTTTTTGGAGTCCAGCGCGTGAACTTGCCACTTGCCACTTGCCACACACACACACACAAGACAATAGCCCAACGCTGGACAGAAGCAACAAACCAAAAACAAAAAAAAATAACAAAAACTGTAAAAAATATTAAAAAAGTAGACAAATTCAAAAGCAAACTGTCAAGCAAGTGAAATAAATTAACAAAATGGCATCATAAAGCTAACATATGAGCGAGTTCTTGATTTTTTCCCAGCCAGTTGCGTGAAAATCTATATAAATTTTCCCAGACATTCTTGGTGCTGGATGCATGGATGGACGATGGCAGTGTCGTCGTCGTCGTCGTTCTTTTGTTTTGCGATAACTTTTCAATTATTTAGAAATAAGTGCACATGACAGCAGCAGCAACAGAACAAAGACAACAAAGTTTCAAATACATATATAGTATACTATAATCGAAGCTTTAACTCGACTTTGTTAATACCCTAAGCTATTTGAGAGTCATAAGTTCGGTTTTTAGAGCAAAATACTTGTGAGTTTTTTATTTGAAATAAATATCAGTGATGGCAAATCAAAGTAACTATTACTCAGCTATTTATGTTTTGCCAAAATCTTAGATAAACAAGTTTTGATTGGATTGTTTATTGAATACATTAACTTGAACTCTTATCTTTTGTCTATATAAAATAAAGTTTCTTAAAATATGTTTACGTTAAACTAAATTTATTTTACATATTATTATTTTATTATAATACAAGACAAATTAAATAAACATATAAATTGATATTAAATACAATTATTTTATAATACATGAAAAATTAAATAAACATATAAATTGAAATTAAATAGAATTAATTAAATGAAAATAATGTATTAATAATTTTAAATATTTATAATATATTCAAATGGATATCAAAAATAAACAAATATTTAAAACTTCGATAAATACCATATAAACAAAATACTACAGTAATTTTATTGGTATGTGCACTTAAATATTATTTATAATTTCTATTATAAAATTTGTATAAGAACTTATTTCTGTGATATCCATTTATTTATGTATTTATTTATATAATTTAAAATAATATATAATATAAGATCTAATACAATAGGGAAGTGCTTAGAGTTGGTATCCATTTAATTGAGAGCTTTTCGCTGATTTTTAAATAAAAATACAATTTAAAAATGTTTTATTATTTTATAATTTCTTTTGTTTGTATTGAAAAATTTGCAGTTAATTTTTTAAGTGTTTCACAAAATCAACAAAGTATAATAGCTATTTTATTTATATTTTAAAATTTATAAACGTTAGTGACCCTAATAAAAATGTTTAATAATTTCTTTTATTTGTATAGAAAAAATTGCTCTTCATTTTTTAAGTATTGTACAAAGTCAACAAAGTAATTGCTATTTTATATTATTCATATTTTAAAATTTATAAACCACACTCTGACCCCGATAAATATGCTACAAATTCAAGGAAACTCTTTAGCCAATTCTTAGAGTGAAGTTAAGTCAAAGGACTCTGTTGAATTATGGCTAAATGGCAACCAGTCGACTGTTTACTTTTTGCTTAACTTGGCCAAAACACATGAGCCGCAACTGGCAGCATGTCAGGCAACTGCAGTGACAACAACAAACGATTTCAATTTTGTTGATTGCAACTGTTTGTACAGATGGGCGGGTTTGAGACGCCCATGACTGGGGAGATGGGCGTGTAAATGGCTACAACGGCTCCGATCCGGCTTATAGCATATGGCCAGAGTGCAAAGTATGCCCAAATGCATTTTAAAACATTGTTTTGGTGACGTTTACTCTGTTTTTTTTTCTGTTGTGAACGCATTGCCACAGAGACTGCCACAACAAGGCGGCAAGGCGGCAAGGCAGCAGGGCAGCGAGGCAGCTGAGCCAACGAGAGAGCTGGTCAATGGGCCCCAGTTAACAAAAGCCAATGCCAAACAGATAAGAGCGCGTATTTTATTTGCATACTTTTAGGCTGACTTTGCCGCGCGCGTTTGGAAAGCCATTTGCCAGCAAAAATGCCATGAAAATGACGAAAAAAGAAAGAAAAAAAAAACAAAAGGGATAAGGAAAAAATAAAAAAAAGTTTTTTTATGGCAGCACACATACACACATACAAACACACACACACACACAGTCACAAATCAAAACAAAGGCTAGAGAAAAGCGGAAATATGTGAAATGCGAACTTGAACAAAGATTGACAAGTGGCGACTGCCCCGTTTAAAATGTCAAATACGTACAATGTTGCCGAGACTTTTCCCCCAATGCAAACACTGTACGAATTTTGAGGAGGGAGTTGGGAGGTTGGAGGTTGGAGGTGGTGTGGTGGCACAGCAAAAAAATTGGTGGGAGTCTACGTGCCGTTGGTTTTTTGCCAAACAACTTTCGTGTTGTTTTTTTTTTTTTGTTCTGTTGATGTTTTGATTTGTGCGTGCGTGCAAATGTTTGCACTTGGAGCATTTCTTTTTTCCAACGCTGTGGCATTTTTTTTCGGGGACTCAGCCAACCTCCTGCCATATGCAATATATATACAAATGTATATATATGTATGTATATATATTTTTAATTTTTTGTTCGCATTCAAATTTTCTTTTGCGCCAGCCACTATTTTGTATTCCCATTATCTGTAGAGTACAAGGGTATATTGTATTCATTGCCAGAGGAAGAAGAATGCGGCATGGAAAGCGTCATAAAGAATAAATATAATAAATAATATATATATACATATATAGAGAGCTGGAGCTCAGAGAGGCAGAAAGAGCTAGAGGCTACAGCTTTATAAAGAAAATAGTGTTTGTTTTTTGTATATTGTTACCAATCTGTAAGTAATCGCACTAATCACTGGAAGTCTATTTAGTTTTGATATAATTTTAATTTAAATTTATTTAAAAAACTAAATTTTAATTTAATCAATCTTTTTAAATGTAATTTCTTTTATTTTTAACTTAAATACTTTTCTTTGTTAATATAAAATATATATTATATTTTTCGTTCAATGAGTTCGTTTTATTTTCTACATATTCCGCCCTCCCACAACTTAATAAAAACAGCCTAGCACTTGTTCTATAAGAGCTAGAGGCTCTAAGAGTGTTTTAGTAATAGCTTTGATTGTTTTAAATGTTGAGCAATTCAAGCGCTAACATCTTTATAACCTATATTATATATTTAATTGTATAAGTTTATTTCAAATTTGACCTCCCCAATATAGTAAAATCCACCCAGCACTTGTTTTATAAGAGCTAGAGGCTCTAAATTTGGTGGAAAGACGCGCGTTGTCGCCAATAATTACACATCAGAGTGTTTAAGTAATAAGTATGATTGTTTTAAAGTTTGAGTCACACAAGCGCCCACACCTTATAATATATAATATATATTTAATTGAATAAGTTTGTTTTATATTTTAGATTTTCCGTCCGCTACAACATAGTAAAATCCGCCCAGCACTTATTGTATAAGAGCTAGAGGCTCTAAATTTGGTGGAAGGATGCGCTTCAGATTGTTGTAGTAGTATTTATGATTTTTTTTAAATTTTAAGCCATACAAGCACCAATATCTTTTCATCTTTAGAGTCTAAGAGCATAGATACACTATAAATATATTTAAATTGAGTATTTTTTAGTCGGCAACTCGACTATAGAGTTATCTCTACTCTTTTTTTTGCTTCTCTAGTTATTTCCGACTGGCAACAAGCTGTGCTCATCAAAATGGAAACCGTGCAACGTGCAGTAAGTGTGACTGATAGTGTGGTGAGTTAGTTGATTCTTTTTTCGTGCCTCGCAGCCGCAGTGGCGGTTGTTGCCCCCTTTCGGGGCCAACTGACAGTTGCAAATCATCAGAAATTTAAATTGACTTAAATTGTTTATTTTTTTTAAGTTGGCCGAAAAACGTCATGGTTTTGTTTTTTTTTGTTCTTTTGCTTTTTGTGCTATTGCACTGATTTTTTGGGGTAGCAATCGGAAGCAGCGAACCGAGGCTCTGTAGTTATTTATGAAAATAATAGAAATGCAAATTAATTTGTTGCCATTGATAAAAAGTTGGCATTGATAAGACCAGCAATTAGTTTGAACATACATTTAAAAATACGACTATATATTTAAATATACGGTCTGTATGCAATCACAACACACACACAATGTAATTTAAACTGCCAATTAGCTGCTCTCAAATGTATGCCACAAAATGCAGAACATCTGAACATAAATGACTTCATTTTTATTCTCTATCAATGGCTTAGATCCGGAGGCTCTGTACGCTCGATTGCCAGATTTCTAAACATGCACTGAGCAAAAAAAATCAAGTATTTCGTGCAGTTATTAAACTTGATTTCCCACATTGTTGATTTGCAGTTGCAATTTAAAGTTGTGAAATCATTTTCCAATTTGTATATATTTATTTAAGAGCTAAATATCTTGATTTGTAATATTGAAATTTAAATTTAAATGAATATAATCGCCATATGTTAAGTCTCGATAATTTTGTAAGCAACACTCAGTTCAATATGCTTCATGTATCGATAGCAGAAATAGATATCGATACATGAATAATTTATTGATGTATATATATTATATATCTACTTCTAATATCGATACATCAAACACTAAGTTCGATCTCTTCTTTTGAGAATCGTCGATGGGAAAGACGTGTTAAATAAATTATTTAATTAAAACCAAAATACCGCCATTTAATATTTTAAAGATTTTAATTGGAAAATCTTGATTTAAGTTCCAAAAATCTAGATTAAAGATCTAAAAATCTTGATTTAAGTTCTAAATATCTAGATTTAAGATCTAAAAATCTTGATTTAAAATCTAAAATTCTTGATTTAAGACCTAAAAATCTTGATTTAAGCTTTAAAAATCTAGATTTAAGATTTAAAAATCTGTATATTACCAACTTCCAACTTTCTGTAATTATTATTATTATAAGTTTTAGATTTATAACAATAAATGTTAAAATTGGTTTATGATTAACTTTATAAGCTTCACCATTTGAGAATACTATATTAAGAACATTGTTAGTGTTGAGAAACGTACGAATAAACAAAGAAAGAGACAAAGAGAGAGTGTTTCTTCTGCATTCGTAAGCTGACATATGCAAAAAGTCGAAGTGCGAGGGAGATGACTATATGAGCTGAGCGTGGTGTAAGGATTCTGTGGGAAGAAGACAGAAGATTGCGACTCACTACGCTTTAATGAAATGTCGCTTACAATGGAAAAGTTAAATATATCTCCAGCTCCTATATATATTTATTTTCTGCCCATTTCTAGTAATTCGTATATATAACTAGTTTAGATTTTAAGTATCGTAAATATAAAATTCAAACTGATAGTTCATAAGACAATTTTCTCTCTGTGTATGTATTGGCATGTTCTTTTATGCCGCTTTTTATTGTGCAGACAGTCAGAAATAGCAACAGACAGACAGACAGTTAGACAAATAGACTGGTCTGTACTTTGCTACGATTCATTTTATATTTTTTTTTTTATCCATTTCTCTTGCTTTGATTTCAGACGAATAATAAAATATACAATTGTACTAGAAATATGTCAGTAAAATTCACAAAATTCACGTTTCGCCATATCCCGTCTGTGGTCTGTCCTTCCCCCCCTCGTCTGTCTGTCTGTCCCTCTCTCTCTCTCTCTGTCTTGCTGTCTATCTGTCTGCTTATACGACAGTATGTGTGATTTTTATTTTTGTGGCTTTTATTCGTACGCTTTTTGTTTTCATATATAAATCATTTATTGTTTTTATGTATGACGTTTCGAGCTGTTTTCGCTGCCTTCGCTGGCTGAATGGTTGGATGGCTGACTGGATGGCTAGCAGGTTGGTTGGATGGATAGCTGGATGGCTGACTGGATGGCTGGCTGACTGGATGGCTGGCTGGTTGGCAGATATGAGTGCCTGTGTCTGACATTAATTGGCAGTGATTGAGGGATTTTTGTGCTCTCTATACGAATACATATATGCGTATATGAGCGACGGATACGTGCTCCTTTATGAAATATTAATTGGCCTTTCATACTGCTGTGTGTTCACGGCCAGACGTGCCTTATAATCTGCACAATGCCAGTGCAGAAAATAACTTCAACTTCGTCTTTGCCATCGGCATTGGCATCATTAAATGTCACGCTCTCTTAGGGCCAGAACACGAGCCATCAGATAATCGGACATACTACCAAAAAGATTTGAATGCAATTGACAGCAACTAACAAGAAATTTTATTTATATATATATTTATGCAATATCTTTGGCTTTCAGCTTTAATAACTCGAGATTTGATTGCGATAAAAAAACAAACTGTGTAGAAGATACATCTTAATTTTCATATTTCAAGTCAATACATTTTGTCTTTGCTCAAGTTCATTTTTGATGGATTGAGATTACACTTTGACAGTATAATAGATATATCGAGTTTTCAGTTATATTTTGGTTATTTTTCCTGATAGAATGTATACGTATAGAGGTATCAAATCTATCAAATTCTTTTGCCAAATTATAGGTTGTAAAATATAAACAATTTATTTGGCGTTTTCAATAAGAAAATTGGCCGACTCGATGGGAATTTATTGTCGATGTGACAGATATATCAACATACAACAAAACAAGGTAACATATAAGCAGATATGAAGCCCAGCCTCATATAAGCAGATCAATTGTATTTGTATTCAATTGAAAACCTTCTAAACCTTCTAAACCTTCTTGACGTAATGCAACAAATGCTTGAATTTCATAACCAGAATTTCAGCATGAAAGAAGCCAAGACTCGAAGGACCAAAATGTTTAGATGGGGGGAGGAGTGGACGCCTTAACCTTGAAGCTGTCGTCGTCGCGCTTTGCAGTTAGCAAGCGCACTTGCCCCAATTGCGAGAGAGTTTGTTGCATGGTGGGAGTAAGTGGGAGGTGTGGTATTGTTTGGTGTTTTCTCGTTGCGTGTTGTTGGTGCCAAAGGGATTTGCGTTTAATTAAAAATATATATAAATGTGTGTGTTTGTGGCTGGCGATGCTGGCATGCAATAGAAATGTTACTTGGTTATTGCTTTTGCGCTCTCTAGCTGTAATTGCTGTTGCTCTTGTTGTTGTTGTTGTTGTCCTAGATTGTGTTGCGTTGTGTTGTTGCGGCTCTAGTGCGTATGTATGCCACTGATTTCCAAGTCTCCGCGTCACATTGCGGCACACAAAGGCGGCGAGAGTGCGAGAGTGCGAGAGTGCTAGAGTGCGGGGCGCCTTTATGCCGAATTGAATCTTATATTAAAGATGTTGCAAGACGGCGATGCCACAGCGTTGACTGCGACCGCAGTGGCGGCATTGTTGTGTGCCGAAATAATAACAGGAATTCTAACAAAGGCGCACACAATAACCACGGCAACAGCTGCAACGCAAGCACCACTCGACCAGTAACAATCAGGCTCTGTGCCTTGTTATACCCGTTACACTAACAGCACTAGGGTATATTGCATTCGTTGCAATGTGTGGAATAGTGAGATGGATCCCATCCACAGTCAAGTAGATCTATCCATGTCCGTCTTCATGGACAGCTGTATCTCAGATACTAAGTATAAGAGCTAGAGCTACTAAAGTTGGCACACATACCCACGCATATCAAGTGTTGTCTGTTGTTGTATTCTAACTTTGTATTTATTTATTTCTTGAGACTAAAATAACTAGTGAATATGTGCACTATATTTGCATTTATTTAGATTAAATACTATATTAATTTAATTAAATTTAATTAAATCTATTTGTTTCTAATCAATCGCTCTACAGTTATTTTGTTTTCATTTTAGTTGTGGTGTTATTATTATTCTATACTAAATATTATTTATTAAATTTACTGTCTTAGTAAGGTCTTTGAGCCCCAGCAACTTAATAAAATCTTCTGACACTTGGAAAATAAGAGCTAGAGACTTAAAAATAGCGTGTTGGTATTTAATCACTTAAAAAATGTTGAGTTTTATTTCTAAACTTGAAATAATGTATATTTTATTGAAGTTATTAACTTAAAATATAAACTACAAATTGTATGTTAATCTTTAAACTCTTACTTGACTCTAAATGAATTATTAAATAAATAAATACTCTTAGTTGACGTCAAATAAATAAATTGAAAACTGGTAAATAAATAAGTAAATCAATAAATATATAATTCAATAAATATATAAATAAATCAGAAAAAAATAGATAAGTCAATTAATAAATAAATTAATATATAAATAAATAACTAAATAAATAATTAAAAAAGTTTTTAAATAGCTGACTAAATTATTAGCTCAAAAAATAATTAACTATATGATTAAAATGCAGGAAAAATCAATTAATAAATAAATAAATATATAAATAAATAACTGTTATAGATACATAATTAAATAGGTTATTTAATATCTTACTAAATTATTAATCCATAAAATAAATAAATTATAAAATTAGTAAGCAAGAAAAGTCAAATAAAAAATGAATAAATATATAAATAAATAACTAATTAAATAATTAAACAAGTTATTAAATATATCACTAAATTATTAAATTAATTAATTTTTAAATAAGTATGCAAGAAAAGTCAATTAATATATATTTAAATAAATAACTAAATAAATAATAAAATTATTTAATAATAATATTTTAAATATATAATTTAATTATATATCTAGTTATTTATTTATATATTTATTTATTTATTAATTCACTTATTTTGCTTAATAATTTTCTAATTAGTAAATAGCTTACTAAATTATTAATCCATAAAATAAATACATTATAAAATTACCAAACAACCAAGGAATTAAATAAATAATTTATAACACATACTTATTAAATAATTTTGCAGTTACAAACCGAGAAAAACTCCAAAGCACATCTTAAACTTAAGATCACGCTTTTATTTGCTTAACATTCCCTTTTACTATTGTTAGTCAACTCAATAAAATGCATTAAAATTGTTAGAATATAAAGTAATAGTAATAATTATAATAATAATATATAATTGTGAATGTATTGCAGTAATTTGTATGACATTAGAATTTATTTATTAATTTACAATATGATGTTTATAAGATATGTACAAACATAATACTAATTAATACGAGTACAAACCTTGGCCTTCGACTCCGTTAGAATTTGAAAACTCACAGATACACCTAAAATATATTTTATAAAGTGTATCGGGTATTTGATAGTCGGACACTCGACGATAGCGGTCTTAGTTGTTGTTGCTGCCGCCGATGCTGTTGGTGTTTGAAGCGGAAACTCAAAGCGCGTAAACCGGAAACTGCTGTTTAATGGCGCTACGGCGCATGCAAAGCCGGCAGAATTCAGTCAACGCACAGCAGCAGTCCGGACAGCTAACGGGAAATGAAATTTAATTTATAGAAAACAGCAATCTGCAATGTGCTGAAAATGTAATTACAATTTTCCATTTCCATTGCCATTGCCATTGCCAGTGCCATTTCCATTGCCATTTCCATTCCAATTCAACCTCAATGGCCAGGTTATGCTCTCGTAATTATTTAACGACTGCAAACATCCATTGTGTGTGTGTGTGTGTGCCTCTGCCTCCATTTCTAATTAAATTGATAGATTTACCTAAGCGATGGGATTTTGAAGCGATTTCATTTATTTAATGCCAGTTTGGAGGCCATTTTTCAGACATGAATGAATGCTTTGCTTTTTGCTAGCGAGATAAACAAATGCCCCAAAGGCTTAACAAGCCAGATGACGATGATGAAGATGAAGGGGAAGAGGAAGGGGAAGAGGAAGACTCTCTATCGACAAGTATACTGTATATATATATGCCACGCCCACAGGCGTCTTGTCAAACATTGAACATTGGACTTAGCTGGCCAAAATGCAAGCGTTAGCATATTTGATTGCCATTACTGCTTGTCAAGGATTATGTGTCTTAATTTCGTGTTAAAGGATTTGCGCATTTCTGTTTATTTTTTCCTATCTTCGTTCCCAGCAAATTTCCACATTTTCCTCATTTTTCCCCCAGTTGTTCTGTTAGCTACAGTTTTTGTCAGCTTAATGCCCCTGTGCTTATCAAGCAGCAAAGCAGCCAATCATCAATGTTGTATCGAGCGTAGCTAATAAACTTGCTTGGTAGCTGTTGGCTTAAAGTGCTGAAGTATGTAACAATATTGACTGCTTCACTCAATTCATCAGTTTCTCATTTAAACAGTTTGTCAGTTGTTTATCTGTTCATTTGTTCGTTCGCTTTAATGCACATTGCAAAAAGTTTTCTTTTTTTTTTTGGCCAACTTGAACCATTAATATTTGAAATTGTTAGATGCAAACATTACGTGTACGAAAGCTACAAATATTAAGGCCACATTTAGTTCAGCTGTCATTTTGTGTTAGCCATGTTTCAGTTCGAGTTTGAACTCTAATGTGCAAACTGTGTTGTTGTTCAGGCTAATAATAAAGACATAAAATATAATTCTCATGTTAAAAGTCAAAGCGAGTACAAGTTCAAAAAATATAGAGTGCGCTTGACTGAAAGTTATCCGGAATTACATAATAAATGACTGCATAATATATCATTGTTTATTAGTAGAGATTTTTATACAGCTATTTCTATAAATTTTTTTTATTTATTTTTGTACTCTTTTATCGATAGAGTAAAAGCTTTTGTACACTGATTACTTAATTTCATTTTATATTCGTTGATTTTTATTAGTATATTGTAAATAAACTCATCATTGATTTTTATTTTATGTATCTATTAAGTATATTTTGATGTACAAGATTTTATGTGTGTAGTAAGTCTTTCGATTAGAAATTACTGAATTTATTAACTGCATAATGATTATAATAATGATACCAGGACATCAAAGGAAAGGTAGATTAATCAGTATATGTAATGTATTTAATTTTCAACTAATTTTATGTTGATAAAGAGCATTTTATAGTAGAAGATTAAAATTTACAGTAAGAATTCCATATTTATCGAATGTAATAACTTTATTGTATACTAGTTAATCAGATAACGATATGTTCATATTACTAAATTTATTTAAAATGAGCGGAATCAAAAAAGTAATGGGATTATATATGCATTATATTTTTTTAGCTGTTATTTAGTCTTATTAAAAGTATAATTTAAGGCCATAGAACCGTTTAGAAATAACAGAATATATCAATTAATATTTTCATATCATCTGTAAGGGGGTTAAGAAAATACATTTTAAATTTATATATCGTAAAATTACATTTGAAAGAAAGAAGAGTAGAATTTACTAATGTTAATACCTTTATTATTTATTAGTTATAATATTATATAGCTATTTCCATTAATATTTACACAGGGTCTTAAAATGAGCCTCAACATAAACAGAGGAGCTTATTAGACCCTTTACTTTAAAAAAGGATAAGGGTCTATTAAGATTGTCAAAAAAAAATGTGCGTTACAGGTCTTAGGAAGTCTGGCAGACCCCATAAAGTATGTATATTTTTGATCAGTCATAGTTTAGCCGTCTCTGTCTGTCCGGCTGTCTGTCTGTCCGTCCGACTGTCTGTCTGTCCTTCCTTCTGTCCGTCCTTCCTTCCGTCCTTCCTTCTGACCGTCTGTCCGGCCATCCCTTCGTCTGTCCGTCCCTCCTTCTGTCTGTCCGTCCGTCCATCTGTATAAGTGCCTAGATCTCAGAGACTTTAAGAGCCAGAGTCACCTAATTTGGTATGTTGGTTCGTCTATGGGCTAAGCAGACTCAGTTTGTGTTAAAATTTACCACGCCTATACCCGCCCCCGTTTATCGAAAACAAAATATTTGGAATTCCATAAAACGAGATGTATTAAAGCTAGAGTTCTGAATTTTGGCATACAAGACGAGGTACAGGGTCCCAATGCATCCTGATAATTTCATAGCTATCGGATAATAATATCGGAAGTTAATTGTCAATTTTGAGACTGATACCGTTCCCTACTATCGCTCCCCCAACTATCGCTCCGCCAACTATCGCTCCCCCAACTATCGCTCACCCAACTATCGCTCCCCCAACTATCGCTCCCCCAACTATCGCTCCCAACTATTGCTCCCTCTAACTATCACTCCCCCCAACTATCGCTTCCGTCTCGACTCTTTGGCTTGTTTTAATTAAATTTTAATAATTATCATATCTTTATAAGAGATTCGCAAAGAAATTACTTAATTAAATAACTAAATTATTTAGATATTGATTACATTTATATTTGTAGTGGTATTTTCCAAATAAACCTCATTCAAGTTATAATTTAAAGTAAGAGATTTTAGTATGCTGGAAGACATTCGGCTAGAATTTACCAAATTTAATTACTTAAATGCCTATTAGTTGATTAGTCAACAACTTTTGTAGTCTGTTTTTTGCAAATTTACTTAAAATAAATTGCAACTTGAAGGTTTAATTTATCGATTTTAGATTGACATCTAGGCATAGATCTCCGGCATTGGAATAAAAGAAATTAAGCTCAGTGGACAGAGCTTTTTGAAATAGAATTTGATTGTGGCCATATACACATATGAGTGTGTGTGTGTGCGTGTTTGTGTGGGTGTGTGTGCGTGTGTATGTCCGGGTGTGTGTGTGTGTGTGTGGATTATCATCAGAGTCAGACGCAGAACTAATTTAACATGCTGTGTTGTCCTTTGTGGCTTCGGTTTTGTCACATTGTCACATGCCGTGTGGTTGTTGGCGGGGAGGGGGGAGAGAGAGGTTAAAGCGGAGAAGGGGAACTACGACCGCAAAGCACGACATTGTCGCTTTTGTTGTTATTATCATTTCCATTCATTTGCTGGCTGGCATTTTGTGTATTTGTGCAGAAATTTTGATTTGTCTGCAACCGGAAATCCACAAAATAAACTGCAAATATATTTACATACAATACAGCGGCCAATTCAGGCTGCACTCTCATCATTTCTAATTCGCAAACGCGTCTTTTCACAATGCAATTGTCAAAAGTGGGTGTGCATAGGGGGGTGTGTGTGTGTGGGTGTGTGTGTGTGTGTGTGTGTGTGTGTGTGTGTGCCTGACTTTCAGAGCAGCCAAACAAGAGATGAGCTTAAAGTTCACAACAGAGCGTTGTATGCTCTGAAAGGCATTTGATAATCCTTCAATCTGTCAATATATGTACATATGAATGGTTGCACACATGATTACACTCACTTGCACAAACACACACACCTCCCACCTCACACAACCACACAACCACACAACCACACACACACCCACACACATACACGCTTAAACAAAGAACAGGCAGAAGGACTTTACAAAATGCATCGACTGCAAAATCGACTATCAACCACTTCTAATGACCTCACATTCTATCAATCTCTACTTTCTCTCTCTCTCTCACTTTCCTTCTCCTTCTTCCTCTCCCCTTCTTTTCCTATTGATATTTGTATTTGTTCCAATTCGCAACGCATAATTAAAATTATGTGTTTGTGTACTTAATGCGAATATCCATAAGAGCATGTGTAGGCGAACATTTCTCTCGTATTTGAACATAAAATAGTACAGCGTCTACATTTACACACAGAGACACACACACACATGCACACAGAAACTCACTACACAGAGCGAAAAAATCAACTATGTTGTATTTAAACAAGCCGGAGAGTCGAGACTCCGACCGTAATATACCATGTGGCTCTGCAGGGAACCGCTCAAATTCACTCCCAATCTCATTGTCTTGTAATTCGGTTTTTTCTATTTGTGGGCGAAGGGGGCGTGGCATCGCTATGAAATTTTCTGGACACATCAACCCCAAGATACTAATCAGGTGTGCTAAATTTCAAGTCTCTAGCTGCAAAACTGCTCTTGTTATGGGATTTTTCTTGATTTTTGGGCGAAGGGGGCGTGGCATCCAAAAAAAAAGATATACTTGATCTACCTGTAAAAATTACCAGTGCTAGGAGACCAAATTCAAGCTTCTGGCTCTTACCATCTCTGAGATCCTTGCGTTCATATGGACGGACAGACGGACAGACGGACGGACGGACTGACGGACTGACGGACAGGTGAACATGGCTATATCGACTTGGCTATTGATGCTGATCCAGAATATATATACTTTATGCGGTCGGCTACTATTCCTTCTGCCTGTTACATACTTTTAACAAACTTTATATACCCCCACAGGGTATTAAAAATAACCAATATATAATATAAATGTTAGAAAAGTGGTTTTAACTAGAGTTTTGAAAGATTCTGCTTATTCATTCTAGAGTTATACTTATTTAAAGATTATTTTCGCATAAACAGTTGAGTTTCAAAAATCGTTGGAGACTTTGATTAATTTAGAAAATAGACGATTGAAGTGCCGATGTTCCTGAAATATCAGATATCTCAGTTTTCTGAATCGACTATCATAAATTGAATAACAATTTTAACAGAAGTGTAGGTAATAGTATATTTTATACATAATTATACATAATTAGACATAATTTCATAAATATTTCATTCCAATTATGCAATATTAAAGTTTAATTAAATTAATTCAAATTTATCAAATCTTCAACATTTTTTATTTGAATTTAAGAGCAACTAAAGTTGTTTTATTTTTATTGGTTTCATTTTTAGTAGATATATTCCGAGTTTTACTTGTTTTCTAGATTATTTTCTTTTGTAAAAAGTTTTTTCGCACTTGGTTAAAGAATTTGTATGCTGCCTTTAAATAAATAGTTCCTTTTTATTTTTAGTGTAAGCTTTAAGATTGCCATATAAGTACTTAAATCAAATTTAGCTTTAGTACAACTCTTTTCGCTCTGTGTAACCCTCTAACTTGTTACTGATTTGTCTAATGTTTCTTAATGCTTGACTTGATAAAGTTTCCATCTTGTGGAATATTCTGCACGTAATATGTGGAGAATTTTCATTTGACTTCATTTGCTGAATTCACTCGTAAACTCGAAGACTCGTAACTGGTAACTGGCAACTCGTGCTCTCGTATTCAAGTTAAACACTTGTGAAAAGAGCAGTTTGTCGGTTTTCGGGCCTCACACAGAAGTGCAGCCAAAGTACCGAAATAGAGCTTCAGACAAGCATAGCTAATTAAATTCAAGAGCTGGCACTTCATACGTAGAATGCATTTGAAATCGAAAGATTTCTACTACTTGGAAGTGGAAATTAAATGATTTATAAACAAGAGATTTATAATTTTAGTAATATTCACACACGCACACACACACACACTCAGATTAAAGTTTAATCTTAATTTTGCCAGCAAAGGGAATGTCGTCTAGATTCCATTGGGAACACTTGGCATCCTGGGGATTGTATCTTTAGTAGATGGAATGCCGTTCACGTCTAGTACTTTAGTTAATTTCTCCCAAATTGTAGCTCAAATGCCCCAAGAGACATAGGTATGTAGAAGTATGAGTACTTTATTCTCTCTCTGTGTGTGTGTGTGTGTGTGTGTGTTTGCTTTAAGCAAGCGACAAGTTATAAAACTTGACACACGTACTATTTCCTTTTAAATTGTTGCCCAATTTGTGTCTGGTCTGAAATTGCTATTCATTCTTTAATAAAGATTCTTGTCTGTTGGAGTTTTCTGCAAATAAATGATATACAAAATATGTAGCATACTTTTATGCAATGCAAAATATGTCAATGTCAAATCTAATGTATACGACGTCCCACAATTCATCATTAAAGATCCCACACCACATGACATCCCCATTCCCCATTCCCAGCAAAGACCTTTCCCCCCTGAGCAACCTTTGACATTGTCCTGCTCGTCGGGCCAGTTTGCCCATTGGTCAAAGATAAAAGCCTGGCCAAGCCATCGAGAAACTGTCTCAAAGTTGAGGTGCGGCCCATAGAAAACAGCTTGAACCATGCCCTTTTTCTATACCCTTGCTAAGGGTATTATAATTTTGAAAGGAAAAGCGTTTATTATTATGCAAAGTTGTCTCTTAGCTTTAAAGCTATGCGGATTCATGTATCTGCATATGGTATGAAAAACTTTGTGGTTTGTTGGAATATCTCAATTGAAATCACAAATTGTGTATATGGCAGAGTCTTTTATATTTTTACTACATTTGGTTTTAATCGGACCTCTGTGTCATATAGTTTTAATAGAAAAATCAATTTCAGATTATTTTTCTTTATTTATTTTAATTGCTAATTACTTTGCTGGTTGATTACTTTTAGTTTACGTTATCCAAATAAACAACTATTAATTGAAATGCTTTATAATATATTTGTTAACTACTTTTAGTTGACATTAAATAAATAAATATTTAAGATTATATAATTTAATTTAAAATCGTTACATTAAATATGTAAATAATGTTATTTTTCGTAGAAATTTAGTATATAAAATTTGCGACTTGCTGAAGTTGAGCTTTCAAGCTTGCTGGTTTTTTCTTGCCAAGAATTCTGAAGGTTTCTGAAGCTAGGTAAATATGTGCCTAAGGCCATTTAAAAACTTTCACCTTAAAAGGCGTTCGCTCTCTCGCTCATCGTTTCGGGCCAAGTTCTTTATGAACTGCCTGTTCTGGCCACCTTTAAAGTGGGCAAAAAGGCAACAACTCATCGCACACTCAACGCAACGTGGAGCATGTAAACGTCTCGGCAGCATATAAACTTTTTTCTTCTGCCTGTTTTTTTTTTTTATCAGACCCCTTAACAACAAACCTAAGTGGTAGCCAGAGTGTGTGTGTGTGGGTGTGTGTGTGTATTTGTGTATTTATACCTGCGTGTATTGTAATGGCTTTTGTATTAGTGTCAAAACACGTAAATTGTTGCGTGTCGCTTTATTGTAGCTCTGTTTCTCTTTGCTTTCTCTGTGTGTGTGTGTCTGTGTGTGTGTGTGTGTGTGTATGCGGGTGTGTGCTTGTGTGTGTGTGTGTGTGTGGGTGGGCAAAAGATGAAGGCGGAACTGTGTTGGGTGCGGCCGTGCGAATATGTTGTTCATTATAATCTGCTCATGTTGCTATTTTAGCTGTTGCTGTTATTGCTTATGTCCTTGTTGGTTGCCCTCGACATTGTTGTTGCTACTGCTGTTGTTGTTGCTGTTGTTGTCGTTGTGGTTATTTTCATTGCTTTGCATTATTGTTGTTATGCCATGTTCGATTGTTGTTGTTGTTGTTGGTGTGTGTGTTTTCAACAAATACATAATTTTGTGGACATAAAATTGTCACATGCCGTTGAATTTTGATTTGATTTTATGCGTAGTACAAATTTATGCAGACGCTCACTCTGGGCGTCAACGTGGGCGTGGCTAACACACACACACACACACACACACACACACACACACACACAGAGAGAGACTGAATTATATGTTTGTTTTTGCAAATACATGCAACACATTGAGTCTAGTAAATGCCTGCATGTATTTGCACGCTTTTTATGACTTTTTAGACCACAAACACACATTGAATTGCATGTTTGAATTGTTTCTTGCATTGCATTGCAGTTTTTGTTGTTGTTGCTATTGTTGTTGCTGTTGTTGTTGCTGTTGCTGTTTGCCTTTCATGACAATTGTTGTAAATTTGTAAATGATTTATGTTTGATATTTTAATTGCTGTTGTTTATTGTGTTATTATTCGAATACTTCCGATTGTGGTTGATTAAATTTATTTGAGTTTAGATAAATTTCTATTCGGACTGCAGACGAGTAAACCGCATCGATAGTCAGCTTAACACATAATTTATACAATAACAGCATAGAGAGCATAATGCATGGCAACTAATCGCCGACTGTGATTAACACTGTGCCACAGAAGTTAACGTACCAAAGGGTACTTTGAATAAATAAATAATTTAAAGCATAAATATTTGCAGCACTTTAAATACGACTATATGCGACTTTTTCTTTGGGATTTAAATAAATATTTGCAGCACATTAAATACGACAAATTAAATAAATATTTGGAGAACATGAAATACTTAAATATACGCATTTTCTTAGAATTTAAATACATTTGTGTAATCGGAAATATTTGCAGCACAATAAATGCTACAATTTTAAAACAGACACTAACATTCTTTGGCTTAAATAAATATTTTTTATAATAAATATTTCGAGTACATAAAATACTAAAATATTCTACTTTTTTTTGCGATTTTTTTAAAATATTTGTTATCATAAATATTTAAAGCACAATAAATACAACAGTTGCAAAATAGACACAAACATTTGCAGCACAATAAATGCTACAATTCCTAAAAGGATACGAATGCAATTTTCCTTAAATAAATATCATAAATATTTGCAGCTACAATAAATATTTAATTGCTACAATTTTAAATAGACAAAAATTCGCTTTACTTTAAATAAATATTTAAAAAAAATAAATATTTACTGCACTTTTAATACGACAATAAACGACTTTTCTAAGAATTTAAATACATATTTTTATTCATAAATATTTGCAGCTACAATCAATGCTACAATTTTAATTAGACAAAAATATACTTGGGCTTACATAAATATGTTCAATAATTAATACATTTGCAGCACAATAAATACTACAATTCTAGAATAGACACAAATGCACTTTGTATTTAAAAAATATTTTTAATATTAAATATATTTAAAGCACAGTAAATACTACAATTTTAAATAGACAAAAATACGAGTTGCTTTCCATAAATATTTGTTTTATTAATTATAAATAATTACTGCCCCATTAACCATACAATTTTAAATAGACACAAATATTCCTTGGCTTAAATAAATATTTTGAATAATAAATATATTTACAGAAAATTAAATACTTATATTTAAAATTGCCACAAACATATTTTGCTTCAAATAAATATTTGAAAACATAAATACATTTACAGCACCTTAAATACTACAATTTTCAAATAGACAGAAACACGCTTTGCTTTAAACAAATATTTCTTTTATTAATAATAAATATTTACAGTACAATTATTCCTATAATTTTAATTAGACACAAATATCATTTGGCTTCAATAAATATTTACTGCAAATTAAATACTATAATATTTCCTATTTTTTCGGGATTTAAATAAATATTTGTAATCATAAATACTTGCAGCGCATTTAATACTATAATATTAAATAGAAACAAATGCACATTCCTTTAAATAAATATTTTTAAAAATACATATTTACAGCACACTAAATACTAAAAATATGAAAAGTTCCCATTATACTTTGCTTAAACTTGCTAAATATATTTTCAGCACCCATTTCAACAACACAGCTTTTACAAATTCTCAGAATTTACTTAACACAGCCTGTGTGCATCTCATTTACATTTATTAAACTTGTTGTACCATTAATTAAAATTGAAAACTTTTGATTAAATTACATAAATTGTGGTGTGTGTGTGTGTGATTTCTTAAATGAATTAAAATTTAGTAACAATACAAAGAATAGTTGCTTTTATTTTTGTAATCAAATGGTATTTTGTATTTATATGATTTAATGTAAAGTAATGATATTTAAACTTATTAAATTTCTTGGTCCCATTTATATAATAATTTATTGCAAACTATTGAAATAATATTGTTCATTTATTTATTTATTTTACAAATTTTAATTCTGTACTTTAATTTGCTGGCGGCAGTTTTTATTTATATTAATCGCATTTAATTCCTGGAACTGTTTAAAGTTCCATTTTCGCCAGCGGTTGACAAATACTAAGAATTCATTCATCTCATTTACATTTATTAAAGTAAATTTTCCATGAATTAAAAAGGAAAACTCTTGATTTAATTAGAAAAGTGCGGAGTTTGTGATTTCTTAAATAAATTAAAATTATGTTGAGGAAAATGCAGAAAGTACTTGTTATTATTTTTTGTAAATTTCATGTAGATATTTGCATTTGATTTGATTTAATTATTTTTGCCGTATGTACGCATACTTTCAAGACAAAGTGTATTTGCCTAAACCGCTGCCACATATAATTCCATATTTGACTTTGACAATCAGAAAAGCCAAAGTCGGCTTATGTTGTCATCGTTCGGTAACATTGTTGGCTGACGTATCGTATGGCATTACGTATACGCCAGCGTGGCCTAACCAAAAGGGCGACTCATCGATTCATCTCAACGGCAATGAGCCGTATAAGCACGTTTCTTTTTTTTTGTATTTTGTAGCATTTTATTGGCTCAGTTTGGATCAAAAGTCAGAAATTAAATCACACAAATTATTTAAAATGTTCAAGATAAAAATTGAATTCACATGTGAAATGTGAAATGCGAATTGCAGACACGCCCACACGCCCACACGCCCTCGACAACGTCTGTGTCTAGCGCATTTGCCTTCGGCCTTAGTTAAAAATCAACAACAAGAAAGAAAGAAAGGGTTGCTGGCGAAACAAGACAATTTCACAGTTGCTTGGCAAAAAGGTAAGCCGTAACATTGTACGGCCGTACGCCGACTTCTGTAAGCCTTTTTACGAGCCAAACTCGTGCCGTTGACCATATGGTGAAGGTGAAGGCGCAATTCCTGTAGGATTGCTGGATAAGCAAGCGAACGAACGGGAGAACTGTCGTCCTCATGGGCAACAGTTTTCTACAGTTTGTATACCCGTTACTCGTTGATCTCGAAGGGTATATATTGTACTTGTTGCTGTGTATGTAACAGGGAGTAGGAGAAAGTGTATATCTTCTTCAGCAGCATCAATATTCGAGTTAATCTAATGGTCTGTCCATCTATATAAACGGCGAGAAACACCATAAGAGCTAGATCTACTAAATTTGACAGACAGATATTCTTGAGCAGCATCAACACTTGAGTTGATCTGCATAAACAAACAGAGACCATTAGAGCTAGATCTACTAAGTTTGGCACATAGGAATTCTTGAGCAGCATTAACACTTGAGTTAATCTCTTCTTCTGTCCATCTGTATAAGCAAAGAGAGACCATGACAGCTAGATCTACTAAATTTGGCAAATAGATATACTTGAGCAGCATCATGAGACCATAAGAGCTAGATCTACTAAACTTGGCAGGCAGATATTCTTCGGTAGCACCAAAACTTGAGTTAATCTTCTCATCTGTCCATTTATGCAAACAAACAGAGACCATAAGAGCTAGATCTACTAAACTTGGCAGACTAATATTCTTGAGCAGTATCAACACTCGTCTGTCCATCTGTGTAAACAGTGAGAGACACCATAAGAGCTAGATCAACTAAATTTGGTAGACAGATATTCTTCAGCAGCATCAACACTTGAGTTAATCTACTCATCTGTCCATTTATGCAAACAAACAGAGACCATAAGAGCTAGATCTACCAAATTTGACAGACTGATGTTCTTGAGCAGTATCAACACTCGAGTCTCCATCTGTGTAAACAGTGAGAGACACCGTAAGAGTTAGAGTTAGTTGAGTTCATCTACTCGTCTGTCCATCTGTTGAAACAAACAGAGACCATGAGAGCTAGATCTAATAAAATTAAAAAAATCAGACATCAATAAACATAAAGCAAAATAAGTTTTCGTCTGTTATTTATTTGTAAATTTACTAATTTATTTATCCTAACACAAATAAATTCTTTATTCTTCTATATTTACTTATCAATCTCTTATTTTACATATACGAAAGATTATATTCTGTGTTAGTTTAATAAAATTTAATATAAATAAATTTATTTAATCTGATGACACTTTTTTAAATGTATTCCCTTTTAACTTTAGTATTATTTTTACAATTTACATACATAATATTCAATCTATTATTTATTATAATTATTAAATTTAAACTAATTAAAATATATGCATATATTTTCATTTAATTTTATTTTTTTCCTATTATTTATTATACTAATTGTTTAAGTTTGCTTAAAATTATAGAGTCATTCCTTTCTGACTGCGACATTTAATAATTACGTTTGGCACTTACACTTTAAGAGCTTGAGTCTTCAGATTTAGTCAATAGACATGTATAATTCTATCAGGAAACAGATTGATTAAGTTATTCATGAGTGTTTTAAATTTGTAGGCAACAAAAGCGCTTTAATACTATATACACAGTAATAGAAGTAATACATCTTAATATTATTATAAATATATTAAAAATTTTGTATTTAAATTAAATAACAGGTATTTTATAGTCGTGAACTCGACTATATCCCAGTCACTTGTTGTTATTGTCCATAATAAATTCAGCCATATAAAAGTGGCACCAGCTGCCCGTCGGACGAGTGGCCAAAGGGCCAACAAATAAAAAAAAAAGAACGAATGCTGTAAGAAAACTGTTTGTAGCATCAACGACAAGAAAATGGACAAAGGGCAAGGTATGGGGATGGCAATGGGAAAGACGCCCGGTAAAATTCACAAAATTCAATTAAAGTTAAACTAAACAAGCTTCGAACAAATGCGTTTAGCTTTGGCCGGCAACATAAGCAAGACAGCGAGGAAGCCAAGAGGGGAAGAGGAAAGAGGAAGTTGGTAGCAGAAAAGTCTGAAAGTAGATGGAGCAACAGTTCACAGGGTACAGGAAGCTTCGGCGCTTGTCAAAGGAACGGTGACTGGACGGTTGCCTCAATAGTTGGATAGATGGATGGATGAATGGATGATTGTAGATGGATGGCCATGCGTAGTATGTTTAGCTGTTGGTCAGCAGCTCTCTTCTTATGTGGATAGATGGATGAATGCGTACTCGTTGCCAACAGGAAACGGAAGCTGCTAAAACAAACGCTGTGTTTAGATAGAGACAGAGAGCGAGATAGAGAGAGTGAAAGAGAGAGAGAGTGCTCTTCACTTTGTATTTGTATTTATTTTTGTTGATGTTGATGTTGCTGCTACACGCTTTGTTGCCCCTGTTGTAGTTGTTGTTTTAGGCAAGAAATTCGATTTACTAGCTGATTGTTGTTAGCGCACAAAAAAATAGAAAAGGAAATGGCAAAAAAAACTTAACTTGACTGTTACTGTGCGTAAATTTAAGCGACAGTGCCTAAAAGTATGCTTCATTGATTTAAAGGGCGCATCGTAAATAAATAAAATGCCATAAAAGGTTCCCCGTTGACCAACGAACAACGAAGAAGCAACAAATAATCAACACAGCAAACGGCAACAACGACAACAACAACAACAGCAACAAATGGCAAACAACTAGAAACAAAAGTTATCTTTGGCATGCCGAAAATTTGATATCCTTGCCGAAGCGCCCTAGATTTTAAAAAGTTGTAATAAAAAGTTAAATTAACGGGCATGTTCTACAAATCTCCAGCAATCCAAAAGCAACGCGAATAAAAAAACAAGTGTCAATGTTTCGGCAACAATTTTTGCTTGCCTTCTAAAAATGTCAAAATGTTTGTTGAGAGATTTGATAACATTTTAAATTTATTGTATTAACTGAAGTGTATTTAACGAACTGCTTGAAATTAATTTAACGAATTAAATTAACTTTAATTTATTTGACATACATAAAATACAAATTATTTATAATATTCTGGAAAGTTTAATTAAATAAATTTTAGCGGATTTTTGTGACTGCTCTGTAAAAACTCTGTGACTTTAGAAATATCAAAATTTAATTTATTTGTTTGCTAAAGCAAAAATGTAATATATTTGATGAAAAACAATTATTAACGATTTTTTTAAAAATTTTTTAAAGTCGCAGAAGATTTACTAAAACCATATAAATATATAACAAACTATTTTAACTTCATTAATATATGTTGGAAAATGTAAAACTTGTTGTTAACTTTATAGAAATATAAAGAAATAATTATATTTAATTAATATAAATGTATTTTTGTTAAAAACACAATTTAAAGTGTTTATTTTTCCATAAAGGATTTATTTTAAATTTCTTAAATTCGCAGAAGATTTAATAAAACCATATAAATATATAACAAACAAATTTAACTTCATTAATATATGTTAGAAAATGTAAAACCTGTTGTTAACTTTATAGAAATATAAAGAAATAATTCTATTTAATTAATATAAATGTATTTTGGTAATAAACACAATTTAAAGTGTTTATTTTTCCATAAAGGATTTATTTTGAATTTTTTAAAGTCGCAGAAGATTTAATAAAACCATATAAATATATAACAAACAAATTTAACGTCATTAATATATGTTGGAAAATGTAAAACTTGTTGTTAACATTAAAGATATATAAAGAAATAATTTTATTAAATTAAAGTCAATGTATTTTCATACAAAAATTACATTTTAAAGAAATTGTTACAATGACAGCTATAAATATGTAAATATAAGTACGATAGACCTCTTTAAAGGCGTTACAAATTTCCAAACAAAATTATAATAACCTCTGCAAGGGTATAAAAAACGAATACAAAATACAAAATAAATAAAAACGTATAAAGTAATGTAGAAGAGCGAGGCCAACGGGCAAAATTGCTGCAGGCGGCAGACAATTAAATTTGTACAAATTGAGTGTAGAAATGTGGCAGCAAATGTACAACAACAACAACAACAAGTGTACTAACAATAGACACAAGTGATGGCAGCAGATAGCGATTTTTTATGGCAATTTAAAGCACTTGAAATAGGAAATGAAGAGAGAGACAGACAGAGAGAGACAGACAGAATCGCTGTCTGATGATGCCAACATTACGTGCTTTTGGCCCACTCGCTGCCAAAATATGTAGTTAATTTTATCGGCCGTTTCATGAAGAAATATATCTACTTATATAAATGTACTTCAAACACAGACATTCATATATAGAGACAGTGCTTGACTTGATGATTATGTGAACCAAGAAGCCACATCAAATAATATAGTTTGGTTGAGAGACTTACGCTCAATAAAGTAGCCGATTTGGAAAACTAACTTTATTGTATTGACCAAATGGCGTCGCGTCGGTTACGGCCAAGTTCAATGGAGACTCTTATTCCCTGTATGTGTGTGTGTGTGTGTGTGTGTGTGTGTGAGTTTGCGAATGCAACCAACTGAAGAGAAGCGCTCATCCGTTCATTTATTCATTCATTCAGTCATTCAATTTGGAGCCGTTCATTGGTTAGTCAGTCAGTACAGAGAGTAAGGCAATCATTCAGCCAGTGCCCAGCTTCCAGCTTCCAGCTGCCCAACTCTATGACCACGTTTCCCTGTCCAGTTGCAGGTCCATCTTCAGACAGGCAGTCAACATTTTCAATAGACGTTGCCTAGGTTGCCTCGTTCACATAGTAGTGGTGCGATGGACAAAGCAGGTCCCCAGTTAGTAATAGCGCTCGTCACTCGTTAACTGAATCGTGTTTGCCTTTCATTTCCATCTGCCAACCAGCCAGAATGCTACACTTTTCTTTTGCTTTTTCTATTTTCGCACCCTGTACTGGGAAAGTAAAAAGGGTCTAATGAGTTTGTGCCATCAATTTTTGGTATATAGCTGCATATATATGTCTTTGTTTATATTTAAATAATTTACTATAATTTATTATTTACTCTCTACTACTCTCAACTATTTTACACTGTGAAACTAACTTAGTGTTATTTATGTAACACCAACAATCAGTATTAACATCTAAGGAATATCGATACCAGGAGCGTTATCGATATTAGCAGTCGGAATCAGTCGGAGTGAACTGTCGGAATCAGTCGAGGTGAGCAGTCGGAGAAAGGCAACAGCAGTCAGTCAATATCAGCAGTTAAGATCAGTCATCAGAATCTTTAGTGAGCAAGCCGAGCAGTTAAGGATCTACAAGAAGTATTTAAAAGAAGTATCGAGTATTCTAAAGAGGAAGTTCGTTGTCAACCGTCAATTTTGTACTCTAACTTGCGATGCGAAAACCAGTTGGTAAATTATTTGTAGTAATTTATGTGAGCTAGGTTATTATCTCAAAGTTTATTATATTGGTTCTTTAAATAAGTATTTTCTACTGCATTGTCTGCTGACTTCTTTTCTTTATCACTGCTTTCTTTTCTGTGTAGATTTTCTGCATGCTTCTTCGGCGTCGTTTTCTGCAGTGTTGATCTATTGTTTCAATATTAAGAAATCTTTGTCCACAGCTAATGCGTAGTAATAACATCAGCTGCTTTATTCTACTCTTCTTGATCTGATGTTAATTATCTTCTTATCTGCTGTTATTCTGCTGTTAAGTATCTGCTGTTATTCTGCTCTTAACTAGTATCTGCTTATCTGCTGTTGTTCTGCTTTTAACTATCTGCTGTTATTCTGCTGTTAATCTGCTGTTGTTCTGCTGTTATTCTGCTCTTAACTAGTATCTTCTGTTGTTCTGCTGTTGTTTAGCTGTTATTCTGCTGTTGTTGTGCTGCTATTCTGCTGTTGATCTGCTGTTGCTCTGCTCTTATTCTGCTGTTGCTACTCTACCATATCTTACATTTATTACAGCATCAGTACACGGTCTGCCACAGTCGGCAACTCTCGACTGCAATCTTCTTTCACTAGTTTATTGTATATATTGTTTCTTATGCGCTGTTTTATTTGCAACATTGTGTGCGGTTGGGAGAGAGAGAGAGAGAGAGAGATAGCAGGGAATTGGAATTTTTTCGATGCTCGCTCGTGCACACGCTACTTTTGGCCCACTCAAACCGTTACGGTTTCAATTCATTTCAACCATATTTTCATTTCAAATTCATATTTTCTTAACAAAAGTTTTGCGTTTTATTCGAGACTTTTGCCTTTTTTATTTTTGCCAAATGGCGGGAAGGGAGTGGAAAGGGGACGTTGCATGAAAACTTTTCATTCTCTGCATCAAATGAGCTGGAAAAAAATGTATACAAAGGCAACCGTCAAGTTTGAATCACTCAAATGTAACGGACGAGAAATGAAAACGGAAGCTGCAACAAATGTTTAAATAAATATTAAAAAAGCAACTTGGCAACGAGCATCAAAATGAAGGGAAGGTAGGTAGTGTGGGGAAAGGGGGAAGAAGGGCGGGGGGGGGAGTAGTCAAAGGCAACAGTTGTGGGAGAAGGATGGTCGGTCTACGGTTCGAAATGATGCTAATGAAATAAATCATATGGAAATATGCATAAATCAAATTTTGCCAGCGATGGCAGTCTACACTTTTGTTGTGCAGTGTATGTGGGAGTGTGCGTGTGTGTGTGTGTGTGTCTGAGCATATAATGGCAATGAAGGAAATGAACGGTTAAAATAACAACGCATATCGATTTCCACACAATTGCAACGAATGACGGTGTCGACGACGACAATTGTGAATAAATTGCTTGATTTGGCCAAATAACGATACGACACGAGTATAACCAAATAAGCAAATAACCAAGCGCATCATCATGTGGTAAAATTGCCATAATAACGCCACATACAATAAATGGAGTCGTCCCTTCATCCTGTTCCGGTGTATCGCACACATGCATACATACTTACGAGTACTCATACCCAGCAAATCTTTACCCCTTACCAAAAGTACTGCTGGCAGCATTACATGTAATGCGAGAAGTAGTTACAAAATCTGACGTCTTCCATTCGCATTTATACAGGGGTGAAACACTGAAAGAACGATTGCTTTGGAAGGTAGTTTGGCAGGGGTTCTGTTATTGCTCTGTTAACTCACATTTCCCTTTCCAACTCCCATTTCCGAAAACTACATTACAGACACCTTCTATTGGTAGGCAGAAAAGCAGGTCATGCGGCGTTCGCTACCAGAATAACACTTCCAGAAGGCATTGCTTTGTAAGGTACTTAGAAGGCATTGCTTTGCAAGGCACCAATAAGGCATTTAAAAAGATTAATTAAATTACAAAATTGTATATTGATTTTAAATAAAAAATATATATATATATATTTATTTAATAAAATTGACAATTCATATTTTTTCTAAAATAACATATTTAATTCGTGTTATTGTTGATATTATGGTTGATGTCACAGTTGAAAATGCAACAGGCTGTGTCTTGTCAAAATCTGTAATGCATTGAAAAATAGATAAAAATAATTATTAACACTTATGTATATTGTTTCATAGCAATGTATGATGCATTTATATGTACTTACTTTTGGCAATTATGCGGCAACAATTAAATCAATCAACAATTTCATTTTCATCAGACCCAAACGTTTGTATGTATCTATGTACATATGTATGTATAAAAACATTCCACGGCACATAAAACAATAAATTTTAGAAAATAATTATATTATTTGCATTTGAAGTCATCACAACACATTAATACAATACTTACATGGTCAAAATATAACTTCTCTCAGCTTTATTTTGTTAATTTCACAATTTTTTCTATTTTCTTGCACGCTTGACACTCTGCTTCTCTGCTCTGCTTATTGCCATCTAATGCAGATCATCAGAATAACAGAGACAAAAAGGAAAAAGAAGAAAAAATTTCGCTTATTCTGTTTTGCGTGCACTTTCGTGGTAGTTTACAGAGAAATATGTTAACAGAATTACAAAACACAGCAGCGAACGTTTTCAAACTACTGACATTCAGCCTTCCAAAGTAAGGTTTTGTAATGTGCTCTTTTTTCATGCTTTTTTTAGCCCATCTAGCACCTAGTCAAGCAATATACTGCCTATATCTCATGACATGTAAGGTTACCAGAAGGCATTGCTTTGCAACATACCTTACCTAAGGTATTACTGGGTACTCGTACTCACACTCATACTCACACTCATACTCGTATTCGCATTTGAACGTGCCTGAAAATTCATAAGAATTGTCGCAAATATTCATACATGGCCTGACAACACGCATATGGCCAATAAAAGTGTGGAGCACTCTCTCAGGGCCGGAACCCAAAAAAAAAAGCCGTCATACAATTGCACGGAAGTGTCGACGCCAAGTGTCGTGAAGGCAATTGGTAAATTGGCAGACTGTCAGACAGACAGACCGACAGACAGACAGATACTCAAATATTCCTTTAGTCAGTCAATCAGCTAGTCAGTCAGATATTTTATTTTTTACTCAGAAACAAAAGGTTGAATTGACTTGTTTTGCAGTGGAACAAAAATGTCATACAAGGATGGAATATTAAAAGAAAAAGAAATATACAAGGATTTTCTTATGAAATCCATACAAACACTTTAAAATTGTTTGACTTTTTAATATGTAAAGTTTTGTAGATTTTAAACCTGTGCAAAACAATCAAACAGCACAAAACAAAGAACTGATAAATTTTAATTAGCTTATATTAATACCCATTTAAATTGAATGAGTAGGATATTTTAAATGTATACATTTCTCATCGTAGAACATGTCAATTAATTATTTTTGTTACGTCAACTCAAAATATAGTCGTTCATGCTAATAATAATAATTAGAATTTCAATTAAATGAAATCAAATAAAAGTTCAGAAATTAATATTTATATAATATACAGTATTGAGTTTAAAGCTTAAACGTTTTTATTTTATTTAAATCCTTTCACATTATTTCTTTAGTTTGACGCCTTTTTAAGGAAATTGTAAGCTAATCTCATAGTTTTCCCAATTTTCTTAGCATTTTCCCAGTAGCTGAGATTGCACTCTTTATAAGCAATAATTTGGACATTTTTCAGAATTTTGATATATTTTCAAATTATAAGAGTTTGTTTATAAATGTCTCTCTTCTATCTGTAAAATTAAAAAGTAACATCTACACTCAAAAATAAACATTCTCATGACAATAGCACCAATCTATTAAAAGTCCAATTAATTTAACCATCTGTAAACACTTGGCCCTCTTCAAGTGCAGGGCAGCATATTTAATTTGTAATATATATTATTATGTATATATTTATTACATTTACTTATTTATATTTTTATTTATATTTATATATATTTATATAAATATATATATTTATTTATATTTATTAATGCATATATTAATACAAATTTACAGATAAGTTTCATTTCAAATATTTTTATTGTTACACTCCTTCAAATAAATACTAAAGTATTTGAAAAGATTATTAATTTTACTATTAATTACATAAATTATAGGCTTAAAGTATATTAAAATTATTTAAATATTTTAATTGGCGAAGGGATGTTGTGTCTATTAAGGTTTTTCATATGTCTGTACTTATTCTTTTCAAATTGCAATTTGTATTACAAGTTTATTTATATATTAATAAAAATTTACAGATAACTTCATATAAATAACAATGCATTTTAAGAGCTTACTAATTTAACTACTAATAAAATAAAGTGTGGAATTTATAAAAAATTAAAAAAAAATTGTATTGACTAATAAACTGTGTCTATTAATATTCTTCATACTTCTGTAATTATTTTCTTCTTTTCTAATTCCAAATTCGATATTTGTATTACAAGTCTATGCATATATTAATATAAATTAACAAATAACTACATATGAATACCAATGGATTTTAAGAGCTTATTAATTTTATTTATAAATTAAATAAAGAGTTTAATTTATTAAAAATTTTCAAATAGTTTTTTTGACTAATAAACTGTGCCTCTTAATATATTCCACGCGTCTGCACTTCTTTCCTTCTTTTTTTTCTAATTCAAAATACGATATTTGTATTACGAATTTAAGCAAATGATTGATTTCTATATAACATACTGTCAATTATATGGTTATATCTTAGTTAGAGTTAAGGGTTTGATTTATCCCATTGTGTGTGGGATTTTATTGATATGATATATCATGTTTTTGGTAATTTGAGCAAACAAGCGAAGAGTTTACATGTATAGCACACCACACCACACCCCACCACAACAGACACAACACAACACACACAACACACACACCACAACACCTACACACTGTCATTGCCAAAATAAATACGTATACGCCATGTGTACATATATTTATATATATATATACGCTTGTGTAGTTCTTGTATTCGTATGCGTATAAGTAGATTTTGGCGGTAAATGGCATTCTTTTTTTTTTGTTGGGAACAAATTCTTAACGCGTAAGTAGCATAAGCATCAAACATTATTCGAGTATGCAGAATGCTTCGTCTGACGATGGCGTCCTTGAACGTGTCGGTGTCCTTTTGGCCTTTTTCTTTTTTGCCGTATATTGAAGCTGCTGCTGCTGCTGCTGCTGGTGCTGATGCTGCTGCCATTGACATCCTGGCATCGCGTCCTGGCAGTCAGCTTAGTGTCCTTAGCAAAAGCCGCAAAGTTGTCTGCCACACGCTGTCGCTTGCTGTTCAAAACTTTTCTCTTACATCGCCAATGGGCGTATAGACAGTGAGTCAAGTAATTTTTTTGACAAAACGTTAAATTAACATATTTTTTGTTAAGTTTAAGAAATATATAGCACCCATAAATATCAATATTTATTTATTTAAAATGAGAAATAAATTAAATACATAAATATTGTTCTTTTTTTTACAATATAAAATATGTGTCAAAACAATTACTTGTCTAACTGTTTCTGTGGATATATACTATACGGCATGATTTTAATATTGCAATTGGATTTGGCTGGGCCCGCAAATAAAGCTCAAAGTCAAAGGACACCCACAAACAATTGGAATTTCATACGTTTAACTTTGAAACTCAGTCGTCGCCTCGTTTTGGGTTTGACTTTTGCAAGCCAAAAATGTCTGACACACAATGACGCATTGTCAAAGGTTGGGCTGGATGGCTTCGGGAATTTATGTATTTATCGTCGTCACGGTCTGCACACACACACACACACTCAAACACACACACACACACTCCAATCGGGCCAAAAAGAAAACGCTAAAAGGTTCATATCACCTTGAGTGTTTTTTGTATTTGTTGAAACTTGACTGACTGTCACTGTTGGCTAGGCGCTACGAGAGTTGACTTTGGCTAACTGCTTGGCTTGCTTTAAGTGTGTATATGTCATAGAGAATGGGTAACCTTCTTCCTTTCCCCTCTAGATTTCAACCAACAGGCTGGAAAACCGCACACGCTTTGTGGCAAGTTTTTTTAAGCTAGACGCACCTTTGCCGGTATATCTACACAGAGCGATAAAATCAAGTAGTTTCAATTGTATAATCGGTAAGATTGAGAAACCTGTAGTCAAGGCTCTCGATCTAATTTTAATAAGTGCTAAAATATAAGACTTTAAGATGTACTTGATATAATAATAATAAATATTTCTAATAATAATCTATGCATAACTTTGACTGGTATAATTTCACTTGTTTTGATATAACTTTATTTAAGATAATAAAAATAGTGATTTTAGATTAAAAATATTTATCTTTAAAATTTAAAATATCTTGATTGAAGTTAATTAAACTATAATTTGTTATACCCTTGCAGAGGGTAATATAATTTTGTCACGAAAGTATATATATTCTTAATCTGCATCAACAAACCGAGTCGATATCCATGTCTGTCTGTCTGTCTGTCCTTCTGTTCGTCTGTCTGTCTGTCTGTCTGTCTGTCTGTCTGTCTGTCTGTCTGTCTGTCTGTCTGTCTGTCTGTCCGTCTGTCTGTCCGTCTGTCTGTCCGTCCGTCTGTCTGCCCGTCTGTCTGTATGTCTATCTGTCTGTCTGTCTGTCTGTCTGTCTGTCTGTCTCTGTCTCTGTCTGTCTGTGTATCTGTCTGTCTGTCTGTCTGTCCGTCTGTCTGTCTCTCTCTGTCTGTCTGTCCGTCGGCCCGTCTGTCTGTCTGTTTCTATGCAAACTAGTCTCTCAGTTTAAGAGCTATCTGAATGAAACTTGGTATATATCAGTATTTTTGCTGCAGGCAGAGCATATGTCGAATCCGGCCGGATCGGATCACTATATCATATAGCTGCTATAGAAACTATCCGTCGAAAATCATGCTTTTGTATGGTAAACTTTTTTATTTTTTGACAGACTTCAACCAAATTCACAGCTTATGCATTTGGTCTGGTCTTATACATACGGATCAAATTTAGTTTAAATCGGTTCACTTTATCATATAGCTGCCATAGGAAAGATCGGTGGAAAAGTGCATCAAGGTTCTGCAAGGGTATGAAATCTTTGGCTTGCCAAAAATAACAAAGAATACTGGCTCAGTACACCCTACTGTCCCTACTCTAGCCCCGACTCTTCGGCTTAATCTTGATTAAAGTTGTTTTCTTTAATAATATAAAAATAGAGTTATTTGCAGTAATTCCTACTTATATAAAAAATTGATTTTAAAGTCATTCTAACTTAACTAACTTGGTGCGTCCATCTTTTCTCTCTGTGTATGTGTATGTGTGCGTTTGTGATTTAAATATGCTAAGATTGGATTGGAGCGTGTGTGTGTGTGTGTGTGTGTGTGTGTGTGTGTCAAGCCAAAAACGTTGCTTGATTTATTATGGCATGTGGCGTAGATTTCGTTTGTGATAAATATGCTTTCAAATTAATAACGTTCGCCACATGAATAATTGGAGGCAAGTCCGCGTGTGACATTTGTTTAAGCAGATGCACAGCAGCAACAACAACAACAACGACAGCAACAACAACAAGGATAACGACAACAGCAACAGGAATACAAACAACAACAATGGCAGCCAAATATTGAAAGAGCTGAGCATGCCATCATCATGTATTAAATTGGTCGCTCATGTGGTCCTCGTTGTTTGTTGTTTGTTGTGGGACAGGTGTATGCGGCTTACTTAGCCTAAATCCAGCTAGATACACACACCACACACACACACACACACACAGACATACACACACACACACTACACACCACACTCATGTATGCAGCCATGGGCCACACAACAAACATTTTTGCGCTGACTGTAAATAAACAAAAGCCAAAAAGTACAATAGCGGGAAATCCTGATGTGAATGTTCGAATATGGCAAACAACAACAGCAAGAAGAAGAAGAAGAGATTGCGAGAGAGGCAAGCCAACGGTGCAACATGCCTGCTGGCAGCACTGCCAATGCAACAACACCAACAACTAGCACTGACCACAGTCGAGCAAACACGACTGTTAGAGACCCAATGCTTAAGCTATGCAAAAAAAAAATGTAAAAGTTAGTATCAAATTATTTAAAACACACAATTTAAATATACGTTGCGCTTACAGTTAGTCTAGTAATTGTTTGGACAGCATAATAAATGCATTTACATATATTTTGATTTATTTTTTAGATATAAACTCTATATAACTATATACTTCTAACTCAGAGATCCAGCTGTACATACAGACGATCAGAAAGGAAAGCACTATTTTCTACAGAAAGAAGTACAGAAAACTTACAGAAAGAAGTGCTGAAAGACGTACTAAAAGACAGAAATACCTAAAGAATGGCGGTTAGAAAGACTTACAGAAAGACGGACATAAAGACGGACATAAAGACAGACATAAATACGTACAGAAAGACGTGCTGAAATACGTATAGACATACGAACGGAAATGCGTACAGAAAACGTACAGAAAGACGTTCAGAATGACGTGCAGAAAGCGTACAGAAATATGTACAGCAATACGTAAAGAAAGACTTACAGAAATGCCTACAGAAACTCGCACAGAAAGACGCACAGAATGGCGGATAGAAAGACTTATAGAAAAACGGACAGAAATGCGTACAGAAAACGTACAGAAAGAACAGAAATGCATACAGAAAACGTACAGAAATACGTACAGCAATACGTAAAGAAAGACTTACAGAAATACGTACAGCAATAGGTAAAGAAAGACTTACAGAAATACGTACAGAAAGCTGTACATAGCGAACGACGATGCTGATCAAGATTATATGTAGTTTATGATGTCCTTCACGCCTTCTTCTGCCTGTATGCCAATAAACCCGTTGTACTTGTTAATTGCAGGGTCTAACAGCAGCCTGGTATCCTTGTCCTGGTCATAGGCCATGTTGGTGCCCCATACTGTGGCGCATTATTTATGCATTTCCATGGTCAACATATGTCGCTGTGTGTGTGTTTCTGTGTGTGTTAGCCGTTAGCTAGAGCTACCAAGTAGTTAGTTGCTGTTGCTGTTGCTGCAACTGTGCAACTGCCCCAAACTGGGCAACTGTGCAACTATGCAACGCTGCTGCTGCTGCGGCTGCTGCTGCTGCTGCTGTTGTTGGTTGTTGGCTGCGTCTAACATTTGTTGTAACTACCGAAGCATGGCATTGTTAGCGGTAAATTGCACTCATCTATACGTATGTAGAGTAAAGAAGTATATACGATTGGGTTGTTGCCCTGTAGCTGCTGTCGCAGAGCCCCAAACCTGGCACTCTCCAAAATAGCCAAGGGCGTAGCGAAAAGGGGGACAAGTTATACAAGCTATTTTTATTATTGTTTTTAGTCGTGTTTTAAAACGAATTAATAATCTTTTATTATTTATAAGTACATATTATATAGACTTTTGCATAGCAAAATCAGTTAAGAAACTCTGTTATATTTCAGAGACTATTAACTAATTTACAGACATGATCCATAAATATATAACAGCCAAAAATCAATCCAAAATCAATTGTGGCTGTTTCTGTAACCAACTTTGATTGCTGCTATTGTCAAAATATTTAATAAAATTGAAAATGTATTGTATAATATTAAATTTATTTTTATATTGTTTAAAAATGTATAGTATACATGTCAAATTTATTTATTTATTGTATATTATAATCCATTAATTAATAGTTTAGCCACAATTTGAATTACATTTATGGCAACTGATTTTTGTGACTGCCAAAATATATTCGATTAAGGAAAACACTAACATTTTCTACGTTTCCGCTTTTATTCAAATGCATTTGATATATGTTTTAATTGAGATGCAGTCATTAAAGTTCTCAGTAATTTCATTAATCGTCTAAGACAATCAGAGATAAATATTTTTAGACCCTTTACTTTTTAAAAAAAAAGTAAAAAAGGGTCCGTTAAGTTTGTCAAAATGTGCGTAACAGGTCGAAGGAAGTCCGGCAGACCCCATAAAGTATATATATTCTTGTTATATTTAACATAATAGTTTTTAGATTTTAAGTAGAGACTTTGAATGGATTTGCTGTTGGTTTTTCCAATGCTTGCAACAATTATTTCTTCAATTAGACAATTTTTAATAACGCTTAACTTATTTTTCATGCTTTCAGTTCTAAAATGAAAATTGTATATAATATAATTTAATTGTTGATTGAATATTCTTATATGCGAATATTGATTTAAGTTCGAAATAATTGTTTCTGTCGACTTCTACTTAAGATATGTAATTACACATAATATAATTTAATTTATTATTGAATATTCTGATATGATTTAAATTGGAAATATTTGTTTCTGTCGACTGCTACTTAAGATATGTAATTAAATAAGAATATTTTCATTATTTTTGAGTTATTTCGGTTTTATTAAAGACGCAGACAAAGTCAAACACATTTTAATGCTTTCAGTAATATTATTACAATTGGATTTAATTTTCAATACCTTCCCAACTATGAAAGGTCAAAGGTAAGCCAAGTTCAGACTTCTAATAAATGTTTTGCTATTAATAATGTAGTGCTTGTAGCCCCTCTCTTCTCCCCCCTTTGTCGACACCCTTGAGCATATCACTGGAATAATGGCAAATAGTGCGCATTGGGCATGCGACACTGTCAGCCGCAGTTGCAGTCGCAGTCCGAGTCAGAGTCAGAGTAGCAGACGCTTTTTCCCAACAGGCAATTCATTTTGTTACCTGGGAAAAATTGCATGGCATGCGATGCCAAAAACCCATGCAGACTAGGCCCAGACCAAACGGGCCCTAAGCTAACGTACGTGTGCACAATATCTGATTTTTGTTTCCAACGATTTGCACATATGCCTGACGCCAGCTACTACCACTTGTATTTTAGCCAGGTCCAAAAGCAGGGGCAAGTCAGAAATCCAGTTCGCAATCACAGCAGTTTTTAAGGGCCTTGCAATCATTGCGCACAATAAACAAACGGAATGACGAGCATTTAACTGACTGACCAAAACGGACTTGACTCCACAAACAACTTGTTAGGCTTTGCGGCCAACAGTCTGAACATGACACTGGCCCAGACAAAAAACAACAACAACAACAACAACAACAGCAGCAACAGCAGCAACAAATGTCTGACGGCTAAAATAGAAAATTAAGCGTTGCCCTTTTTAATTACCAGCTGTTTTACTGCATGCCTACATTATTAAACTTCATTGATAGATGTGCGATAATTCACTAAAGAAACGAAAAGAAAAGAAAACTCAGGTCAGCGAATGGCCTTCGTCAGTTGGTTTTGACCTGGCTATGATGTGCTGCAAATTGCAAACAATTCGAGGGGTCCAAAACAGTTGTAGGTCGACTGCTGTGGCATGTGATTTGCTTGTCTGACTTGTGTTTTTTCCCCTCTCCCCCCCCTCTCACCAACTTCTCTACCTGTATGCTGGCCAGCAACTTGTTCAACGCTGCGTATGAGCAATGCAGTCTTCTCTCAGTGTGAGTGTGTGTGTGTGCTTGTTGCCTGAAACCGTTTGCTGCAGCTTCTGCTGTTCATTTTGGTGCACGCTTCTTGGCCCAAGGCTCCAATGACTGGTTGGGCAAGCGACTGCCACGCCCCCCCCCCCCGCCCTGTCCCGCCCATCGTAGTCAACCAAAAAATCACACAATACAAAGCCAAAACTACAAACATCAAAAACAAAACATAGGAGAAAAAACCAACACTTAAACATAGTAGAGCAGGAGAGTGGCAAAAGAACAACGACTAGAGATGACAAATTTATATGGAAGTGTTTCAATATTTATATTTATCTATTTATATATTATTGTAACATATATATATATATATAAAATAGTTACATAAAATGTAAAATAAGTTTATGAATTCAAATTGTAATAATTAAAATGAATTATACACAATTTTAAAATAATAACTTAAAGGTAAAGAGTTTAATACTTTAAAAAACGAATTATTAAACATATTTCATCAATAAAAGTTTAATGTATTAAATTGTATAAAATGGTATATTTATAGAACTAATAATATATATTTATATAAAGCTGTTATAATTATTGTTAAATTTGTTTTATTATGCTTTAAATTAATACCTATTTTCAGTGTTATTTAAAATATGTAGAGCTTAAAGCCCAGTAGCTAGCACTCTTTATTTATTTATTTATTTATTTATTTATTTATTTATTTATTTATTTATTTATTTATTTATTTATTTATTTATTTTTTTTTTTTTTATTTATTTATTTATTTATTTAACGTCAACTTAAAACAGTTGACTAATAGGAGTTGAATAATAAGAAGTGAACAATAAAATTATATTATATGCAATTTAAAACTAATTCTGAAAACATAACAAGCATTATTAATTTAATTTAAGTAAAGTTAAGTTAAGTCTCTTTAATTAAAGTAGTTTAAGAATTTATTTGTTAATCTTCTGCTCAAGAATAATAATAATAAAATATGTGTTCTTTTCATTTAAAGTTTAAAATTTAGATATTTATAAATAAAATAATTTGCCAATTGTTAATTGGAATCAAAATATAAGTGTTGATTTTTAAAATACAAATTGAAAATAGTAACTAAATGTGTTTTATACTTTATACCACAATAATTGAAAGAAATTTAATTAAATATTTGTGTATATTACGTAAATTTTCAATTTATGTATCAACAAAATTAGTATTAATTGGATTTGCATTTAAGATATTATTCAATTTTAAATTGGGCAAAAAGTAATCGATTTTTAATATTTATTTAAGCGTCAAAATGTCAGACTTATTATTGGAGTATCTAATAAAAATCGACATAAAAGTCACATTAAGATTTTTAAATATTATTTGAAGTTTAATTATTATTTTGCAAGTTTTTAATAGTATTTACCTTTTTTTTAATATAACTTAACTAATTTATTATTAGTAAATTTAATAAAAATCAACTTAAAAGTCACATTGAGATTTTTTAATATAACTTGAAGTTTAATTATAATTTTTGCTATTTTTAAATAAAATTTACAATAACGATTATTACACCTAAATATTACTGCTGCTGTATCCAATATTACTCCGACATATTTCCATCATATTTTATATTAATTAGTTAAAATTGGTTTCTCTTACTGCGATTTTTGTGACCTGACTTTAATCTTAAACTTAGCTAATAACTTTAACAAAAAATTAAATGTTATTCTTGTCAGTCTATGGTAGTATGGCAAACTGTCATTACTAGAAATTCTGCAAACAATCATTTGTGAATTATGAATGTGGGTATTAATTAGAATAACAAAGGCTGCTGGCAACAATAATGACCGAGTCATTAAGGCTTTCCAATTCCCAGGCTGGATTATGAATGCTGATGAGCCTGGTAGTTTGGTAGTTTGGTAGTTTTGGCAGTTTGTGCTATTTATAGTTTATGCTGATACAATAGAAAAATATTACTAATACGCCAAACAATCGATATTATCGATTGCCGCATTGAGAACTGAAAGTTTTCGTGCAGAAAATATTTAATTTAAAGTTTCTATTTTTTTTTGAATATATGTTTTAGCTTGTAAAATGGCCATCTCTAGTGTCAGGTTTGTGGAGATAGAAACAACTTGATGGCAAGTTGTTGCTTTTTATTGACGTCTCTAGTTCTCTCTCTCTTGTCTCAAACGTGTGCTCAAACTGCATTTTACGAAATTTGGCCATTCAATTTGCCATTGCCAAAGCAGAAAAAAAGGGCAACAAGAGAACACAACAAAACAATGGCAAGAAACAAGCAAAACGTTGCCTGGAACAGAGTAATCGACTAGTAGATAGTCTGTAGAGTATACAGGAAACTTCTCCACCTTAATAATTTGTATTTTTTTCGGACTCTTGCGGTGTGGTGTCAGAGTTCGAAACCTACCAGAGCCATACACAGCCAAGAACCGCCACGAAAGTGTTTTAAAGTTCATAGAATGCAAACGCTTATAATAAAATTTGTGTCATCAAAAAAAAAAAAAATTATTTGATATTTCAGTATTTTCCTTAATTAAAAAAATACTTAAATATATGAAAAACATACATATAATTGTTTTAAAAATTAAATTTAACCAGAAATATTTTATTAAATTAATCAATACAAGCTTTCATTATATTTGTTTAAAGCTAAAACTAAAATTGTCACAAATATATTGCATTTTATTACTATTTATTTAAAACTCTTGAAATATATAAATAGTATTTTCAATGACAGTGAAATGTGACTTTCATTAGCATTAGTTTTTCTAATGCAATATATTAATAAATGTATTACAAATGTTTGAAATTTAACAGAATGTTTTCATTATAATTATTTAATAAATAATTTTATTAGAATTATTATTTCCATTGATAGTAAAATGTTATTTTCAATGGAACTTACTTTTTGTAATGTATTTTTCAATTAATGCGCAAGAAGTTGCAAGGCAGACACACACACAAACATGTACATATGTGTGTGTGTAGGCGTGTATACAAATACACACACATATAAATACATATACAAACTCTCTGCCCGCTACTGTTGCCATTAGAGAGTCCAAATAAAATGTAAAAAAAATTGCTAAAAATTGAAAATATTCATACAAACATTGTGGTATCCACAATCTACCCTATTTGAGTGTTTTTATGGTTATAGGGTAAAGCGAAATGGTTTTCAATCGTATGTATGGGCCCGGCAAATACGCCCCAAATGTGCACGCCCCTTTTGCCACGCCCGCCATTTTCGAATGCAATAACAAAAATTTGCTCGTTTTGGGTTTTCCAATGTTCTCTCGGTGACCTCGTCCCCGTCACCGTTCCCCGTCACCGTCCCCCGTCTCCCATGTCCACCTTTTTCTATGCCTTTCGTAGTGCTGACTCCTTTAGTTTTATGCACAACGGCTGCACGTATTGGCAGCTTGTCTATTTGAATGTCAGTCAAGAAGCAGCAGCACTTCATATGTGTGCAAATCTCTGTATGTGTGTGTGTGTAGTTGTTATTGTTGTGGTGTGTGTGTGTGTGTGTCTAAGCCTTTTAAGAAAAGTGCCATTTAAACATAAATATAGACATTGCTCAAGGGTAAAATCCGGTTGTACTTACTACGTTATATGTATGTAGTATGTACTACGGAGTGAGTGCGACATCAATTCTAACTGAGAGTCATTCGACAGTCATTCAAATTTATGTATATCCATTGTTGTTGCCAGTTGTTGTGTTGATTGAGTGTTTCAATGAAATTATCAATTGATGCAATTTGCTGACTCATCCTGATTTGCGTGGACTTTTTGGCCTGTGGCATGAATAACTAAATGAATGATGACTGCCAAAGACAGCTAACTAATTAAATGGTTGCATTGAATTAATTAATTGGTTTGACGCATTTTTCAGCTATCATTTCCCCTATATCGATTCATTGACCATTGACCATTATTTTACGCATATATAGATCATTAAAAAATGATAATGACCAACAAAAGAGTTGTTGAAAGCTTTAACGAAGAGTTAATGCTCTTTGTAGAAGAAATGAATATATAATTTAATAAATATGATGGAGTCTTGAATTATTTAGTATAAAATTGTTAGTAAATTATTAGAATAATTAATGCATTAAATAAAATTGTATAAAATGTTTTTTAAGCAATTTCATCATTACAAAATAATGATCAACAAAAGAGTTATTGAAAGCTTAAACAAAGAGTTAATTCTCTTTGTAGAACACGTATATTTTATAGTAAATATGATAGAATCTTTATATATTTAGTATTAAATTATAATAAATTACAGTTATAAATAATGCATTAAATAAAATAGTATAAAATGTATTTTATGGCATTTTATTATATTTAAAAATATATTTCATATAATTGAATGAATTGAAAGGCAACTGAAATGTGTTTAAATTGATTTGCCAATTAAAAAAGTCTCTCTAAAATTCACAACAAATGCCTAATACCCTTAAGAAGGGTATGCAAAACAACTAGTGCCATTTTTGCTTATTAACACCCAATCTAGTCGTAATTAGTTGATGCTATAATGCATTATGAAACAGCCGGGGCAATGCAATTAAAAGTATATAAATTCACTCTTCGCATGATAATAATTATAATTATGAATTAAAATGCATAAATGCATAAATGCGTGCCAAATGGTTTCAAATTGAAATTAAAGAAAATTATAACATTGGTGCTCTCAAAATAAATACACTTAAATATATAAATCTGATAAAAGGCTTTACTATCGCAGATGCAACGCATTAACATTAAAGTGCATAAATTAAACCTCTTTGCTCGCATATTACTGATGCCGTCTGTGTATACATACATACATATATATATATATTTCCCATTGTACTATTTGTGTGTACACTTGGTAATTTACACATACTTACACACTTGAATTAAACGATTATTTTTATGACACCGAATACTGTACGGAAAATCTATTATGGCCAGCTCGGTGATTGGACTCTCAACGTTGGCTCATTGCCAATTTATGCGCCAGGTGAAAATTGATCTGAACTGTTGTCGCTTTTGTTGCTTTTTCATATTTTCATATTTTATGCGCGATAAGAGCAAATAGTGAAATTTATGGCATCTGAGTTGATTGACATACATACGATGAGTTCAACGTTAACTAAAGTTGTGTTTTAAGTCATGAACTTATATAAATCTAGTGATATCGTCTTTATATACTATCAGTTATGTTTATATATAATATAAAATATAATTAATATAATTGTACCTGCATGCAAAGCTTCACTTTTACTAAGTCGCGATGTTAGTCGCAGTGTTTGATCAAGTGTGTATACATGCTTGCCAATCCCTAACTAAGAACACTCACGTATTGGTTTTTAGGAACTAACCTCGTTTATTGATTTGTATGGGGTTTTATAGAATATCGTATGTACTACTTATACTGGGTTCACTATAGCGTATCTTATGTACTATTCAGACAGAGTTAGCTATAGTACTAGACAGAGTTCACTATGGCGTTTAACGAATCTTATGTACTATAGAGTTAGATCGAGTTTATGATAGTTTAAGGGAATCCATACACTTTTCTTCTCATTGTCATATAAACTTATGTGTTTGTTTCTACTTATTCATTAGGCATGCATCTTTGTCTATGCTGTAATTGTCCCTCGGTTTCTGTGCGCCGGGATTGCAGTCCGTGTGGTAATCAGATGCTTTGGTGACCCTTTCCAAGTGATTTGTCCCACATCTGGTCGCGCGAGGAATGTTTAAGAAATATGTTCATTTATGAACAGTACCTGACTATACATATATTTTAATAATAATAAGTGTCACTTGGAAATACTAAATCCATATTGGTAGCATACATTTAAATAAATTAAACATATATCAAAGATTTCAACTAAAAATATACAATTGATATGTGACTAAAATACTAAATATTATATATAATAATAGTTTGAAATAATGAAAATTGTATATACATATCATTTTGTAAAATATTTTCAGTTACATAACGTTATAATAAGGCGTAGAAAGTTATATATATATATATGTATATATATGTATCGTAAGCTGATATGTTTCATCCATATTTACTTAGTTTTATTGACGCGGCAGCACTGCGAGTTCCGATCGCTTCAAATACCCAAGTTCAACTGACTCGACTTTATGATTTCTTCATACTCAACCAAGTCGTGTACACATTGCCCTCTCTGTCTTACACACGACTCTTGGCATCCTACGATCGACCCTCACTCAGCAGCAGAGGCTGTCTCTGTCTCACTCTTTCACTCAATATGAACAAGCGACAGCAGTAGTAAGTAATTTCCCGAATTAGGATGTTACTGAGAAATGTATTTTCATACGAATTTAGCTAATGCAAACTGAATACATATTATTAAATTGTGTATACAGATTATATTAAATTAAATGTATTTTAATCATATAATTTAAGTTTGGCATTTCACCATTTTTATAAAATATCCCTAGGGGTAGAGGTTACGTTCTTCTTCCTTTATATTTAGCATTTTCTACCCTTTGTCAAATATTCGAAGGACTAAAAGTTATGTCTTTCTTCAGTCATATTTAACACGCTCTGCCTTTTTGTAATATAAGCCAAGGCCTAGAAATTAAGTTTTTCTTCATTCAATACACTAGCTTCAAATGTTTTAAGCTGATTTGATAAATGGATATTTTAGAGTTGTAGAAAACTTAAGCCTGATGAATATTATAATATAATATTATAATAAAAGGTCTACTTGGAAAATAGCGAGTCCAACATTGTAGTATTTCTAAGCTAAAGAAGTTTTCAAGTTGATTCCATCTAATTGCCTTTATTCACATGACTTTTATGGTCTGGGGTTTTTGAACAGCGTACAGCATCAATTGGCAATTTTGTTAAGTTAATACCCTATGAAAACAGCCAAATTTGATTTTCAAGTGCACACAATCAATATGTGTTTGAAGTGACTTCGTTTAGCCCTCAAGTTCTCCAACTCTCCAGCTCTCCAGTTCTCAAAGTAGTCGAACAGTACATTTACGAGTACAAGAAGCGCCAGCTCAAGGGGGTGTCTTTGTTTTTCCGGCAATAAATCATGTCTGAGTGTGGGTGTGTCCCCACTGAATAGCAGCTTATTGGCTTTGAAAGCATCCAATCCAATTGACGTTGACGTATATCACATTATCATAGCAGGATGCCATGTCAATAAATGTTGCAGGACTTTAAAAGCCAACAAAACAAAAATGGCAAATGTTGAAAGTGAAATATCTATTTCGGAGACATCAACTCAACCCAGTTCGATACAATATCGAATTGTAGTAGATGCTAGATGCTGCTCAGGTGCTGGCTCTGTCATGTAAATTGACATTCTCTGGCTAATTGTAAGCCCAATTAGCTAACCAATAGCCATTAAAATGCCATTGGAATGGACGCCACATGGCCTTAAATATGCAAGGCATAATGTGTAACAGTCAGCTGGCCAATTTCGATTTGCCATCACCTGAGTTAAGAGGAAAGCAAGAAGGGAGTACTACTATTGGCAAGTAGTAGATGTCACGTGTCGTTGAAGTTAGCCAGATGTATGCGAGGGAGGGAGCGAGGGAGGGAGGGAGGGAGTAGAGCAATTCATATTCATCCATAAGCTGTCAAATGTGTCGCCACTTTGCCGGAGAATTCAATCGCAACTTAATGGAATAATTTTCCATGCTAATTATGCAGTCTGATTGGTTCTCGATTTTCCTTTTTATACCCTTGCAATGGGTATTGTAATTAAGTTGAGAAATGTGTGGAAATGCATAAATGGAAGCGTGACAGACTCCATTAAGTATATACATAACTTTATCGTATATATTCTGATTATATTCAAGGTAGGTTTCGAACTCTAGAACCACCCCGCAAGAGTCCGACGTTCTAAGCATTGCGACAATGAAGGCATAGTTATTTGAGATTTTCTCAAACAGCCGGACGGACAGACAGAGGGACGGACAGACAGAGGGACGGACAGACAGAGGGACGGACAGACGAACGGACAGATGACCGGATAGGCGGACGGATGGACTGACAGACGGACGGACAGACGACCGGAGAGACGGACAGACGAATGTACGAACAGACGGACATGCCTATATCGACTTGGCTATTCATGCTGATCAAGAATATGTATACTTTATGAGGTCTGCTAGACATTCTTCGACCTGTGACTTAAACTCAGGCAATTATAGCTGACATAGATCAAGTCGGTCCAGAATCAACATTTAGTAGGAATAAGGTATTAGTTTCTCGAGATAACTTAATCAAACCTCACAGATTGTGTATTTGGCATTGATCTGATATATATCTGACTACTTTATCATATATCTAATCGACCGGCAATTATATATAATATATAAACCTTTTCAGAGAGACACAGAGTATCTAATTCTTCGGTGTGCCGAAGATAGACCCTTTTTTTCCTCTTGTTCTTCCTTCATTGCTGCAGCTGCTGATGAAAAGTTGTTAAGCGTGAGACAAAAGATGATTTAATCAGGGAAAATTCTCTACTCGTTATATGGTACTATAAAATATTTACATAGTATATAAGTAAATTGGTAAATGTGCGAGCAATGATAAATGCCACAGAGAAGTAAAGAAAATTACCAGCCAGCAACAACAATTGAACGGTAGGAAAAACCTTGTGAAATATTAATGCGCCGGCTTACGAATAAATAAAATAAGTAGTAATTGTGGCTGTTTGGGTAGATGGGGAGACGAGGGGTGGGGCAGAGGGAGTGATAGAGTCAGGGGTGGGAGCTGTAAAAGTGCCTTGCACAAAAAGTTATGAAAATTGCATTTTAATCTGAAAACGAATTGTTTATTATTTCGCTGAGGTTTAAATTTGTTAAAATAATTGCATGGCGGGGGAAAAGTGCACAACATTGCCAAGTCTAGGGGAGAGTGTAGAAGGGGATAAGGGAGGGGGGGGAGTGGGATAAGAGGAATAAGGGGAAAAGGAAACAACAATCGGAGGCAACCAGAGCGCAGCTTGCAGCTCGAAACGACCACAGGAACATATAACAATACCGACGACACACATACACAATGATGTATATATGTGTGTGTGTGTGTGTGTGTGTGTGCACATACACATGCACATGCAAAGCGAGTTACAATTGCTGCGGCAATGTCCTGACTCTCTCCCTGACTCTGGCTACTGCCATTTCCATTGTCGAACAACGAACGGGGCAAAATTGTGCATGTAATCAGTTTCAAGTAGTGCGAGTATGTGGCAGGATGGGTTTGGTGAGAGGGGACAGGGAGGGGTACGGGAGGAGGTTATGTGAGAAAGCTATTTCGTGCCTGTTTTCATCAACCCCTCCCGCTCCCCCACCCACACCACACCAATATACAACTCCTCCAACGTCCATTGCTTGTCATCTGAGAAGTATGCAACGTCGTTGTCGTTGTCGTTGTCGCTGTCGTATACGCGACTTTGTTGCTGTTGCCATTGCCATTGCCATTGCTGTTGTTGCTGCTGCTGTTGTTGTTGTTATTACTGTTGCTGTTGTTTTATTTCGCCGCCTTGCCAGTTTTTTTCCTTTACAAAAATTGATTTTTATGCACTTTCCGCACACACACACACACACACACGCGCATATGAATTATTGTTCATAAAGTATATTTTATGAAAGCAACGACTCACAGCAAATTATAAGGTATTAAGTGCTGCTGGCATGGGCACGTAGTAACCCCTCTTCACCCCGCCCCCCAGCACGTACTGCAGCAATATATGGATGTGTGTACACTCCGTATCGCTGTAAAAAAAAAAATAGGGACAGCTGTCTTTGGCGTGTCGAAGATTAAACACACTTGCAGCTTATTTCTATAGTGGAGTTATTTTTATTGCTAAGCGATTTCGCTGGATTTTGTTTTAATGAAACTTATGCTTAATGCAATTGTAAGACAAATTATTTGTATAGCTGTTAATAATTATAAATAATATATAAATATTTTGATATGATATATACAGGGTGGGGCAAAAGTAATCACCCTATTGGAAAGAGCTATAACTTTTGTATGTGGTCAAATGTCTATTCGGCTTTGACATTTGTGAAGTAGACAAACACTAGAATATAAATCGAGAAGTTATGAATCGTTTTACTTTGCAAGAACGCGGAATAATTGTTTTCATTTATTTGTGCAGCATTTGTGAAAATTATAGTGTTTTCCAATAGGGTGATTACTTTTGCTCCACGCTGTATATAATCTCAAACCCACTTAAAGCAATGTAAAATCAATTGTCGTTGCTTTTTGAAACCAAGCAACCAATGTTTTCATATGACAAAATAAATTGAGTAGTTTATTGAGTAAGAAAATACATTTTTAAACGGAATTAAAAGGCGTTAAATACGTATTAAATTAATTTAATAAAGAACAATAAATAGTTTCCATTAAAAATGGAATATTTCTGTTATATTAAATTTTAGTTGGGTGTTAGCCGACCTTGAGTCGTTTAAATTAATTTATTTATTGCTTAAAATTTAGCAATAAAGAATTTATCACTATGTGGAAATTTAAATACATTTTTGTCGATTTTTATGGCTTCGAAAAGATGTTAGAGAAGAAAATGATATTTCTGACATTTCCGTAATAGAAACATTTCATAATGATGTGATTTTAAAAGCCTCTGTCTCTAAAGATTTGTAATTAAATTATATTATATTATTTTGACTCATTTCCGCTAAATTAAAGTAACAAAGATTTTACTGCCGCTGTGGAATTGTGTGCAAAAAATAGAAACATTTATAAATAAATTAAAATAAAATCAAATTTTTTATTCATAATATTTATAATAATATATAAAATATTTTAAATATTATTTATAATTTTTTTTTATTAATATTTATAATATTTTAATAATATTTATAATAATTTGAATATTTAATATTTATAAAAAATATTTATTAAACGATACATATTTATACCATAACAATATGAAGAATAGTTATATTAATACTTATTCCACTAGCTGTTAAGATAATAAAAATGAAATTAAAGTATATTAGAAATTTCCATGCAAATAGTTATATTAAAAACTGAGATATTAGTTAAAATACCATATCTATAACCATTCAGCTTGTCAATCTGATCAGGAAATTACTAGTTTATATACTTCATAGCACTTCTTTATTTTCAATACGTTGCACATTTTGTTACAAAATTTTACTACCCTCTGGCAGCTTATAATAATGAAAGAAAATGTCATAAAAATATATATGGGTATATACAGGTGAGGCTCTAAGGGGGAGTGGCTGGACAGGGGCGGGGGTCACACGCCCACCGAGTGTCGCTCATACATATTACAATAATTGCAAAATTGTGTAGCCGAAGATGTTGAAAACGATGAAAAAGAAATGATTTCCCTTGAAGTTGCCAGGTAAATTGAGTAGTTACTCACACACACACACACACACAGGTAGAGACACGCACACACACACAGACATACACTCATGGCTAATGAAGGCGCTAAGCTACTAGCTGCAATCGTTGCCAACATTGCGCTCCTTAGCACGGCGTGCCAATTAGGAACGCGAACAGTTCTCAGGCTCGTTACGCAATGTGCTAAAAATCAAAACTCCATGAAATAAACCAATTTAAAAAGTTCAAAAACTAATTTTGCGCTTAGTTTGTCTGATAAAAAGAAGACGCTGCACGAAGTTAAAAAAAAGAAGAAAATAAAAAGCCTGAGCAGCAGAAAAAAACCTCTAGTGGGTTAGTGTTAGTGTTTACGTGTGTGTGTGTGTGTGTGATATGATTTTTCCCAGCCATGATGTTACCAGAAAAGCAGTCAGGGTAACAGTTTGGTTTTTGGTTTAACACAGACAGCAAAACATGCAAAACTTCAAGCAGCAACATCAGCGACACCGACAGCAGCGACGCCAGCAACTGTTGTCGTTGTCGCTGTCGTTGTCGTTGTCGCAGTCGCTGTCGGTGCCGATGCTGCCAGCAGCAGCATATTTAAATATTTAAATGACAACACGTGTGTGAACATTGTCATTGGCATTGGATTTGAGTTGGAGTTGTCAAATTTCTGTCGAGCAATCAAGCATTTTAAAGTCATCATCAAAGGTGAATTTCTTTAAAATTATCAACTCCTCAAACTTGAAGCCAAAAAGGATGACTTTCTTAAAAAAGAAAAACAAAGTTCGCTTTGCTTCGGTAAAATAACAGATTGCTGTTTAATCATCAGCTTAAGTGTGATTCTTTGAATAATTGGAAATATGTTGGCCAGGAATTTTTACATTAATTTTAAGCTTTCTTAATATAATGCTATTATTTGGTACTTCAACTATTAAAAATTATTAGAAAATAAATTAATATGTAAATCATACTCTTATTTATTTTCTTAGTTATTTTCTTTAAAATATTGCCAACTTTTGGTAAGGAATCAAATTAATTACATAAATTTCATCTCTTTTTTTTATAATATTGCAACATTATTTCAGACTTTGACAAAATTAAATAATGTAATAAATTAAATTCTAACGCTCACTTCTGTAGATAATTTTAAATTTAATTCTTTATAGAAATAATTACGTAAAATATAACAGAAATATGGGAAATTTAATGTGTATAAATTAGAAAAATTAAATTAATATTAAATGCATGCTTTTAAATGTTAACATATTTTTTAAGAATTTTATTGACTTCAAAAATCAAGAAAGCCCAAATTAAATACTTTTCTTCTATACTTTTCAATCATTTTATCGAATCAAATCGAAAACTTGCTCTATAGTTCGAACCGAACCTTTTTTTTTTTTTTTAGAATTTTGAAAGTTCTGCAGCTTTGGTGGCAACTCAATTTCTAATGCTGCAAACAGAGAAATGCGCACTTTTCACTTAATTAATTGCACAAGTTTTCCATTGTTTTTGCTGTCACTTTATTTTTATCGCACGCGCACTTTATTTGTGTGCACGTGTGTGTGTGTGTGCGTGTGTGCGTGTGTGTGTGTGTGTGTGTAAGTGTGTAAATGTGAAATGTCAGCTTCAAGTTGCCAACTGCAATAATTTTTGCGACTTCAGCGATTTTTATTTTTTTGCTTCTTTTATTTTGCTACTTGAGCGCGTAGCAGACAAGATGGAAGGAAAGAAAATGTAGATGGAGATGGAGAGAAATGAAGATGGCAGAGGACAGTGGGAGAAACCCTCCAACAGGAGAGACATTCAAGGTACGCTCCCCGTAATATTGTAGCATTTGTCTTTCAGTGGAAATCTCTTTTTGAGTGTGTCTCTCCCGACTCAAGCGATCTATTTGCATATAAATGTATTTGATAGAGTGGGCAACAGGGGGAATGGGGCAGGAACTTGCCATTTGCATGTGAAAACAATTGTAGCAGCTAGTATGTGTGTGAGCCATAAAATAAATAGCCAGAATGATAATAAGTTTAGACATAGACAAAAAACTTGAAGCCAATGAAAAAGTGCAGCGGATTTAGGTTGCAAAAAAAAGAAAAAAAGCTAATGCTAAAGCTGTTTGTGAAAAATGTGTGGCATGCTTTTAGGCTGCACTGTAAAAAAGAAAATCCAAACAAATTTGATTTGATTACTGTCAAGGGAAGGGGGGGGGGAGTCGGAGCTGAAGATGAAGATGAAGATGAAGCTGCAGCTGCTGCTTGATAGCTTATTGTAATCTTGTATTTTATAACGTATGCTGTATTTTAATGGCTTAATGCCGCCAAATAAATATAAAACAATTCACATCCAACAAGCAAGATGAGAACAAGCAAGAGAAACTGAAACAATGACAACGATTCTCAAATTGGCAGCTAATTTCAGTTTATGTCTGTCATATATATTTTTATGCGGCCAAAAGAGAAATGAAGGTGTAACGATGCCACGACCCGCATCGAACTTCGAACCTCAGTTTCAGTTTGAGTCGCAGTCTCAGTCTCAGTCACCATCTCAGTTGGAACGTTGGCTCGCCCAGAGCGCCATTAACATTTAACCAAATTGATCAGCACATTTAAATGCGATCACGATGGTGCACCGCTGGGTCCAATTAGTGGTGACTTGCTGTGGCTGCTGGGGCAAGGCCGTAGCCATCAGGGGGATTGAGTAGGTCATGCCCCCCCCTTACATGCATAACTAAATATTTGATTAATTATAATTGTAATTTATAATATAATTGGAATTTTTCACATTTCAATTTATTTGTTTTGTATTTTTTTGACATTGAAATGTAAAACAATTTATTTATATTTATTTAAACAGCTGTTGACATAGAAGGTGAATGTATTTAATAATGAAAAATGCAGTTTCCCACCTTTGGGGGTTTTTACATACAATTAATAGGTTTTTATTAGAATTAACAATATAGTATATAGTATAAATATAGTATATATAGGTTACATATTTTAATTATACTCTGTGGAGGTATATTGAGTCAGTTAAAAGTGTGTAACAGACAGAAGGAAGCGTGGTCGACACATAAAGTAAAGATATTGCTGATCAGCATCAATAGCCAAGTCGATATAGCAGTGTTCGTCTGTCCGTCGGTCTGTCTGCCCGTCCGTCCTTCCGTTTGAACGAGAGTATCTTAGAGATGGTAAGAGCTAGAAGCTTGAATTTGGTCTCCTAGCACTGCTAATATATGCAGGCAGATTATTTATATCTTTAATTCTGGATGCCACGCCGCCTTTGCACTAAAATCAAGAAAATACTGATAACAAGAGAAGTTTTATAGCTAGAGACTTTAGATTTGGCACAGTAGATGAATATCTTCAGGTATATGCGTCCAGAAATTTTCATTACCATGCCACGTCTACAAATTGAAAAAAGAGTTACAAGAGAATTACATTGGAAGCGATATTGATCGGGGATGTACTACCACAGGGTATATTACGGTCGGGATCTCCACACTTTGCCTTGTTTTATAGTATCAAATAGCAAAAGCATGTTTCGATGCTTTTGCGGGTATTACAAATGAAGTTGAATAATAATTAATAATAAATAAAATAATTAAGATAAAGAATTGATCTATATATTTGATTAAATTAGGCCTTATTCAAAAATCAAGCAAGCGCTAAAAGAAAGAAAAAACGTGAAGTGCAAATTCCTAGACCTGTTAAGAAATTCTCTACAAATCAATTGACTTGAAAGAACTCATCTTAAATAAGTAGGCGAAGTAACTTCGAAATATATGTAGTATATATTATTAATAAGTTTAAAAATACGAAACTATACTAATAAAGAAGTTATAATAATGAATAAATGAGTAAAATAATTGTAATAATTAATAAATAATTAAAAAACAAGTTTAAGAATTCTAATAGTGGATTGCCCCCTCTCTCGCAAAAGCCCGCTACGCCCTTGAACTCTGCCCTGTCACCGTGACTCCAACTCTGATTTTAACTCGGACTCGGACAGAAATGGAATGCAATGCATGCGACGTGCATTGCATATTTGCATATAAATTATCTATGTATAATCACAGGTCCAGCGAGACGGCAACTATACCCAACACACACACACACACACACACACACCAACATACATACACACACACTCAGCCGAATGGATCTGTGGGCTTTATTTTGGTATACTTTATTTTTGGGGCAACTGAAGCTGGCCGTGAATTTTTGGCGTTGGCTGCAACGACTGATGATGGCCAACATATTGGATATAAATTCAAGCGAACGTGACACAACTTAAGTCATAACCTAAATAAATATCACGCAATAATGAGACACATTTGCGACAAAATCACAGAAATCACAGAAATCATCTCAACATGCAATAAAAAAATAAACAAAAAAATTTCAAAACAACAACAAAAATTAGAAGGAATATAAAACAAATGTCGACAATGCGTTGGCTTAATGCTTAATGCTCGAATCATTTTGTTTGGCAATTTATTTGATTGGTTATTGCATTTTAAAGCAAAAAGAAACGAAAGAAAAAGAACTCAATGCTGGCGCCTTTTGGTACGTGCGCCTCGTTATTTATTTGTTTGTTTGTCTGTTTGTTTTGATAGGAAATCATTTTTGCATTTAACAACATGCTCGTAAACAGAGTTAGCATCACAATCCACAATCACAACGCCAGCTGTTTGGTTAAGTGAGTGAGTTTAGACAGCCAATCTGTCAGTCAGTCAGTCAGTCAGTCAGTCTGTGAGTCAGTGAGTCAGTCGAGCAGACAGACAGACAGACAGACAGTCGCTTATTCCCGTTCAAATTCCAATTTCAATTCCATAAACAAATGCTGCAAACTTATAGATACACGCAGCTGCACCTGTCATTGCTGAAATAAACGATAAACGATAAACAGACGGAGTTTTTTTTATTTTTTTCTTTTTTGCCGCGGCAAATGTCTTTGCACAATGGCTGAGAATTTATGTTTTGGCGAGCAGAAGAGTTTCTCTAACCTTTTGAACTATTTCGAATATAGTATGTATGCCTCTGATTGCGGAATAAATACCAAGTGTACTGTAAACAAAAACATTGTAAGTCAAAACGGAGCACGTAGTAGATACTTGCACTTCTATTTGCCAGACTTTTTCAGCCTTTCACTTTCAATTTGTGCTCGTGTCAATATTTTATTGTATTTTCATATGTCTGGCATAGATAAATATATCTGTTTCTATTTAACTTTTTATTGTTATTTGCTTGGAGATACTTTTTTATAAGTGTGTCGGCTGCAAGTAAATAAATATATATTTTATTAATCTCAGAGTTTTGTGCCTTAACTTTTCCCAATTTATATTTACATATAGCTGTTTCTTTTAGTATTATAAATAAACTTTGCCTTTCTTTTAAATACACTTTTTTAATATTTAACTTGTGTAGTAGCACTCACCGTCAATTGTGTAGCATTAAAATTTATTTGTTTGATATTTTTGCAGCTTTTTACTATCTATTTGTTTTTTTGACAATTTTTCATTATATTTTCAAATGTGCTTTTCATATAGAAAAATATATATTTCTCTATTTTATTTAATATTTCTGTTTGCTTGGCAAAATCAAAACTAAACTGTTTGACTTTGAGAGCTACTTTGATATATGTTAAATGCAAATAAATAATAATATATTTAAATAACCTTGTATATTTTAAAAAAATATATTAAATTAGTAAATAAAAGTATATTTAAATTGCCTTGTATATAATTTAGTCTTTCCATTTTTAGTTTTATCATTTTGTAGTGCAATATATTTGCATGACTTTAAGTTAAAATGTATTAAATCATTTTCCTAATTAAGTTTTCTATTAATTATTTAAATTAATATTTATCGTAGTTAGTTTTAACGTCTGACAGCACTCATCGCCAATTATAAAGCATTACGGATTATTTGTCAGTTATTTGCCAGCCTTACACTTTTAATTGGTCTATTTTCCCATATTTAAATATCATTGAAAACAAGAAAAAACATATAAATAAATACATATCTAAATACTCTAGAAAAACTCAGTGTCCGCCTGTATTTAATACAAATTATTAAATCTATCTGAGCTTCTTTTAAAGCTTTTTATTTTTTTTTTTATATTAATTGCACTTTATATTCTTCAATATTTTGTTTTATTTAAAGCTCTTTAGCACTCATCGTCAATTATGAAGCATTATTTTTACGTTTCATTCTTTTTTTCTATCTGTATATTATTATAATTTCAAATTTGCTCTTCATATGTCGGATATATTTAAATGTCTCCTTTTTATGCTACTTTTTACTTTTATTTACTTTGAAAAAATGCTACGCTAAGCTGCTGGACTTTGACAGCTACATTTGTATCTACTACATGAATATATATTTAAATACGCTGTTATTAGTCAGTCTTTTTGAATTTATTATTTTTTAGCCGAAATCTATCTGAGTTTATATTTTTAAATATTTTTTTATATTGCAGATTAATGATAATTTGTTCTATCTTTATGGTTTCACTATCCATAGTACTGCTCTCTGGTCTCTGGCCCAATGTTGTGGAAAAGAATCTGTCGTGGCCCGGTTTATGAAGCAGCAAAATGATTTTATTTCGTTTGTCATGTGCGTTGCACATAATTCCATAAAATGACAGAAACATGTGTACAAATTTGTATCCATGGCGCCACAAACAGCCAGTGTGAGCTTCCTCCTCCTCCTCCTCCGCTTCCATTCAATATTGACGCAGTGCAACTTCACTTCAGAGAGAGCCGAGAGCTGCAGTTGGCCATAAACAAATTCCAATTCAAAACGGGCTAAGCTGTTTTGCCAGAGGCTGATGCTGAACTTGCACTTGAATGGTTCGCTTTGCAGTTGAATTTTCAGCATTTTCCATCCATTTGCTGTTGCTGTCGGCATCCAGAACTCGACTCGACTCGCCTCGACTCGCCTCGACTTGAGTTGAGTTCTAAATAAAGTGAAACTAAGCTTAATTTACAGTAGAGCAAGCAGACATTTGATTGTTGCCAGATGTGTTTATTTGATTTTAAATATAGCTCTTAAATATTTTGGCTATTCATCAGTTGGCATTAGGCCGGGCCAACTCAAGTGGCTGGCTTTTCTTCTATATTGGATTTGGGCCATTATACTACATACATTCTCAAGTTGGCGTCTCTGTCTCTCGTTTCATTTTAAGCGGCTTAAACGCCTTCTCAGTGCAGTGTGTGCTTAAGCTTTGACAGTTAACAAATGACTACAAACAAAGTGCAACAAATTGTTAAAAATAAATTATAATTCTATTATTATTTAAATGCTGAGCGGAAACTGTGAACAGCTGTCGCTAAAGTCCAGCTTTAAAGCGGAACGACCTGACGGAACGGCAATAATTTAAATCCCAAAAAAAAACGAAAAAACGACTAGAAAAAAGAAGAAAAAATTTTAAGCGCTGCGTACTTTTTCACTGCGGCAACAAAGTGAGGCATGCTACACTTAAAAAAAAATATGGCATTCATTTTATTGAAGAAAATTGGCATTATTTTGAATTGGCCCTACAGTTAGGAACACTTTTCTAATTGTCAGAAACACTTTGCTTAATACTATTTATATTTTTATTTATATTGAAAAACCCTTTGTTTAATATTATTTAAGTTTCTAGACACAGTTAGGAACAATTTTCTAATTGTGAAATACACTTTCTTAATACTATTTAAGTTGTTAGACAGAGTTATGAACAATTTTCTAATATTAAGAAACCTTTTGCTTAATATTATTTAAGTTTTTAGACGACAGACTACGAACAACTTTCTAATATTGAGAAACACATTTATTATTACTACTTTAATTATTGGAAAAAACTACCCTGGAATTCTAATCTTGTCTTGTAGACAAAACTTATAACTTCCTTAAAAACGTGTTCCGAATATAAATTGTAAAACAGCAACTTTGACTTCTCTGTATTATTAAGTCAATTTAATGTCTCTGGTCCTTCTAGACCTATTCGTAAGTTTACTCCACTTACTCTAAACACATAAACTATTAACTACTCTTTGTCTGAACCTTTTTGAATTCTTTGTGTTGATTTCAATAAACTTTGTCGAGTTTTCAACTTAGAGGCCTCATTTTCTACTATTAAAAACCTTTGTCTAAACATTTTAGTAACTAATTACAACATTACAATACAAACATTTTTGCTTATTGATCTAATTGAGTGTTTTCTGGATTTTCTCAATGTTGGATCAATTGAATAATTATTTAAATATCCCCAGACTTAACGAAACTTAAATTAATCAAACAAATAATATTGTCAGTTCCAAGATTTAAAGAGCATATGATATAATTTAATTATTAATTTTATAATATTATTTTTCACTCTTTTTATTATACCCTGTGCCTGTTAAAAATGTGTAAGAAAGGGTATAATGAATTTGTGCAAATGTATGTAACAGGCAGAAGGAAGCATCTTCGACCCTTTGAAGTATACATATCTCTTGACCAGTATCAATAGCCGAGTCGATTGACACCTGTCCGTCCGTCCGTCCGTCTGTCCGTCCGTCCGTCTGTCCGTCCGTCCGTCTGTCCGTCTGTATGAACGCGTCGATCTCAGCAACTATAAGAGCTAGAAACTTCAAATTTGGAATGTAGTTACTTAAATACCATACGCATGTCAAGTTTATTTTCAATTATCGATATCTCAAAATCCGTGACGCAAATCGAAAAAAAAACTATCACAGCCTACGCTATACATATGCTAACACTTTCCAGCACTATTGTTTAGGGCTTACCGAGCACTGATAACTCAAACTGATGGTTATAATATAATACTTTATATGAATAATTGCCTATACGCATGTTTGACAATATTACATTTCTTTCATAGTACGTGAACTGAACGATCTACAACATTTTCGATATTTACAGCCTCTTTTCTTTTAGTGTACACTAGTGTGTGTGTGTGCATGTGTGTGTAAGTGTGTGCGAGTGTCGCCTGAAACTACAAAAGACCGCATTGTGTGTGATTTATACACCTTAAGCTTCGATGAACGCTATTACACCAACAGCCGGTGACGGCGACGGCGACGGCGGCGGCGACTGAAGCAGCGACTGCGACGGCGACAGCGACAGCGGCTGCTTAGTTTTTCTGCCTTTATGCTTACGATATGGCGAGTTGGCGCTGCGCCACCAGACAAAGCGGCAGACGACGGACGACAGACGACAACGACGTTTGGCGGCAATGAAGCCATAGCCATGAAATGGAAATGCATTCGAGTGTGTTTAAGCCGGCGTTACGCTTCCCCCCCCCCCCCCCCTCTCACACTATCTATCGCTCACTCCGTCGTTTAGTCAGAGTGTCAGCAGCCTCCGTCGCTGTCATGGACCATATACGTATGAGACTAAAGATAAGACGTGCTCGATAGAGTCCAAAGAAAAAGGCGAACTCATTTTACGCCTGCATTTCTCTTTTGTGTGTGTGTGTGTGTCTGAGTGTGTGTGTGTGAGTGTGTGTGTAGTCAGTTGACGTTAACAAGCAAAAGCGTACGACGGAATTGAAAAAAATTGTAGGAAGAAGTTTATCAAGTCAATTGAGACCTGCGACAAAAGACCAGCAACAACAATTTGGTCGCAAGCAGCAGCAGCAGAAACTGAATGAGCTTTGGTTGCAATGTCTGAATCATCAGCGTTTGGCAGCATTGTCGTTGGTGTCTTTATCAGCAGGCCCGCAGCAGCAGCAGCAATAGCAACAACAATTGCAACAACAACAGCAGCAGCAACAACAACAGCAGCAGCAACAACAACAACAGTTGTAAGTAGAAGAGACAGCAGCAGCATCAACGACAATGCCATCATCATATAAAAGGCAACGTGTACTACAATACTCAGCTCCCTTTTATTTTATACACTAGCCGAGGGTATTATATTATTGTCACAAAGTGTGTAACGCATTAAGGAAGATGTGACAGTGTATAGAGAATATATATGTATGTATTCGATCTAACTGATTTGGTTAGTTGCTATGCAAACTATTCTCTGTTACTATGTTGATGTTAAATAATCACTGTAGACGGCAGACGACGCTAGTGACGAAAGTAGAAACCAATAACTCACACTTAGTAAAGTTTGCTGGGCTGCAGGCCACTAGCTATTACTGTGGCCGGCAGTCTACGCTAGTGACGAAAGTAGACCACAAAAACTCACACGTAGTGAAGTTTGCTGCGCTGCAGGTCGCTAGCTATATATACATATATAAAGAGATCGGCTGGGCCAATCTGAATGAATGATATATCATTCAAATGGTAATTCCTGTTGTTTAAATATAACATACTAATATCTTCGATCAGTTTCTTATATATACTGATAAAATTCGTTTAAAATCAGACTAATATATTATATATTATTAGTTTTTAGTATTTAAACTATGTAATTTATTGACATTTCTTAATCAATTGTATTGTAAGTCTGGTTGTATTCAAACAATTATATAATTAATCCAACATTTGTTATATTTTCCTAAAATATTTTAGTTTTACAAGTTGTGCATATAACAATTATAAAATATTTCACATATTCAGACCAACTTTGGTAAACAAATTTTTAACAATTGATGTCATAGTAATAATCCATTCAAAATTCAGTATTGTATGCAAATTGTTTTTGAGGTCTATACTTGAGTATCGACTTCAGAATGTTTGTTTCTTTGTGAACTGTGGTTGTGGGGCATCGCAAACATCAGCATTCTCCAGAAATGGGGATCATCTCGTGGCAGATACGTGTTGTACTTCAGGTAGGACTTCAGTTCTGAGTCCAGTTTATCAATGTCAGTTCCAGGATATAGGATTACAATTAGGCGTTTGAGTCTATGCACCGAAATGGCTCTAATAGCTGAGCGAAACTCAAAACGTCCCCAAGGCGACTCAACGAAATTTTTGGTCATTAATATAATTATTCTTCGGGATTCTTCGATTGTTGTCAAAATGCAATCCGGTATGGATTGGCCTGGCAACCAGTCGCGTTGGTAATAGCAAACCTTATACCTGTGAGCTCCTTTCTCCAGTCTCTCAATGTACTCCTCGACCAGTTCCAAGTCCATGTGACAAAAGGCAATGAATGCATCGAATCTCGGATTCTCATCTTCACCATCGGCATCCGGGCGGGAAATACAGTCGAGGCAAATATTCTTGTCGTATAGCCACATTAAAATGAATTGTTTGTAACGGAAAAATGTGATTATTAAGGCAACGATTGCAGCATTTAATCCAGTAATTATAATTATTATTATAATTATTGTTGTATTTGTGTAGCCAATAGCTGATTCACAAAGATCTTTATTGAAGACGTTTGCCATTAGTCCAATTTTTGGATCACTGCAGTTTATATTTGCTCGATCTTCAATTTGAGAGGAATTCGATATAAACGAAATTAAATATTGATTTTCGCAATTGCAGATCCATTGATTGCCTGATAGTTTAATCCTTAAACTACTTGATCGATTCGACAAAAATTCCACAACTTTTTTATCTAATGTCTTAAAACTGTTTTCGCTTAGATCCAAATATGTTAAGTTGTTTGGCAGTTGATCGACAGTCAAATTTGTGAGTTTGTTATTAGCCAAATGCAATTCTCGTACTTCAGAGTAGCCATATGAGTTTTTGTTTGGTAATTTTGTAAGATTTTTGTAACTGAAGTTAAGCGATGTATTCCCAATTATAGGGATAGGCAATTCGGGAATTTCGCTGGGTATATTTGATGTGTGACAATCAATTTCAAAGCGCATTTCTTGACGATGTAGAGTGCAAGAACAATCTTCTGGACAGAACTTAAGATGATTGTCACATTTGAACTGACAAGTTTTCTCATCCTCAAGGCATATAAATGCTCGTAAAGAGTATAAAGAAAGAGACTTTACAAGTTTGGAATGGGAAGATGCTTCTATTATACTTGATTTAAATGATTTTCTAATGTTTCAGATCTGAAATGATAAAAATTTTGTTCTTTTAATATACAATAAATGATAAATATTATAAGATCTAAGATAAAAACTTACCCTGCCCATTCGACATCCATTATCTTTACGTTCTTAAGACGCAGAGATTTCAAGTTAGTTAGATTTTGAAAATGATCTTTTTTGAGATTTATATTTCCGCCGTTTTCTATTATAATTGTCGATAAATTTGGCAATTCTTGAAACATTTGTTTGTCTATGTCAATGTCAATTTCATAAAGCAGATCATTGGTATTCAATTTAAATAGTTCCAAGTTCTTCACACCATTTAAAAATGTTTTATTCAAACTTAATTTTGTAAGATTAATTCCTTGGTTTGTCAAGCTTTTGTTTACATTAATATGTAGTTCTTTGAGTTGTTTATGCTTAATATTATGCAAGTATCCGCAACTATTGAAGTCTATTGGGTGATGAATACTTAAAAACAGACTGTTAAGGTAGTTAAATTTTCCAATAATTTCATTTACAGGTTGGCATTTATCATGCATATGCCAATTTAACTCCTTCAAGTTGATCAAAGACGTTGGAGGGACATAGAACATAAGAGTAGAATTTTCTGGTATAGCTGTTTTTGAATCTAATTTAACTTTTTCTATAAGAGCCGCAAGGCACTTCTTGAAAAATATTCTATTTGAAAATGTTTGCGGCAGCGCAGCTCTCCTCTTCTCACAATCCTCCGTAAAATTGTTGATAAGAATTGTACCCTCTAACCGGTAATCAATTCCAAGATCCTTGACGCGATACTCAAATTGCCAAGTGTTGCCTGTCTGAATCAGATGACACGCAATAGGCTTAGTATCGATCGCTCTGTCATTTAAATTCATAACACCGCATTGTTCTATATCTTCGATATAGTCTCCATTGCAGAAGACTGCATTAATATTATCAATTAATACAGCAAAATTAATTATACAACAGTAAATTTGAACAGCTTTAATCCACATAATAGTATTTAAATATTTGACAAATACACAAGACTATGCGTGGTGAACTCGAATGTAAGACTGAGACAGTGATTAGCATTTTGATAGAGATAAAGCATTATGTTTTGTTAGTATATGACGTAGCTAATATGGAATATAGTCTTGATCTCTGTTTGTTGAAGCAGAGAGTATTGAGAATTTAAGAACCGCTGATGCCAATTTCGTGTATTAATCACATTTAGTTACAAGCTGTCTCAAAGTAGCATTTAGTACAGAGAGATGCCCAAGCCCATTATATTTCTCTTATCAGCTGCCTTCTCTGACTTTACCAAAGACCGATAGTAAAGTATTGTTTTTAGACACTATACTTTAAAAAAGTAAAACGGGTCTATTAAGTTTGTCAAAATGTGAGTAACAGGTCGAAGGAAGTCCGGCAGACCCCATTAAGTATATATATTCTTGATCAGCATCAACGGCCGATTCGATATATCCATGTCCGTCTGTCCGTCTGTCTGTATGAGCGCCTAGATCTCAGAGACTATAAGAGCTAGAATCACCAAATTTGGTATAGTGGTTCGTCTATGGACTAAGCACGTCAAGTTTATGTTAAAATTTTGACTCTTCCCCTTCCGCCTCCGTAAATCGAAAACAAAATATTTGAAATCCCATAAAAGGAAAGATATTAAAGCTAGAGTTCTCGCACAGGACGAGTATTAGAGTCCCAAAGAATCCTAAAAATTTCATAGCGATCGGATAAGAAACTCGGAAGTTATTCAAGACTTAATATTACTCAGTGTTGGGACACAGGAAGAAGAAGAGCATATTGACATTACAACACGATATGGGAACTATTAGAGTTACTCTTATTTCCATTTTGAAGAATAAGTAAAGGGTCTCTCATAGTCGACTTCGACTGTAGCCTTTCCGACTGGTTTAACTTCATTTAATATTTTTTAAGAATATGGTTACTTTGATTTATATACATATATATTTAAAATAGATATTTATTATATAGAAATATAGAGTTACTTATATATATATATATATATATAGATAGATAAAATAGATAATTACTATAATTTATTGCAGGACTGCATTAGAAATTAAAGCGTTAGTCACAATGTAAAAATATAATTAATTAATGCTCTTGACATTCTTGTGTTATTCATATGAATGTTTAAATATTAATTAATTTAAAATATATATGCTTATCACATTATTAATATTTTAAATAATATATTTGTTATTTTAAATTTATATTTAAATACTTTTTACCTATGTTACCTTTTTAATTGGAACTAAAATTTTCTTTTTATTAAAAAGGGCATTTAAACTTTGCCATGCCGCATAGAACTTCAATTTCTATCTCTATTTCTTTTCACTTTTTGCAGCTCAAAGCGACAGTCAAGAATTCGTCGTTGTTCTTGTTGTTGTGGATGGAAAAGATCTGAGAGGAATCTAATTTGCATGCAATACGATTTTTGATAAAAGCTTTTACCCGAACATCAAATAAAACGACAATGCTACAAGAAGGAGAACAACAACAACAAGACAAGAACAAGAACAAGAAGAAGAAGAAGAGGCAAGTCTGATTGTGCGGCTCAGTCGCTGGATTGGAGACGCCTCACACACTTTGGTATTCATAAGAAAAACATCGAGAGACAGATAAGAGCAGCCAAAGGCAATCAAAAAGTGCATTTGCGTGCTCCGTTTGCAGTCGCCTCCAGCTGAGGTACTTGCCACCAAATGTGTGTGTGTGTTGCAAGATGATGCTGGGTGTTGCAAGGTAACTAGTTGCTACTGCAACTTACTGCGCTGCCACTCATACTATAACTAGTAGATACTGCTTGCTGCAGTTGCAAGTCACAATTTGACACATGATCCATGGCCGTGTCGTGTCTGACACGCGTTTTATCTATGTGCTGGCATTCCAACTGAATAGAGAAGGGAACGGGAGCGGGAAAGGGAAAGGGAAAGGGGACGTGGGTGTGCTCATATGATGTGCATGCATGCGTTTTCTAAATGATTTCTAAAGAATTTTTATTGGGAAAAACGATGAAGAAGAAAGCGAAAATGCAAACGACATCGAACTGCTTTTTTTGCCCCTCCCAACTTTATTGACGTCTTCAAATTGTCAACTTGAAGTTCGAAGTGTTTTATTTTATGCTTTGTCTCTCATATTTTACTCGATGCCCTTTGTTGCCGCTCGTTGTTTTATCGCACATCTGTAAAAGGGCTGTGACTACTAGGGGACATTGGGACATTGTCTGTGATGTCTGTGATGGGTCTATGGCTGTGATGATGACTTTTTATTATGCGCATTTTCGGTTTTTATGCTTCGGTTCCGGCATGTTTTGTACACACATATCTAAATATCGTACTTAAACGTTTACACATGTGAATGAGAAGAGGAGATGGGTGGGGGGGGGGAGGAAAAACATGATCTGTGTGGAAAGCCTGCAACATGGACGTAGTTAGCCTTGCCTTGCCTTTGGCGGGTGTAGGGGTTGTAGGAATTTAATGATGTGCGCGTTTTATGAGCAAACAATTCGTCTTTCAACACTTTCGCTGTTGTATTTTGCAATGGATCGAAGTCCATTAAATCAGTCAACATTTCCTCAACAATATACAATATACGGTTATGTGGTGTTAAAAAAGGCGTGAAAACTGTGTTAATTGTATTTTGAAATAGAGAGCGAAAGTCAAGTATTTCACTACATAATAGAAATCAAATTAAAATTAAACGTTTTTCGTGGTTATTTCTGAAATGCAGCAGTTATTGATAACATTTCATTATATTATTTCATAATAATACAAGCCGAAGAGTCAGTAGGGTGTACTGAGTCAGTCTTCTTTTTTATTTTTGGCATGCCAATGATTTCAAACCCTTGTAGAAGCCTGATGCACTTTTCAACCGATCTTTCCTATGGCAGCTATATGTTATAGGATATAAAACACAAGAACAGATGCATAATCTGTGAGTTTCGTTGAAATGTTGTTTCTATGGCAGCTATATGATATAGTGATCCGATCCGGCCGATTCCGATATATGTACTGCCTGCTGCAAAAAGAATGATCTATACCAAGTTCTATCCAGTTAGCTCTAAAACTAAGAGACTAGTTTGCATCGAAACAAACAGAGGGACAGACAGACGGACAGAAGGACATACGGACAGAAAGACGGACAGACAGACAGACAGACAGACGGACGGACAGACTAAAGGACAGACAGACAGACAGCCACACAGACAGACATACAGTCAGACAGACAGACAGACATACAGACAGACAGACAGACTGACTGACTGACTGACTGACTGACTGACTGACTGACAGACTGACAGACAGACAGACTAAAGGACAGAAGGACAGACGGACAGACTGACTGGCAGACAGACAGACAGGCAGACAGACAGACAGACAAACAAATAGACAGACAGACAGATAGACAGACGTACAGATAGACAGACAGATAGACAGATAGACAGACAGACAGACAGACAAACAGACAGACAGATAGACAGACAGACAGACAGACAGACAGACAGACAGACAGACTGACTGACTGACTGACTGACTGACTGACTGACTGACTGACTGACTGACTGACTGACAGACAGACAAACAGACAGACAGACAGACAAACAGACAAACAGACAAACATACAAACAGACATACAGACTGACAGACTGACAGACAGACAGACAGACAGACAGACTGACTGACAGACAGGCAGACGGACAGACAGACAGACAGACAGACAGACAGACAGACAAACAGACAAACAGACAGACGGACAGGGCTATATCGACTCAGCTGTTGAAGCTTATCAAGAATATATATACTTCACAGTGCGTTACACATTTCATGACAAAATTATAATACCCTCTGCAAGGGTATAAATAACAGCGTATAATTTTGTATATTTTAATAAAGTCATTTAAAATTATAATTATAGGGTTGATGTGGTTTCAACTGAATGATTTCATTTTATCACTATTATTATTATAAATACATTTTGTTGTATTATTTCATGTCATTTTAACTTTGTCAATTTTTCAATTTGTACATAAATTAATAGACAAGTTACGTATTTAATTATTTAGCATACATAAATATTAACTTTAAATTAATGGAATGTTGTGGTTATTACTGAATTACTTCATTAAAATTAATACAATTATTATTGATTTTTTCGTGTCGTCAAACAATTTATCACTGCGTATAGAAATTTACATTAAAATGATGTTGTGGTTATTTACTGAATTATTTCTTTACTATATTAATCATATTTAATATAATTATTTAATTAAATCTTACAGCTAAGGTATGTTAAGTTAATGTATTAACAACAAATTTAAGTTAAATAATTTTGCTCATTTTGTTTATTTAAACTTTGCATTCCATATAGAAATTGGCTACTAAAGTTAGGTATTTAAATATTACAATCAAATTAAATTAAGGTGGTTGTTGAGTTACATATTAAATTATTCCATAACTATTAACATACCATAAGCATAGTTAATATTATCTATAAATTTATTAATGTATTATATACATTAAGTATTTAAATACATAAAAATTATTATGACTTTTTAGTATGGCGCTTTTATGCTTTAATAATATAATATTGTATAATTTCATAATTATTAAAATATGTATATTGGCTATTATTTATCAATTTATTATTGTGTTCTATATATTAAATATTTAAATAGTACATTAAAATTTAAACTAAGGGCTACTTGTGGTTATTTTTATTATTTTTTAAAAAAAATCTTATTATATTATTAAAATATTATACTCTTAATTTTAGAAAGCCATCAAGTTGTATGAAAAATGAGTTGAAATAACTTTGCTCTGGTCGGGCACTTAGTCAATAGCTTTATTTAAAATGTTTATCAATGGATATACTATTTTTTAATATCTTGCTGATGGCTTATCAATCTTTTAAATCGTTTGCAAGGATAAAAACTATGCTGAGTAGAATAAATAAATAAAAGAAACTTTTGTGAATTGCGTCCCAGAAGCTGGCAAAACTTTTCACAGCAGCTCATATTTATACAGATATATGTAGTATGTATGTACATACATGTGTATCCACTTATGGATATCAGTTTGGCGATAGCAATTGCCCAGCTTGGGGGTCATTTGGCGCTTCCCAGTCGAACTATTGAGTCTGGAAATTGATATGACATTCAGTAAAGGAAACTTTAAACTTTGGCGAATAATAACCGAAATGATACTGCCAAAAACTTCCTTGCTTCGGTTTTTTTCTTTTATCTTTTTATTATCATTTGTGCTATTGTGTGTGTGCACCTTCTTTTTTTTTCTTTTTGCTTGCTGAGTTTTTTGAGTGCACAGGTTTTCAAAACTGCCGTCAAGTTCATAACGAGCAATATCTTTTTATTGGTTTCGCATGTGCCAGAAACCCCTTAGGCCACTAAAAGCAAATTTACATTTTTATTAAAATTTTGCCAATGAAACTACACACACACACACACATGTATAATACTTGCGTGTATCGTGTGTTGGCTGAAATTGAATTTGAGCCTGATTTTGGCTTATTTTCATAAGGGCAAATATAAATAGAATAGAAAATCCAATTAGCCGTCGAATCATTTGGTAATGAATACATTATATATATGTTACATATATCGCACTTTATCTCAGGTGTTTTTCAATTAAAGCAATCAGCCCTTTAAGGAGGCGTCGTGGTTCAAACTTCTTCTTCTTCTACTGTTCAGTGTGGCAATAACTTGGCTAATTTCATCAGGAGATACCCCAACCAGGTCGGATTGTACAGCTGCTGCTTTCTACACGCTTTGAATACATTTTCAACTTGGCAATATATCTACATATATGTATAATAAATTTCCATTTGCCTTTTGCCGGCAACGCCCAACAGTAGAAGAAGCCTCCAGAGTGAGAGAGAGAGAGAGAGAGAGGGGAGAAATGGGGTAGGGGGAGGTGGAAGCATAGGTTTATACTGGTATGCGCCGCCTTAAACATGTGTTTATGGAATGGATGCCACATCTACACATTCACATAGTTAATTCGACTGGTAGTTGTTGTACCCTGCACCAGGGCATATATTAAATCTATGCAAAAGGCAGATAAAAAAAAGTTGCTAGTCTATTACTTAACGTATACTCTTCTAAATTTCAAATACATTATTATACATTATTTTTAATAAATTTTATTGTAATCGAAATACTTTTTGCAGGGTATTATACTGTCGCGTGTGCTCGTCTGTTGACCTACTGACTTTGTTTAGGTATTTATGTATTTTTGCCTATTTTTTAAATTATTTCTCATTTACTTTTTCAAATTGTTTATATCAAATGCGATCTATCTATTAAATAAATATATAAATTATTTTTATTTAATTTTTTTATAATCGAAATACTTCATGCTGGGTATCAAACTGTTGCGTGTGCTCGTCTGTAGCCATTCTAAATTTGTTTAAATATGTCTTGGCTTATTTATCGCTTACTCCTTCAAATTGATAGACCAAAATGCGACCAATCTATAAAATAATATACAAATTATTTATTATTAAATTTTATTATAATTGAAATAACTTTTTGCCGGGTGTCATGCTGTTGTGTGCACTCCACAGCAGCCTTTCTGACTTTGTTTAAGTATCTGTGTGTTTTTGCCTTTGTTTACATATTATGTACATATTTTCTTTTTTTTCGGCCTCTTGTTTTGCACGCCGCTGATAAGCGATGCCTCCGCTTGCCATACGCTTATCAAAAGTTGCCCAAGCTGTTTACTTCAACAACAATCTGCTGCTGCCCAGCGTCAGTTTCAGTTTCAGCTTCAGTTTCAGTTTCAGTTACAGTTTCAGTTCCTCATTCCCCATTCGCAAGTTGAACTTTGAAAGCGTCTCTAAGACTTTAACGCGACTTTAATACATCATCAAAAGTGCTGGCGGCATTTGGCGAATTTCAAATTCAAAATGCGGCACACATTTCGATTGATTTTCTTCTACCACTGCTGTTGCTGCCTCATCATCTTGTTGCCAACTTTCTGCCACACACGTAAGCCAGCCATTATACTTAGTATATGCTACAGATATGCCACATACATATGTATATATCATATGTACAGTGACTGCAGAAGTTATTTTGACAAAAAGCAAAAAGCGCACATATTTATTCAATATTTTAAGAGATAGTTAATCTCGCAATGGAACTAATTATTTATTTAATAATTATACTCCATGACATACTCTATTTAAAGCTTGTCAATTTATTCCCAATAAATATGCATATATTTGATTTCTATTTAGAAAAATAATTTTACCAAATGAAAGTAATTTTTCCTAATTTTCTGCTTGTTCCAAGAACCATTAGCAACTATAATTAAATAAGAACAGAAATATATTTCAAAGAAAATATATTTTTTAATTATTCGGATTATTTGATATATTTTAAAATAGTTCCCAGATTCATGAGTAACAATAATAAAATAACAATTCAGATTAGAAATGCATGTTAATTCAATGTAATTCAATATTAAAAGAATAACAAAATAACTGTCATTACATCATATGTTTTTAACAATAATAATAATAATATATATCTGCTAATAATATTTGCATCTCATTATTATTATTATTATTATTCATTTGTTCTGAGATTAAAAAATTCTAAATAAATTGCATAAAATTCAGATAATTGTTTTTTTTATTTACAAAAATAGTTTTACGCAATGAAAGTAATTTTTTCTGATTATTCCTTTTTCTAAGAAGAAACTATAATTAGATATGAAAAGAAATATAAATCTAAGATGAGGTAAGGCATAAAGTATAAACTGATATTTTTTTAATAATCTTCGCAGATCCAAAAGAAACAATAATTAAATGACAATTAAAATAGGATTATAAAAAATGCATGTTAATTTTATAAAATTAAAAGGTGCAAGAATATTAAAATAACTACCATGTAATTCATTATTTCTCAAACTAATATAATATCTGCGGCTCATTAATAATTTTTTTAATTTGTTCTGTGAGCCTTAAGAAAGTATAATAAAATACAAGATAAATTGTCAAGAATCTTTTATTTATTTTATAATTAAATATATTTTTTTTATTATATAATTATTGTATTTAAGGAAGTAAAATAAAATAAAATATAAATTGCATGAAAAGTCAAGACCTTTTTATTTATGTTATAATTATAAATATGTGTTTTATTATATAATTATTTTATTGTTTTACAAAAGCAATTGTAACCATTTTTTTTTTTTTGTAAAATAAAATATGTGCAAGCTTACTTTTGGCAAAACATTTTCTTGACCAACTGTATAGATATAAATGTGAAAATTCTATGTTTGCTTACAGATTAATTTGTTCTGGAAGCCACAAGTAATTATAATAAAATACAATATAAATTGCATAAAAAGTAAAGACCCTTTTATTTATTTTATAATTATAAATATTTCTCTTATTTTACAATTATTTTATTTTTTTAAAAAAGCAATTATTACCATACTTTTATTTTTGTAAAATAAAATATGTGCAGTCTTACTTTTGTCAAAACACTTCCTTGACCAACTGTATAGATATATATATATTTGAAAATTTCTATGTCTGCTTACAGAGCCCAGCTGCCAGACGCCCGACAAGACTGTTGGCCAATGTGTGCACTTTAGCTCTTGCCGTTTTGTACTCCGCCAATATGCGATGTACAAGGAACATATGCCGCCTGCCATAATGCGCTTCCTGCAAAGATCACGCTGCAGGCCAAAACATGATGGCGTAAGTTGGCAAAGACCATTAGCCAGACAGTCGTATATAAAACTGACTGACTGTCTGTCTGTCTGACTGACTGTCTGGCAACAATAACACATTCTATGATGCTAATACTAATGAAATGTTTCTATACTTATACGCATGAACAACACGAACACAACATCGACATCGACATCGACAACAACAACAACAAAGTATCATTTGTGCTGTGAACTAAAAGACGTGATTCCTGCGAATGCCAACTCAAAGTTAAAATGAATTTCGTATTAACTTCAAAGCACATGTGTCTGCCTTACATACTGCCTTATATAGTATACTATATATATATATATATATTTATATATTTATACACATTTTATATACTTTCTACACGTATGCTATACACATTTTATGTGCGCGCTTTGATCTGCATAATTTCAACTTTGTGTCTGGCTTAAAGCACGGTCAAAAGTTTATGCGTCTGCAATTATAATGTGTACTCGTATTATGTATTAAGTGTTGCCTGCCTCCTGCCACTTGCCACTTGCCACCTACCACCTACCAACTGCCACATGCCTCCTGTCTCCAATTTCGACAACATCTGGCGAGGCATCATCGTCATTTGAATATGAAACGTTGCGCTCTTTAAGGCCAACTCTAAAATATTTTACAATATGCATTTGTCTGTCGCATTTAACACTTTTCTATTGTTTTCATTTAATTTAAGCATTCAACGAAAATTTACATAAATAAGCTCAATTTGTATATGAAAAGATTTCCGATTAAATTTATGTTTATTCATAACTAGCTTAACACATTTAATTGCAAAAGATTAAAAGCATTTTAAGACAATTTATGAGCCCGTGTTGTTTATTAAATTACGCTTATATTTTGTTTATTAGTTATAATCCCAAATAGTTCTTAGAACAACTTAAATAAGTAAATATTAAAACAAATATGTCTATTTTTACTTGTTTAAAACAATTTTTTGTTTGTTGACAGTTTTCTTTTTGAATTTCTCAGGACTTTCTGTAATTTCAGCTTTCATTTAAAGTATATTTTAAAGCAGTTTTCTGCTGGAAAGTCTTGTGGTAACCCTCGTCTGTTGGTTTCTTTTAATGTGTCAAATTTTAAGTGACATTCACGGTGCGCTAAATGGCCGTCTAAAAATCACGCAGCATTAAAATGATTTATGCTGAATAATTTCAGTGTAAATGAAGCAAAAGCCAAGCTGGTCAACTGCCTCGCTGCCTGCCACATGCCACATGCCGCATGCTGCCAGCTACATTAGCGGTTAGTCCAGGTTTCACTAAGAGACTGTGGGGGTCTCATCAACAAAAGAGGAGGCTGAGTTTGAGTTTGAGGCGTTGAAATGCAGACACTTTACTCGAATTTCATGCTTACACAGAGGCAGATGCAGAGGCAGAGGCACAATCTGAGGCAGAGTTGCTGCTGCTGCTGCTGCTGTTGCTGCGGCTGCTGTTGCTGCAACATGAACGCCCAGTCGCTGAAATTGCAGACAGCGCCCAAATGATAAATGGCCTAAAAGCACATTTGAGTCGCCGTTGTTGCTGCTAATTCTGCGGCTATTGCTGTGGTTGTTGTTGCTGCTGCTGCTGCTGCTCTTGATGCTGATCTATTGGACAAACGCACGCCCAAGGCGGCAGCTCACAAGCATATCTGTTGCATGAACTGGGTATGGCTATTTATGGAAAGTTTACCATGAGATAAAGTTGAACAACATGCCAACTAGAATATAACAAACACAATCTGAGCAGTCCACAGTGCTCGACTTGTAGTTGCCCTGTGGAAGATGATGAAGAACATATTCATATATCCCTATTATAATTAATATTGATTGTGTTCTTAGACTCTTTCACTACAAAGTGGATTTTATTTTGTTAAACCTTTTCTTTTAAACCAACTTTTGTTTCTAATTTGATATAGTCATGTCTGTCTGTCCGTCTGTCTGTCCGTCTGTCTGTCCGTCTGTCTGTCTGTCCTGCTGTATAAACACCAAGATCTCAGAGCCTATAAAAGCTAGAGTGACCAAATTTGGTGACAATACTCAAGAGGCCTCCACAAAGGTCAAGTTTGTTTTAGAACTTTGCCACACTCCCCCCTCTGCCACCAAAAATCGAGAAAACCCGAATAACACGAGTAATTTAAAAGATACAAGTTCCAATTTCGGCATACAAAGAGTTTAGCTGACGAACAATATTCTTTTTAATATATAAACTATTATATTATACATAATTTCTGTATATAAACTTCATGTTGTTATTCAATAAAATAACAACATTTATAGAGAATCGTAGATGCCTCTATCTGCTGTTAATTAATGAGTATGCAGTGTACTATAAAAACAACGGCAATTTTTATGATTATTTTTGTCGCTTTTAAGTAAGTAAAGTAGAACCAGAAAAAAATAATGAAAAAATGTTGCTGTCAGAAATTAAATGGAAAGCAGGCAACGCTAAAAAGTTGCTGATGTCTTGTAAACATGTTTAGACTAATGCATCGACGGGGCAAGAGCATATATGCTGAGGCAGGCAGCAGGGGCAAGCAGTTGTTGTTGCGGTGCAACAAATGTTGTTAACAAGCATATTTTGACAGCTCAACAAGATGTTGCCAGATGCGCGAACAGCAAAAGCAGCAGCAACAACAACAACAACAACAACAACGAAACAACTATCTGCATATGTTGCAGGCCAACAATGAGACTTAAGTTGCAGTTGCAAGCTGGGAGAGGCTTTATTAAGGAGACTGTGGCCAGCAGATTGACTACACTGATAGAAAATTATAATAATGAAATTTCTGACTCAAATTTCTATAACTTCTTTGAAGAAACATAAGTATTTGTAATAAGAGTAAATTATTTTAAAGGGAAAGCCAAGCAAATATAACTTTTATTTGCAAAATTTAATATGTTTGTGTATTTTGTAAATTGTCAAACAATTACTTGACTCACTGTATATGCATGTGCTTAATTTTTAAAGCTTAAGTATAATTTATCACGCGATATTTATGACATGACATATTTGTCTTCTATTATGATTTAATCGCCAATGATTTATGTATACATTATATAATTTTGGGTATAGAAACATGTTTAGATATAAGTAATTATTAAACAAATTTATCAAGATGGAAGTGATCTATGTTTATTTAAATTTTTATAAGCACATTTATATAGATTAAAGTGTTCTCTTTGCATATTCTTTAGTTTATTGCTGCTGCAAGTCTAAATTAATTCATTTGTAAGTTTTTATACCCTGTGGGGGTATATTAAGTTGGTTAAACGTATGTAACAGGCAGAAGGAAGCGTGACCGATGCCATAAAGTATATATATTCTTGATCAGCATCAATAGCCACATCGATATAGCCATGTCCATCTGTTCGTCCGTCCGTCTGTTTGATTTTCCGTCTGTCTGTCTGTCTGTCCGTCCGTATGAACGAAAGGATCTCAGAGATGGTAAGAGCTAGAAGCTTGAACTTGGTCTTCTAGCACTGGTTATATATGTAGGCAGATCAAGTTGATCTTTTTTCTTGTATGCCACGCCCCCTTCGCCCACAAATCAAGAAAAAGCTCATAACTAAAACAGTTTTGTACCTAGAGACTTGAGATTTGGCACACAAGATGAGTATCTTTGGGTTGATGTGCTCAGAAAATTTCATCACGATGCCACACCCCCTTCGCCCTTAGATCGGTACTCAAGTTGAGCGGGTCCCTGTAGAGCCACAGGGTTGATAACGATAGGGGTTCCGACTGTTCGGCTTGTTAACATTAACTAATATGTTTCTGTTCGATATTTTACCAACAAAATTGAGTGTTAATTTAATTCAAGTTGTCATTCCTTTTCTTTTTTAAAACGCCATATTCTTGATTTAAAAAATCAGTCTATTTTTAGCAGTGCACAAGTCTACAACGGCAATTGGTTGCTTAGAGAGAAAAGGGGGTGCAAAGTCAATTACTGGCAGATGTAGTTGTTGTTGTAGTTGCTGCAGTTGTTGTTGTTGTTGTCTTCGTTGTAGTAATTGTTGTTGTTGCAGCTGTCTCATAAATATCGAGAGCAACAAAAGTGCTAACCCGACAAATGCATTGTTTTTAAAAGTATTTCATGCATTTTAATAAACATTGGAGCGCATTAAATGAAACTGAGAGTGTTATGCAGATGAAGAGAGGGCAGTTCAAATAGTTGCACTGTGTGTGTGGTCTTGGTTTTTGGTAACAACTCTTTGCCTGCCAAACAACAACAGCAACAACAATAACAGCAAAGGGAAAACATCTCACTTGGCCACATCTATTTTCTAATTGCATTTCGCTGTTTTATGTTGTATCTGTGTGTGTGTGGGTGTGAGTGTGTGTGGGTGTGTGTGGGTGTGTGTACATATACATATGTATATGTATATAGTTTTGTGGCCACACACTCACCTTTCATGCAACCTTTGTTACCTGTTGTTTGTCAGACTCATTCGTGTGGCAAGGCGCCATCTCAGTTGCATCCTCTATGCATGAGTATATCTCTTTGTTTCTTTAGTCGTCGCTTGCCACACTCACACACAGATACTCTCACATACACACTCACACACTCGCACTCACAAGTGCCACTTTGTGTTATTGTCGCACTGTCTTTTGGCTGCCCCACCTGCCACATCGTGTGTCGTCGTCACAGCGAAGAAATCCAATTAAAGTGTTGCAATAACCAAAAGAAAATTTGAAAGTCAAACATTCAACAATTCAACTGCATTTGCAGCTGCATTTATTTTGTATTAATAGGCCTGGCTAAGGAGTTTGTTAACAATTTACATAGTTGTTTGTACTAAGCAGAGGCAAGTTCATGATTGCAGTTGCTAATTTTGATAAACTCTAAGCCATAAGAAATATATTTATAGGGAAATTATTTCTACGTACAAAAAAGTGTGGGATATGCAGAGATTTCCCACGTTTTTACAATTTTCTAATCAGCACAAAACTATTTAAATTATATAGTGATATTACACTGTTTTTTAACACTCTGAAATAATAAAATATACAAGATTTTAGTTGATTTGACAAATATAAATCTACAGTTTTCGTGGTTATCCAAGCAATAGATCGATTAAACAGATGTGAAAATATGTAGAAAAACGTGAGCTCAATTAAAAAAGCTTATTATAAGATACCAACAAACGTATATTTTTATACCCAATGGCCAAAAAAGGGTATAATGAATTTGTGTGAATGTATATAACAGACAGAAGAAGGCATCATCCGACCCTATAAAGTATATATATTCTTGATCAGTATCAAATAGCCAAGTCGATTGACACCTGTCCGTCTGTCTGTCCGTCCATCCGTCTGTCCGTCTGTCTGTCCTTCTGTATTAATGATCTCAGCAACTATAAGAGCTGGAGACTTTAAATTTGGAATGTAGGTTCCTGAATACAATTTGCTATATATCATCCACTGCCCACGCAAATCGAAAAAAACTATCACAGACTCAAATTCTAAGATAACAGTGCTTAACGGCTAGTTGAAGTATAATTCACACTGAACAATTTGCTGCAAGTTTCTTCGCGATCGACCCATAAATAAAGAAGATATTAAGGAATTTGTTTTAATTCCATAATTTCATAATTGTCGGCCAGAGCGAGAGAGCATATGAAAATTCCATTTGCTAAAACGAGAGCACATGTGATAATATGATTTGCGTTATACATTGTGCTGCAAAAAAGCTGAATGCTACTCGGAAAGCTACACATTGTGTGAAAAGCTGAATGCTTCTGTCCAACGTAGCAGTCGCCTTCCAGTGTTGCCAGACCAATCGCAAACGAGCGTCGATTTTAAGCGATATATTTAAATCAAAATACGTATTTAAAGACCTGCACAGGGTATTCTACTGTCGCGTGCGCTCGACTGACCGGCTTTTAATATTTGCTTTATTAGCAAGTTTAAATTGAATTCATAACGAACTCGTATCGTATTCATATGCTTTCAATTTGACTGAAATCAATTGCTCATGCAATTTTGAGGTTTAAATAAAACGTAACACAATCAGGCAGGAAACCGAATTGAGTTGAGTTCTGGACTGATGGAAATGATGGACCTGTTGGGAAAAGCTGGAAAACGAAACGAATGAGTTGCAGCCACAAATTCAATAAATTTTGAAAAGCAATTAATAACTGATTGACAAGTATTTATCTGTGGGAAAATAAGCAAAAAAAAAGAAAGAAAAACAAAGTCGAAAAATCCCCAACAACTGCAAAATGCTGGAAACCCAAAAATCGGCAGTTGGTCATAAATGGATCCGGGCTGGGAGAGAGAGAAGAGAGTGGAGTGGAGAGGCGGAAACGGAAGTGAGAGGTAGAAGCTAAAGAGGAGTAGAACTCATGAAAGAGGAGTAGAAGAGGAGTAGAAGAGGAGTAGAAGAGGAGTGTTGTCCATCGGGAGCGGGCGGAAATTCAAAACCCAAAGTCAAATGGAACGCAGCAATATTACGTAGAGAATTGACAGAGACGAGATAAAAGAACAATCAACAATACGCAAACAACAACAACAACAACAACAAGCAGAACAAGTAGAATAAACAACAAGAGTATCCGGAGCAAGCCGGACAGAAGATGTAGCATAAAATGTAGCGAGAACTTTGCAGAAATCATTAATAACGCTGGCAAAGCGCAGTGGCATTGCCTTGGTCGAAAGGACAAGCGCAAGGACATGCAACGACAGCGGCAGCAGGAGTAGAAACAGAAACAGAAACAGGAGTGGGAACAGAAGCGGGAGCAGGAACAGGAGCGGGAACAGAAGCGGGAACAGAAACAGGAGCGGCAACAGCATCAGCATTGAGCTCAGCTCAGCGTAGCTCCGTCAATCAAAGCGCAAACAGAAACAAAATGAATGGGCAAACAGTGTTGTCCACAAGGACGTAGTTCAATTGACACGGAGGGGAGGAGACATGTTATTAAAATTACATTTATTAGTAATTAGATATTTATTTTATATTATATAAAAACTTGTAACACTTAGTATCATTCGATTTAAGGCATAACTTTATAATTGAAATCGAAGGAGTCTCTAATATTACTTAAAACTAAATGTCAACTCACTTTTGGTTGGAAATAAATCGCTTACGTATAAACTAGAGATTTCTGTGATTAGTTTTCTAAGATGAACCAGTCGGAGTCGACTTGAGAGACCCTTTACTTAGTCTGCAAAAAGTACATAAAAGTAACAAACTTAGATATTTATTTATAAACCTAAATAAATTTGATGCCGCTCAAATTAGCTTTGGATTAATAAAATATAATCGATACTCAGGGAAAACCACGGGTAGCTACTACAGATGTTAAGGGGTTAAGGGGTAAAAACCCTTTGGGAACCTACGAATCGAATTGACTTGAAAACAATGCAATAAACTTGATCCAAATATCTTGTTTAGTAATTGAGGTTTTAATAAATTCCCCAATTATGTATAATACTCCTTACAATTGTATCTTTAATATTTATATTATGAAATATATTTAAATATATTATGTAAGTTGAGGCATATCTTTAAAAACTTCTGAATAAGTTTATATTAAAAATTATATTTGTATTTGTATTGTTGTGTCGACTGCTCGTAGTTGTCAATAAATAAATTTAAGTAATAAATAAATATATAAAATTTTTACCGTCAACTGAAAGTCGACAGAAGTTATAACAAATTTAAACTAAAAGTACAAGCTGTGAAATTAACAATTGCAAACAATTATATATAATTTTGTATTACAAATTAAAAGCTAAAATTTTTTAAAAATTAAATAAATAATTGTTTGTTTAATAATAATATTGCATACCTTATTATTATTTTATTACTACTTCATTGACAGCCAAATTCTACATTTATTTTCCACATTTCTGTCGCCTACTCAATTTATTTCCATTTCTCGTTAAATTGCTAAGCCTATAAAATTTTTGAACAGCAATATTTGCAACTTTTAAATCGACTAACTTAAGTTTAAGTTTAATTATTATGTTATGTTTCCACTGTTTCAAAATCAAGTTTAAATATAATTATATACAGATAAAATCTGCATTTGTTGACTATGAATGCAGGGGAAGCAGTAGCGCCCCTCTGCCCGCTGCCTACGCCCATGGTTGCCTAGGAGAATGGCAATGTCCAGTTGCCTCCCCCCCCCTTCACTATTTTTTTAGCCATATACAGCGGATGGCCATTGAAAAGGGGTCAGTAGTCAGGCTGGCTAAGCGACTGTTTAGCTGCTTGTTTGGCTGCGGTTCGAAACCAGACGAGGATGATGAAGCTGAGGACAAAGATGTGAAGGAGGAGGATGATGAGAATGAGAATGACGACAACAACGGCCCAGCGAATGAGCAACGAGGCTGACGACAACTACGACGACGATGATGATGACTCTGATGATGATGATGATGTGGATGATGATGATGAGACATTGAGCGAGCGATGTGGAACGGATGTGCAGTTGTTGTGGTCGGGCTGTGACTGTCGCTGTGGCCATTAGAGGGGGAGGGGGAGTGGGACGGGGGGAACAGTGCCGGCAAAGAAAAGCACAATTATTCATTTGCACAATGTCAGAAAAGTGTCAGGCCGGCGCCAAAGGACCAAAGGATTCAACCATGAGCTCCTTTGGCTCTTGGGCAGAAGCTTGAAACAAAAGCGATAATGATGAGGACGACACTTTTGCCAGAGTTTTGATCGGGCAAAAGGAACACAGCCAAAGGACACAGGACGCAGGACACAGGACACAGGAATAGCGATAGCAATAGGGACAAAGATACAGCACTGATAAGATAAGGGATAAGTATAAATAGTAGCATAAGACATGGCACCTCGCAAAACCAAGATGGATAACTCGAGACTCAAGACTCGAGACTTTGCCACTGACTTTTGCCCTGTTCAACAATATTCACATAATTAAGTGAATTGTAAAAGGAACTTGCTGTTGTGTGTGTGAGTGTGTGTGTGTGAGTGTGTGTGTGTGTGTGTGTGTCAGTGTTGCCAATTTAGCGTATTTTCCAGCTGCAAAACTAAAATAAAAGTAGCCATAAATAAGTATAGCGTAAGTAATATATGAAATAAATAAAAAATATAATAAGAATGCTTTAAAAATTATTTCAAGTATTTTAAATGTTTTTTATAAGCATCAGTGTTGCCAATTTAGCTAATTTATTGCCAGCTTTTAAATTATAATAATTTAAAAAAAACAGGCTTAATTAATAATAATTATAATAAGAATGTTTAGAAATTTTTCTAAATATTTTAAAAATTAATCTTATCTTGATTTAGCTAGAAGAACATAAAGCAGTTTTTTAAATATTTTTAAAGATACTACTCTTACCGTGATTTAGCTCTCAAATACATTCTGCATATTTCTAAAAATTTAATACAATAATTTAAGTTTGACTTAACACCTTAAAAACCTATATATCGATTTTGTTAAGCTATTAAAATAATAATAAAATGTATAGATTAATTTTAATTAGCTTTAATTGTAAGCATAATGTTTCTTATTGAAATTGAAATCAAAGGAGTCTCTAATATTACTTAAAACTAAATGTCAACTCACTTATGATTGGAATTAAATCGCTTACGTATAAACTAGAGATTTCTGTGATTAGTTTTCTAAGATAAACCAGTCGAAGTCGACTTGAAAGACCCTTTAGTTAGTCTGCAAAAAGTACATGATAGTAACCAACTTAGATACTTATATATAAACCTAAATAAATTTGTTGCCGCTTAAATAAGCTTTGGCTTAATAAAAACCAGGGAAAACCACGGTACCAGGCTACTACAGATGTAAAAGGGAAAGGGGATGTAAAGGGGTAAAGGGGATGTAAAGGGGTAAAGGGGTAAAAACCCTTTGGGAACCTACGAATCGAATTGAGTTGTAGACAATGCAAAAAACTTGATCCACATATCTTGTTTAGTAATTGAGGCTTTAATTAATTCCCTAAAATGGACAAAGACCCTGTAGTGCTTTGTAATGTCAGTGTTCTCTTCTTCTTCCTTTGGCCCGACACTGGGTAATATTGTTTTTTAAATAAAATGCAAGTTTATTATGCGATCGCGATGAAACTTCGATACAGGATACATTGAGACCCCGATGCTCACCCTGTGTGCCAAAATTCAGGCCTCTAGCTTTAATATTTCTCGTTTTAAGGTATCTTAAAAGTATTGTTTTCCATTTGCGGTGGCGGAAGGGGGCGTGGCAAAATGTTAACACAAACTGGTACTGCTTAGCCCATAGACCGACCAACATACCAAATTTGGTGACTCTAGCTCTTACAGTCTCTGAGATCTTGACGCTCATACAGACGGACGGACAGATGGACGGACACACGGACGGACAGACGGACTTGGTTGGACATGGCAAGATTATATCCACTTTATAAGGTCTGCCAGACTTCCTTGGACCTGTTACTTTTACTTTTTTTTAAGTAAAGAGTCTAATAAAAAGAGTAAAATATTTCCATTTGTTTTTAGCATATTTATTTGAAGTTTTAGGTAACTTAAGCAATGTTTTTTTTAAAGCTTTGGCAACACTGATGTGAGTTAAGATGGGGAAGGGGGCGAGGGGGGACGGGAAGCGGTACAGTGTTCTGTGGCAGGAACATTGGAAATTTAAACGGCTCGACGTAGCCGAAAATGCATTAAAATTAATGCATTAGCAAGTGCAACATTGTTATCAGCATGCACACATGAGAACACACAGGCTTGCCACACAATGCAAGTTAGTAGGGAGTGTGTGTGTGTGTGTGAGGGGGAGGGAGTGTGAGGCAGTGACAGTGGGCAGGGGGGGGCAACTCTAACGTGGTCACACACGAGCGAACAGGCAAAATCCCAATCCGAATCCCAATCCCAATCCCAATCCCGATCCTTATACCAATTCAAATTCCTGTTACAGCTACAACAGGAGTATACACACACACACACACACACACACCTACAGGCTGCTACGTGTGAGCACACATATAATCGCTCTACACACTCACACACACACATATGTACGTACATTTAACACTCACATATTACTTGTAGTAATTTCTCACGGAAATTCATAACCTTCCGCAACTATTCAACATTTGTGTGGCATACTATGCCGCGTTAGCTCACTCGCTCACTCTCACTCCCGCTTCCTCACTCCCTCTCGCTCTTTCTTACGCTTACACTTGTTGTTGCCATAGTCCTCTGCGCGCTGTTGTTGTTGTTGCTGTTGTTGTCGCCGTCGTCGTCGTCGACTACCCATTGGCCTACATCTACATTTGCGATTTTCACACATGCCGACACACGAGTTCCCCACACACATTTGCACATTTTTATACTATACGAGTGCGAATGTTCGTGACTTTCGACAATAACGACGAGCTTGACAATAACAATACCCACAACAACAACAGCAACAACAACAACAACAACAACTCCCACGCCGTCTCTGTCGCATTTTCGAACTCGCTCTCGTTTTGCTAGCGCGCTCTTAAACTTGGCGTGCTCTTAAACTTGCCAGTGTTCGAAACTTACGATATTCGAACTGTTAACATGCACGAACAGATAGAGAGAGAGAGAGAGAGAGAGTGTATTTCGAAAGAGCCACGAAACTTGGTTAATGTTGTTATTGTTGCGGTTGCCTGTTGTTGTTGTTGTTATTATTGTTGTTGTTGTTCCTGTTGTTGTTGTTTATCTAGTTGTTGCACGCAATGTTTTCCAAATATTTTCCATTGATTGGGCCAACATTTGGCAATTTTAAGCGTTAACAGCTTATTTCAAGAATTCTTATACTTAATTTTTAAGTTTACACGATATTGATTTAAATATTAATATTAACGTTAAGTTATTTTAGAGTTAACAATTAATTAATTTAAATAAATTTGGATTTGTACTGAAATTAAATATATCCATATTTTATTTATAATTAAAGTGATAATTTTTGACGCTTATCTAAGTTTGTTTTTTCTGTTTAGTATGTTAGATTTTTATACTTAATTGGATACATAACGTTTATTTATAATTAAAGTGTGTTATTTATAATTTATATAATATTTAAATAAATTACATTCATATAATAAATTTGAAATCTATTTAAATAAATTATATTCATATTTTAATTATAATTAATGTGCACATATTTGACAAAAAGAAAAGTTTTATATTTAACATAAATATATTGGAAATTTATATTTATTTTTAATATTTAGTTTAAATATATTGCAATTTTATATAAAATTAAGAATATATTTAAATTATATTCATATTTTATTTTTAATTAAAATGCCAATTTTTCACCCCAATAAAAGTTTTGTATTTAATTTTAATATATATGAATTTTAAATTCAATTTTAATATATAATTTAAAAGAAAATATTGCAACTTTATATTTAATTTGAAATCTATTTTAATTAAATATATTATATATATAAGAACAAGTTATAATTGACATTTATCATTTTATTATTTAAGCATTTGTCAATTTATTTTTAATTTTAAATTTTATTGAAATGTTTGTTTTTGTTTGGCATAAAATAAATTAAATAAGAATGATATTATAAAAGTATATTTCATTTAATTATCAAATATGTATCATTAATGTTAAATCAGGCTATAAAATCTTCTTTAAAAATAGCCAAAATTAATTAAGAAAAGCATTAAAAGAGAAATAAATATTTTATTACTTTTCATTTGTATTTTATTTGCTTATACTAATTATATGCATTTTTTCTACGAATTCCAGTAATTTTGAGCTTATTTCAAATAATGAAAACATTAAAATTATCAACTCATGTTTCTCTTTATTTATAGTTCTATATTTAACTAATTTAATATAAATGCAAACTAGAATTAAGTAAGTAATTTATGTGATTTTCTTAACCATTGTTGAATCATCTCTAGACCTCGGATCATCTCCACTTATAACTTGGAAATGGAATTCGGTTTGCTTGACTTCCATTTTTTGAGGCTGTTTGGAACAACTTGTGTTAGCTGTTTTGAATTTGAAATAAATCCAAAAACCTTTCGCTTGCCTAAGTGATATAAATATATCAATGAATTTCTTAATCGATCGACACTCTGGCTACCGGCATTTCCCTAATGGCCCTAAATGGAAAACCAGAAATTAAGCAACCCAAAAGCCGAACCTGATCAATTTCCATTTCAATTTGGATTTGGATTTCGATTTCAACGTCGTGGCTTCATTCGTGGCTGTCAATTTCAATATTTTGTCGATTTGGGAAATGCAAAGGCAAATGCACACGGCACGCCTACTAAATTAAGTGCCACTTAATAATCCAAATTACGCGACGCATAGTGATAAGCCGCATTTTGATATTGAATCCGCCGCAGTAGGTCAAATCCCTCAATGTCTCTCTGTCTCTCAGTCTGTCGGTCTGTCTCTCTGTCTGTCTTTGTCTCTTGTTGTATTTTTATACGCTCTGCCAAGGGTATTATTATTTTGTCACCTTTTATACATACTAAAGTTTCATTTTCTTGGTATATATTTAAACCAAACTAACCGATTATGTATTTTCTATTGTCGCATACAAGAGGAACAAAGTGTTGTTTGCTTTTCGAGGTATTATATGTAACTAATTTGAATGAAGACTGTTTTTGGTATTTTCTTATTATTATTATTATGTACTTATATTATTTAAAGATTAACAGAAACCACACTTTTTAGTTTTAGTTTGTATACAAATTTAATTTGAATAATTTAAATGGATAATTGCATTTTTTAGACCCATTACTTTATAAAGTTTGTCAACCAAAAAAGTGCGTAACAGTTCGAAGGAAGTCTGGCAGACCCCATAAAGTATATATATTCTTAATCAGCATCAACAGCCGAGTCGAAATAGCCATGCCCGTCTGTCCAACTGTCCGTCTGTCCGTCCGTCCTGCTGCTTGAACACCAAGATCTCAGAGACTATAAGAGCTAGAGTAACCAAATTTGGTGACAACACTCCAGAAACATCCACAAATGTCAAGTTTGTTTTAGAATTTTGCCACGCCCCCTCCCTCCTGCAATAATCGGAAAACACCAAAGAACACGAGTAATTTAAAAGATACAAGTTCCAAATTCGGCATACATAAAGTTTAGTTTAATTGCGATGTGTTCTGAAAATTTCATCGCATTCGGAAAATAAACAACGGAGATTTGAAGCAAATAAGTTGTCGAATATATAAAGGTTGTAGGCAGCAATTTGAGGTAAGGAATCTGTTAATGTGTCAGATATTCGACTCTTGCTGCATTGGCACAATGGTGAGAGTGTCGAACTCTTGCGGTGTGGTTCTGCAGTTCGACACCTACCAGAGGCACAGCTTTTTTTTAAAGTTATTATTCTTTTTAAAATTTATTAAGGTTTATACTCTTATTTCCTTTTTGAAGAATAAGTAAAGGGTCTCTCATAGTCGATTGTCCTTAGCCATTGCGACTGCTTTAAATGTCTCAAGTCTTCGAAGTGTTAAAGATATCTGTTATTTTTTAGTTTTAGCTCAAACTTTCAACTGCATTTCTATATTTCTGTCGCTTTGACTGTTTAATAAATTCCCATTAATTAATTAATTCAAATACTTTTATAAAAATCTTCGGTTGTCTGTTAGTGTATCAAATCTTCGGCGTATTGAAGACATAACTTATTCCTTAGTTTATTCTAAGTTTCCACTGCATTTCTATATTTCTGTCGCTTTGCCTGTTTAATAAATTCCCATTAATTAATTCAAATACTTTTATAAAAATCTTCAGTTGTCTGTTAGTGTATCAAATCTTCGGCGTATTCAAATATGTCTGTTATTTCCTAGTTTCAGCTAAAATTGAAACTGTGTCTCTCTCTGTATTTCTGTCGCTTTGGCTGTTCGATAAATTCCCATTAATAAATTAAAACACGCTTCAGTGCCTAAGCGGCTTTCGCTTAGATTTTCTTTCATATGCCACGAGATCTATACATATATATATATATATATATATATATATATATATATAAAGTATATACATAGTTTAGTTTTAAACGTTCATGTTTGCCGTGGCAAGGGGGCGTGGAAAGGGGGCTGTGGCAGGCCGCCCGTTGAGCTTTCAGTGCAATTAAAATGCAGCTTCGTTGGCGGCAGCTTCGACTTGGATGCTGCAACTCTGAGTGTGTGTGTGTGTGTGTGTGTGGCATGAACTCACTGTCGTCGTCGTCGTCGTTGCAATCGTACTTCAAGCGTCAGTCGCATATGCAATTCATGAATTTCAATTAATTAATTAGGGCGCACAAATCGGTGGCAAGGCAGCGCAGCGCACAATCGAAGCGGCATATCGAGTTGCCACCGGCATCCTGATTGTCGTTGCAACTTGCGAGTATTGTAGCAGCTGCCGCTTGACAAAGTAGCTATTAGATTGCATCGCATACATGGCATATGGCTGCCGCACATTCTCATCCACATTCGCTTGCCCCATGTTGTAGTCGCACTCATAGTAGTTTACATGCAACAGTTCGCTGCTTTTTCGCATACAAGTGACCCAATTACTGGGGAGGCGCCTCCCCACGTTACGGCTTGTTGATTTATGCAATTTAGATTGGATTTTGCGGTGAGAAATTAATGCCTTGTAGATTAATGAGTGGCCAGGCACAAGCTTGCCACACACACACACACACACACGGAGGCGCATCCCACGTCAAAAAGGGCTCTTTAACCTTTTTTGCCCAAAAAAAAAGGATGAAGAGGAGAAACTCTTTAAAAAAGTGCTTCTAATACAAGTCCCCAAATTGCCATTAAGTACGCACCTACACACATTAAGTATGAGAAAGTTGTTGCTCTTGTTATACCCGTTACTTGTGGTGTAACTGGGTATATTGCGTTTGTAGCAGTATATGTAACAGGCAGTGGGAGGCGCGGGTGAGTCTATAAAAAATATATATATTCTTAAACAGTCGACTCAATCTACACTGTCTACATCAACACTTGTATCTTAGCGACCATAAGGGCTAGACGCACCGAAATACAGACTTCTATTAATTCCACGTAGTTCCAGTTTGTTTTTTGTAATTTGTGCACTCAGAATAATATGTCAGAATCATATTATAGATTTGTCTGTGTCTCAGAATCGACAAGATAATGAGAAAATTGCCTAAATATCAGAAATAATGTTCTATAAACTATAATTTCGGTTAAACTGTGATGTTTTTTGACCTTTCTACATTTTATATGGGTTGTCTCGAGGTCTTGTAAGAACATATATAATTTCTTTTAATTTTCAAAAATATTGTTATTATATTGCAATTTAAAATTGTTTAAATAATATGTTTTTTTTATATCTAGCGCAAATATCAAATACTTAGATATAAATCAGCGAACTAGTCACTGTTATTATATTAGTTTAGTTACAATTCTGCTTTGGATTTATTTTAATTCATGTATTTCAAGCTAATCAAATTTTCTACATTTATTTTGTTTTATTTTTAAGTGTTGCTGGTATTTTTATTTTACTATAAATTATTTATTAAATTTACTGCTTACATTTTCGCTTTTTTCCATTCTGCTAACAACACTATAAGAGCTAGATGCTTCAAATTCAGCGAACAGCTGCTGATTATCACCACGAGCAACAGAGTGTTTTGTAGAATTTTGACACGCCCCCTGCTGCCTCCACAAATCACCAAAAACTGCGCCACATCTACAGTTTATGAGATAGAATGCTGTTTTTGTCGTTTATATTTTTATTTTATTTTATTATTACATAAACAACAGGCAGAATAAGAAGTTATCTAGCTGAATATTTTATTTTATTATTATGATCAATAATATTACTTAATCGTAATCAGTTTTAATAACTACTATTACCTTAATTACAATCGCTTCAAATTTATTTATAAACTCTTGCGCTCAAAAGTATGCAGTACTTTTTATACAGCTGCTGTTCATAATTCATAGACACAATTAATTAATGACAGGTATCTTCTAGTCGTTGACTCTACTATATCATTGCCACATGTTGTTGCTGTCGTGTTGCGTAAGCCTATTTTAATCTCATTAAAAATGTAACAGCAAGGAAATGGGCTGCGCCTCGTTGTTGTTGTTGTTGTTGTTGTTGTTGTTGTTTTCCTCTGGTTAGCTATGCGGCTTGAAGTTGTCTTTAAAATTGACTGAAAGCGAAAATCAGTGTAAACGCTTCGGCAAACAGGCTTAGAATGAGGCAGGTTGCTTGCTGCTTGAGTCCCTAACGTTGCACACACACACACACACACACACACACACATGTGTGGCACGTATGTGTGTGTGGGTGTGAGTGTGCGGTTTCCTCTTTGTGGGCATCCACTTTATTTCGCGTTTATTATTTTACGCCTGCTTGCCGACTGACAAAAATATAAGAAGCAACCCAAAAGTTCAGCTCAGTTGGCCTCCAAAGTTGTTGCTGTTGTTGTTGTTGTTGTTGTTGTTGTTGTTGCTGTTGCTGTTATTATTATTATTATTATTATTGGCGGTGGTTTTTGCTTAGCATTGTTTTTTGTTTGTGCGCTGCGAGTTTGTTATAAAATTTATGAAAAGAAAGCAAAATCAAAATTATAATAAAATCTGATTACAGCCCAAGAGTTCAAGGCAAAACATTTTTTGCGTTTCTTCTCATCCTTCCACTTCCTGTTGTTGTTGCTGTTGTTGTTGTTGCTTTTATTATGCTTTTCAGTCAAAAAATGTTTGCGCTTCATTTTATGAAAACATAAGCAATTTTTGCTGCCTTTAGACATCGACACCAAAAAACAACTTTTGCGCGACTTGCCGCCTTCCAGTTTTCCCTTCAAAGTTTTCGTGGGGGAATTGCATCCACACGGTGGGAAAAATCGACTAGACTAGCTCATAGAAATTAAATAATATATAAAACAATTATTTAATGATGTTAAAAGCATTATTAACAAGAAAAACACTCGGAATTCCGATTGTTATACTATGTATACCCTGTGGCTCACAGGGCCCCGCTCAGATTCATTCCCATTGTAATTCTCTTGTAATTCTTTTTTCTCAATTTGTGGGCGAAGGGGGTGTGGCATCGTGATGAATTTTTCTGAACACATCAACCCAAAGATTATCATCATGTGTGCTAAATCTTAAGTCTCTAGCTACAAAACTGCTTTTGTTATGAGCTTTTTCTTGATTTGTGGGCGAAGGGGGCGTGGCATCAAAAAAAAAGATAAACTTGATCTGCCTGCAAAAATTACCAGTGCTGGAAGACCAAGTTTAAGCTTCTAGCTCTTACCATCTCTGAGATTCTTTCGATCATAGGTACGGACGGACGGACAGACAGACAGACATGACTATATCGACTCAGCTGTTGATGCTGATCAAGATTATGTTCACTTTATGGGATCTGCCAGACTTCCTTAGACCTGTTACATACTTTTAACAGACTTTATATACCCCAACAGGGTATAAAACTGTAATATTTCATTGTTTGCTTTAACATATATATATAATTTTTATGGACAATTTTAAAGCACACTCCAAGCTAATTTTCTATTAAATAGTCAGTCGCTCTCCAACTGCCAGTTCCACAGAAATTAAAGTCATTCCCTTATTTATTTCGTTCTACTTCATTTCGCATATGAAATTAATTTGCTTGCATTTGTTTCATGATGAAACTTTCATCTAAAACAAAGCATCATTATCACAGAATTCTTGTATATTATATATATATTTACTTACGCTTTAATTTATAAGCTTTTTCTTGTAGCGTTGGGAAGTCAACAAAATAAATAAATAAATGAATAAATATTATTTGTAAAGGATTCACAACTAAATTCATAGAAATTCTACTTAATTCTCGTTCAGTAAAACAATAGAAACTTATTCACAGACTTACCCACATTGTAGGCCTGATTAACTTTATATAGTCATGAAAATATAACCTAATTGAAGAGTAGACAATTTTAATTAATGTATAGTTAAACTAGACGTTTTTCCCACTGTGCAGCACCATCAACCCCAGCACCTCCACCTCCACCTACTCCACCACCAGCAGCAACAACAACAACAGCAACAACAACAACAACAACAACACCACCACTGACACCCCATTCCCCGTGGTGCGTTTAACAGCGTCCCATTTTTATGTGGCAGACATGTGAAAGCTCTTCATTTGGGGCGCCGATAAGGGTGGCCCGCCGACTCCCAGTTGACTCCTGTACCCCCCTCACCCCCCCCTGTCCTCCTCATGTTCACCACTTGGCCCTACACTGACTGACTTACCTCGTCGTCGTCGTCAACGGTCTCATCTTTATCCTGGAGGCGGCAGTTCCTTTAGCTGCCTTTGGCGCTGATTTTATGGCATATTTACTTGACAGCCAGGAGCTTGTGCTGCTTTTCCTGCCTGCCTGACTTTTCCTTTGCCATTTCCTCCCCCCTCCCCCCCTAAGATGGAGTAACTTTATAAAATATGTACTTCAGGTAGTCTGTTTTATTGCAATTACTTAAGATTTTACTGTTCTCGTTAATTGAGCCAGCCTTGAATGACTTGATAGTATATCTAGCAGTTGATTGCTTTGTTTATTGCGGAGACTCGCAACTTTAATTCAACATTAATTGATATGTAATTGGCCGTCGACAACATGTGTAGACAAAGGAGTCATTTAATTAAATTTCAGACAACAACAACAACAACAACAACAACAACAACAACATACCCTTGTAACTAACTAACTGTATCACACTATCCACACATCTTTTCCATTGTGACTGTGACAAGTTGCTTTGATGTTGTTGTTTCTCTCAACTCGACGCTTAACGCAAATCAAATATTTACGAAAACCCTTTCTACCCACAAACAAAACACACATATTGTTTGAGTATGTATACAAGTACTTATCTATGTGTGTGTGTGTGAGTGTGTGTGGGTGTGTGTGTGTGCGTAAACAAAACAAAAATAATTGTAAATTCAATTTCATTATTAAATTTTCTTGTTAAAAACTGTGTACGTTGTCTGAGTTTGTCTATCATCTCAAATACGTGTACTGGCGAACAGCCACGCCCCCCAGACGCCCCCACAGCAGCCACACCCACAAATGTGTGTGTGTGTGTGTGTGTTTACACAGACAGTTGTGTGTGTGTGTGGTTTCGTTGTAGTATATTTAAACAAATGCGGTTAATGTTCATATTTCATTTTAATCAGACCCGCGGCTATCGAAACTGTTAATACGCATTTACTGGTTCCACATTTCACACCCATCGACACAAACACACACACACACACACACACACTTCTATATGCCTGGACATTTGTTTAAGTTTGTCAAAAACAAACTTGAACAATCTGCAGCCCCCGCAGCGTTAAATGATTGCACAATTTTACATATGCCAGGGAAAATTATCATTGCATTTTATTTATGTTTAGACAATTTGGCTTATTGTTAACTCTAATAACACGGTACAGCCGACAAAAGTGGCAGCAGCTATTTAAAACAGCATAGATAATAATGAATATATTTATTTGATTTTCTTTTAATATTTACTAAACTTTTGCTAATTTAGAACATAAGTTATAGTTTAATTTCAACTTTTGTGTCTATTAAAATATTTGCAAAAGAAAAACAATAATTTTTTTCTAAAAATTGTATTTTTCTCTTATTTGTATATTAAAATATATTTAAATACAATTGAAATAAACATAATATTGAAGTTAAACCTTATAATTACTTATTTTAAATAAAGTAAGTTAAATTTAAAACAATTACAAATATATTCCTAAACTAAAATGATCATTATTTATGGCTATTTAATTTTAATTTATTTTTGACGGGTCAAATATTAAGTGTAATTAATGGTACGACTATTATTAATTTTTTAGAGCTTTAAGTAATCAGCGAAAACTTGTAGTCATATTTCCAAGTGTTCTGCTTAAACATAAATTAATATTTAATCACAAAAAACAATCTTTAATTATGTATGTAATTTATAATGATGACAGACCTTGATGAAATCGATATTCAACAGTAGCCATGCCAGTCTGTCTGTCTCTCTGTTCCTTCTGTCAGTCCGTCAGTCCGTCCGTCCGTCCGTCCGTCCATATGATCGAAAGAATCTCAGAGGTGGTAAGAGCTAGAAGCTTGAACTTGGTCTCCTAGCACTGGTAATTTTTGCAGGCAGCTTAAGTATATCTTTTTTTTTTGGATGCCACACCCTCCCCGCCCACAAATCAAGTAAGAGCTAATAACAAAATCAGTTTTGTAGCTAGAAACTTGAGATTTGGCACACATTATGAGTATCCTGGAATTGATGTGTCGAGAAAATTTCATCACGATGCCACACCCCCTTCGCCCACAAATTGACAAAAAAAAAACGAATTACAAGAGAATTGTATCGGAAGTGAATTTGAGCGGGTTCCTGTAGACCCACAGGGTATATTACGGTCGTGATCCCGACTGTTCGGCTTGTTTTTAACTGACATAGGAGTTTTCAAATAATTTTAAAAACAAATCGGAATAACAACTTAAAAGAAACATAATATACCAATATTTACCATTATTTTCCAACTTGCAGAAATAATAATTTAAAACGATCTCAGCTCTCTCTCTCTGATCTCTCTAGATTAATAATCAATTAAATAGACAAAAATATAAGACTAAGCCGTATAATATTTTCACAAATTTGTTGGCTGACACATACACAGCTATACACACCCACACACACACCCACACAGAGAAAGAACTTGCAGTGTGTGTGTGTGTGTGTAGTCGTTGGATTGTGCGTAATTTAATTAAACCCGTATTTACTTAAAATTTGTTGCGCATTTATGAAATTGTGCGCTTAATTGATTTGAGCGTTTTGCTGCGGTTGTTGAGGCTGCAACTTGGCCAACTTATTGCATGCAACCAAAATGAAAACAACACCGACAACAACAACAACAACAACAACAGCAAACAGCAAAATTAAAAACAACAACAACTTCAAATGCAGGACTTCAATTTATTTCATTTCGTTTCAACACAATTAAATATTTTTGTGCGGCTTTTGTTTGTTGTTGTTACCCTCTCCTCTCTCCCCTCTCCTCTCTCCCCTCTCCTCTGTTGTCCCTAGGGCTAAAGCTCATCGATATGTTGTTATTTATTTATGCAACGATTGCTTGTTGCTATTTTATTTACAAACAATTGTTGAGGGTATTATAATGAAGTCATATAAGTTATATAATATTTATTAGACTGATGAGCTGTCAATTAAAACTAATCCTAAATGGATAAAGACACTTCTCTACAGCTTGATATAATAATATTTAATAATATTATAAGAATTATTTATAGGGCATTTAAAACTCGTCACGTTGCATTTATCGATACTTCTTTGTTGTTATTTTTTTTATTTTACTGATATGTATTATTATTGGGTTGAATGTTTGTTGGATGACACAAAATCCATTAATATCTATTATCCCAGAGACCATTTATTCTGACTGCAATGCACATGGCAATTGGAAAATGTGCAAATGGCAAATGGCAAATGGTGAATGGTGAATTTGGCACATGGCACATGGGCAAATGGCAAAAATCGAATGTGACTGCAATGCATTTAATTTTAATTCCATTTAAATACCATATAGATTTCAATATGAGTGTGTGTGTGTCTAAACTCTGCATGGATTTGCATTTTGCATCGAGTATGTACATATTAACATCACAAAATGAATTTGATGACAGCTTTCGAAAATACCAACTAATTGTTTCCATTGCTGTTGTAGTTGTTGTTGTAGTTGTTGTTGTTGTTGTTGCAGCCAGCGTTGCTTATATCCGGTTTGCGGCACGTTTCCGGTTGCCATTGCTTGTTCTCGGGTCTCGGCTGTCGGCTTTTGGCTCTTGGCTCTTGGGTCTCTGCTCCGTTGCTAATTTCACAGTTGACATTTTAAACCTTTGCATACACTCAGAAAAAGTTGAAGTCTATTTTATGGTGAAGATAAATAAATGATGACAATACATTTTTAAAATATATGGATTTTCTTCTATTTACAAATTTAATAACAAGAAAAATGGTTCTATAAAGTGCAAGGTTAATATTTAAATACTAACTACATTTTATTTCAGATATCTACTCTTCAATTATTTTAGAAAATTGAAGGAAGCCCTTGTAAATTATACAAATTATGATATTTGTTTTATTATAAATTAAATTAAATTAAATCAATTATTTTAATAATTATAAAAGCGAAATTTTATTTTTGAAGGCATAACTTTCTTTCAATAATTGATAAACGTTTGTGAAGATGACAATAAATGGTGAGAATACATTATTAAAATATATGTATTGTCTTCTTTCTACAAATTTAATACGTTTTCTATAACAATTGAGAAAACGAGAAAAATGCTCCCAAAGCGGAAGAACAATATTTATGTGGGGTTTATTATATAATTGAGTTAATACAGTATATTAATAGAATATTAACTTAGTATTCTTTCTTTGTCGTTTGAGCTGATGTTCTCGCTACCCTCCACGTCAAAGGCCGAACTGCAATTCCCTTCGGCGTCTCAGTCTCCGATCCTCTTAGGTCGCTCGGTTATGGTGAGGCGAATTCGCCAGCGTGGGAAGTCGCCTGGGAGTGAATTCGCCACCTAGTGAATTCACTAGTGAGATCGCCTTCGGTGGCTTTAACTCGTTGTTGTTGTCTTTGCTCGTTGTTGTTGCCTAGGGATTGATGTACACAGGGATATATCAACCCACATTTATACAATAAAGAAATCTGTTTTCATATATATACCCTACAATTATTTCATTAAAATTAATTAAACTGCAGGAAACAATTATAAAATATACAAATTATGACATTTGTTATATTATAAATTAAATAAAATTATAACAATTATTTTAATAATTTTTTGCTTTCCAGTTTTGTTTTCTCAAAATACGAAAACACTTTTTAAAAGCCGAATTTAACTTTTCAAGGCATAACTTTCTTTCAGTAATTGACAAAACGTTTTTATTTTATAAATTCCAATGGATAGCAAACTTCTTTAAAAATTAAATGATTATGGTGAATGAACAATGAATGCCCCCCCCCCCCCCCCCCACTCGCTTCTGCCACCCTAAACGGAAACCTCTGCATTTCTATGGTTAAGTATTATTTCTAATATTTTGTGTGACAACCATGCGACACTTTGGCATTTTCTGTATTTCGGTTACCCTCGGTCGGGTTTTTGGGGTTTGCTGCTTCTGTTTATATCTCACTCAAGAGTTTTGCCACCCCTCACTGCTCCCCTTAACGATAACAATAACAACAACAACAACAACAGCAACAACAAGGCTGGCAAAAAGTTTTTAAGTGAAAATAGTCATTCAAATTTAATTAGTCCAAAACAAAGCCAAAACGTAATGAGCTTACGCTTGGTGACAAAAAGGGGTAACAGTAGGGGGGAGTGGGGGGAGAGTGGGCACCTTTGGCAAGCTCCATCTGAAATTGTGGTTATTGCTGCACTCCCACACCCCCAACCATCCGACTCCAAAGGGTGCCACACACGACACACACTCTCTGATGGAGGTCATGTGCCACACAATTACGACAAAGGTGCAGGGGCGGAGTCAGCAATGCTTTGCTGTCACATGCCACATGGCCACAATCCCAAGACCATGCTGCCACGCCCCTCTCCTCTTCACACACACTCATTGCCACATCGCCCACTGAACAGACTTGCTGTAACAGCAGCAATTTCAAAATATTTTACGTAATATCATTGTTTGGTACTCGTAACTAACTTTTGCCAGCATTCCAAAAACAGGTATGTAAGGACTCATATATATGACTCTAAATGAACGTGTGCGTGTGTGTGTGTGTGTGTGTGTGTGTGTGTGTGTGTGAATCTAACAGCAACAAAGGATGCTTCTGTATCTAATATTCACAAACTATTTAGCGTACGTTGAAGTTGCACGCATGCTGACAAACACGTGGGTGGCTGCAACAATTGCAACAAATAGTTTGTTTGTAGCGTATTAAGCTAATTATTCACAATTTCATTAGTAAGTTTAAGTAAGTCGTCTAAGCCTTTCCTTTTTTGAACAACTGCTCATTTCTGTAGGTTAACAGCTTTGGAAGTCTTATAAGGGTTTGATACTTTAAAAAGCTACAAAGGTCAATTAAGTTTGTCAAAGCAAAATGTGCGTAACAGCTCTAAGGAAGTCTTGCACACCCCATAAAGTATATATATTCATGAACAGCATCAACAGCTAACAGGATATAGCCATGTTCGTCTGTCCGTTCGGCCGTCTGTCTATCTGTCCGTCCATCTGTATGAGCGAATAGATCTCAGAGACTACAAGAGCTAGAGTAACCAAATTTGGTGACACTACTCAATAAATTAATAAATTATAAATATAATATAATATATTATATAAATATAAGCAAATAAAAAAATATATTTTATGTATAATTTATTATAGAAAAATGAAAATAATAAATTATAAATTAAATATAATATATAATAGAAATATAATTTATTAAAGAAAAATGTAAATTAATAATTTATAAATTTAATATAATATATAATAGCAAAATAAGTAAATTAAATAAATATTATATATAATTTATTATAGAAAAATGTAAATTAATAAATTATAAATTAAAAACATATTATTAATAATTGTTACTTTACTTTGTGATATCAGATTAATTATTAAATATTAAATCTTAATATAACTGCCACGTAGATTTCTGTTGTAATGACAATAAATTGTTAAAAGTGTTCAGTAATTAAAATAAAATATGATAAATATTAAAAAAAGTATTGTTTAATTAAAAATATTATTTTCAACATTTACTCAAAGTTTTTATGTGTTCAATTAATATATAATATATAATTTTATATCGTATTTTTATGTTAATCAATATAAATAAATAAGACAAGAAATGTGTAAGCATTTCTTATTAAATAAGCAAAGATATATATTAAAAGTATTATTCTAAAATATAATTAAATATAAAAAATATTAAAATAAATATTGTTTAATCTAAAATAATATTTATAAAATTTATTCATGGTTTTTATATATTAAATTGAAATATAGAAATAAATAAGTCAAGAAATGTATAAGCATTTCTTATTAAATAAGCAAAGATATATATTAAAAGTATTATGCCAAAATATTATAAAATATAAAATATATTAAAACAAATATTGTTTAATTTAAAATAATATTTATAAAATGTATTTATTGTTTTTATATTTTAAATTGAAATATAGAAATAAATAAGACAAGAAATGTGTAAGCATTTCTTATTAAATAAAGGAAGATATATATTTAAATTATTTTTTGAGCACCTTCACTCTTCGAGCAACCCTCGCAAATGTGTGTGGGATATCGCCAGCATGGTCTGCGTTTTTGGCGGTGCCGCATATGATTCGTATCAGTGATATTTCTGCTCGAATGGCACAGTTAGTTTGCATGCGACGTGCTTGTTAATGCTACAATGTTGGCAACCTCTGTGTGTGTGTGTGTGTGTGTGTGTGTGTGTGTGTGTGTGTGTGTGTGTGTCTGTTACCTGTGTGCACGTGTCTGTCCTGCCACACTGTCCTTCTCCTGCGTGTCTGTGTTAATACAAACGCATAATAGCTTTTTTAGCTATGAATTTGTTTTGTCTCCCCTTCTTCCATGTTGTTTGCTGTTGTCCGGTAATGCCACCAAGTGTTGCTGCTGCTGCTGCGGTTGTTGCCGCTTCCCTCTAAATTAATACATCACATGTACCGCCAAAACAAAAAAAAAAAAGAAGAGAAATATCGTCGAGTGAAATAATAGTGGAAACAGGTACAAACAAAAACAAAAACACAAACAGGCAACCAAAGTTGGGGACAAGAGCATATGCACACTGTGCTTAATTATAGCTGACATCCATTGTTTCGGGTTGCGCTTGATGAGAATATTTTAATTTACTAAAAGTTGGCTGCATTTTCACGTTGATATGGATACTGCGAGGAAGAGACAAAGTTTAACTGAAATTTACCCTTTGCAAACATTACACGTGATTAATTCTAATGAACAGTTGATGGACTCGATAGTGAAGAACTGTCAGCGGAATATAGTTGGGAATAAATATAGTATTAAATATAATTATAACTTCGTGTTGGCTTTTATGCTTTACTTCCATTTATTATATAATAGAAATATATATATATTAAATATTAATTAAATAATTAAATATAAACAAATGCGCATCATTTTTAAAAAATAACAATTTTGGTATTTTGTTGAAACTCTGTATGTTTGACATACTCGACATTTTGTTAATCGACTTTTCCGTCTGCTTCATTACAGTTCACATTTCGGCTTGAATAAACATTTTAACATTGTATTAATTTCCACTTTTCATTTGCTTTTCAGCTGAAACAATGTTGCGGTCGAACTTCAAAGTGTTACAACTGTTTCAATGGAAATATACTACGAGTATATGTAAATGCATTCGATGAAACTTGTGAACCGTTTGCTTGTCTTTTAGTCGGAATGAGAGGAAAACGTATAAATATTTGTATATTTTTTAGGTTTTGTTTTTTTGTTTAAACACATACGTTTACTTTTACTTAGACCAACTGTGAAATGAGTTGAATTTAATTAGATTTCTTTGTGAATTATGAATGACTTTTTGAAAGTATGAGTTGGGTTTGATTATGAGCTCAAATTTAATAAGCTCTTGCTTACAGGTTGCGTAATTTTAATAACCCCACAAAGAAATGTCGATAAGTCCACAAAGTATGTAAAATTGTCAATAATGGATTAACTTTTGTTTGATAAGGAGGCTGTGATATTCTTTAAATTTAAGTAGCTTCTTTTTGTGCTCTTTGAATAATTATAATAGATTATTGGAAACAATGGAGTATATATAAAGATGAAGATGAAATAAACTGAATCATTCTCAGACACTTGAGAAAAATATATATAAAGTATATATAAAGATGAAATTTAATAAACTAAATCATTCTCAGACACTTGAGAAAAAAACACATATCTTGCAGAGATAAAATTGCAGAATTTGATTAGATTTTTGATTTTTAAATCACATGCTTTAAACACACACATTTTTTCTTTTAAATAGTTTAAGTACAACAACATCCTTTTAGCCTTCTAATAGACTTTGATTCGAAGTTTTTGCCATGTGTGTTAGCAACTTTCTCTAAGCCTTTTGATAGACTTGCCTTAGATTTTCCTTAATGTTTCTGTTAAGGGTATTTAATCTTAAGGGTCTTAAACATGACGATTTTCTTTGCTGTTTTTAGGCTGTTTAGCCAAAGCTACTGTAAATCCCATATGTGATTTTCTTAAAGACAATAACCACAATAGTTTTATGGCTCTCATCATTGCTGTTGGCCCAGTCCTAATCCCTCAAACCAAATGAAACGAAACGGAACCCGAAACCCGAAACCAAACGAAACTAAACCAAAAGCAAAATCCAATCATCTCGAGCTGGTTCAATGCTCTATTTTAGTTTGGGATCCACTTGCCACTTGCCCACTTGCCACTTGCCACATGCCAGGCAAAAGTTGTTGTTGTTGTTTTATGTCGACTGCTCGATTTGTTTTTTTTTATTGTTGTTGTAGCCAGCGTTGTTGTTGTTGTTTTTATGGTGGGACTATTTACTTGTTCATCACTTACACGCCAGGGTAATTTAAAACAAATGCCCCGCCAAATCGCATTCGGCTTTGGGCTCCACTACTTTTTTATTGCTCTCCCTTTCACACTGTTTCACACTCTGTCTACACTTGGAGAAAAACTACATGTATTTCAAACTACATGTATTTCAAACTACATGTATTTCAAACTACATGTATTTCTTCTTTGTTATTTTTGGCATGCCAATGATTGAATACCCTTGCAGAACCCTGAAACACTTTTCAAACAACTATATGATATAGTGATCCGATATAAACCAAATTTGTTCGGGATGTATAAGACATGACCAAATGCATAATTTGTGAGTTTGGTTGAAATGTGTTGAAAAGTAAAATAGTTTCCCATACAAAAGTATGATTTTCGACCGATAGTTCCTATGGCAGCTATATGATATAGTGATCCGATCTGGCCGATTCCGACATATGTACTACCTGCAGCAAAAAGAGTGATCTGTATCAAGTTTCATTCAGTTAGCTCTAAAACTGAGAGACTAGTTTGCATAGAAATAAACAGAGGGACAGACAGACGGGTAGAAGGACAGACGGACAGACAGACAGGCAGACAGACGGACTTGGCTATATCAACTTAACTGTTGATGCTGATGAAGAATATATAGACTTTATAGGATCGGACATGTCTGCTTTCATGCGTTACACATTTCGTGACAAAATTATAATACCCTCTGCATGGGTATAAATATGGAATTGATATGTCATCTATTTTATGACAGTTTCTTTTACAAATAAGAACAAAATTTGCCACTCTTAATATCAGATTTTAATAGCTGGAAAATACTTTCCTAAGAGGTTAAAACCTTTTTATAATTTTAGTAATAACATGATCAACTTCCAAGTGTTAATGTTGCCATAATATTTAGTAAACATGTTTTTTAACATGTTTCAGACATTATATTTATGAAAATAACGTATTATTATATTGTTTTATTTTAGTAAATTCTGAAAAATATTTTTTATAGTTTTTCTAACTATCCCACAATTTTTTTTGTAAAGATAAAAAATATATTTCTGACAATTTGTTCAACTTTCACACAAAAGCGTATTTCTAATACAAAATTCTTATTTTTTCTGAGTGCATCAGTCTCACTGCTGTTCATATGCAGCGGCAAATTTGTTCATCTACAACAATTTGGCATGCCATTTGTATTGGCTCATGTTAATGCTGCCACCAAATCCCCAACACGGCAGGCGGCATGTTGAGCCTGTTTGTCTGTCCCGTTTGTTTCGTTTGTCCCGTTTGTCCTGGTTTTGGACCAGGTTCTGCTTCTGGACATGTTGTTCAGCCAATTGCAGTCGCATTGTTGCAGCTGTTGTGTTTTTTAATAGACCCATTAAAAAATAATTTAACAGACAAAAACAGCCGCTCTGATACTCATACAAATTGGCCGTCATTGCATTGAATAAATCATAAATCATTTAGCCTTTTTGGCATACAAATAAAAGTAAGTAGAAACTCTGTACTTCTTGCTACCTCGTCTCTGTCCTCCCTCTCTCCCTCCCTCTCTCTCGCTTGCTGTCTCTTCTCTTTTTTGGCCAGAAAACATGTGACGTTTGGCCATCAGTTGATGGTTGACATTGCCACGTTTCTATTAAACTCACAGGTTGCGCCAATTTTCCCCCAGCTCCTCCCACGCCCAGTTTGCGGCACATGTTGCAGATATGTACATATATATATATATACACATTTTATATGTTCGCTTTTTACACATCATAATTTTTTATGCTAGTTGACTTTTGGCCGCTCTCGTTGGCGCCTTTTTTCGACACCTTTTTTGTGCCGTCATTCATTTTGTAGGGGCCGAAAAGTTGTTGCCATGTACAAATTAATAAACGAGTAACTGACAAAAAGGTAATTTATTATTTTATACATATTTGACAAATTAATTTAATGACGCGACGCCTCACATACTGCATGTGTGTGTGTGTATGTGTGTGTGTGTGTGTGTGTGTGTGTAAGTCCGTCCCGTTGGGAGCCTGACAGCCCGGGCAGCTCAGGGCATCCCCTCGCTCTGTTTCCCCCCCTCGCTTTTGCCACTGCCGCCACACATAATAATTTCTCATTTAATTTTTCAATTTTAAGCGTCATTTACACATGCCATGCCATGACAGAGCTTGGTCCAGATCCCAGTTTCCAGTTCACCTCGATTTTTACACTACTTCTCTTTTGAGTCTTCAGTGAGCGTATGCGTTGCTTTCCCTCCTGATACCCTGTAGTCATAAGAAATGATTTACAGAGTGTACGAGTATAATAAAGTTGTGCAAATAATATTCTTTACTGCATATAGTAAATATATTCATATTGCAAGTGAATTACTTTACATCTGAGTTCAGTTTATCCCTGAATATTTATTTATTAAACGAACTAATTTATATTTTATGTATTTGTTTCGATTGAAAGTTTTTCAGCGTTTCCACAACCAATAATTGCAATTTTCCAGACTATAGAAGCTCTTAAATTTAATTTAAATATCACATGTTTTATTTCTAAACTTTCTTCATTACTTAATTCACTTATTACTTATTTATTTATTAAACGTACAAATTTAATTCTTATATATTTGATACGATTGCAATTTTCTCTGCTTTTTCCTTAACCAATAATTGCAATAATCCAGACAATCTAAGTTTTAAAATTTTATGTTAAATATAATTTGGTTTATTTCTAAACTTTCCTCATTACTTAATCTTATATATTTAAATTGTTGATTAATTTCATTATTTTATTATTTTGTTCTTTTATACTTTGAAATTTAATTTTAATTATTTGTGTCTTTTGTTTTTTAGGTATATATTTTTAATGCAAATTTCAATTAAATTTATCAATACAAATTTCAATTAAATTTAAATACCCTTAGACTATTTAAATATCAAGTTTTAATTCAAATTATTGTTTTATTTATTAAACTATTGTAAATTTCAAATTTTGTTTTATTTCACAAAATATTATTTAATCAGGATTAATTTACATTGATTTTATTTATATATCTACTTAAGAAATATAAGTTTAAATTGTTGTATCGATTGTTTACAATAAATAAATTACAAATCTGCAATTAAAAATGAAAACATTTGTTGTTAATATAATAACGAATCATAAAAATTTAATGTATTGCATAACTATGCAAAATGTAAAGTAGATTAATAATATTTATGCTATGTGCCTAGTGCATTAATTAACAAATTAATTAATAAATACGAGCGCTAGCTTGTAAGCTAATAGAAATTAAATTAAAATAATAATACTAATAATAAAAATATTTATTATAATAATAATAATAATAATAATAATAATAATAATAATAATAATAATAATAATAATAATGATAATAATAATAATAATAATAATAATAATAATAATAATAATAGTAAAAATAGTAATTATAATAATAATAATAATAATAATAATAATAATAATAATAATAATAATAATAATAATAATGATAATAATAATAATAATAATAATAATAATAATAATAATAATAATAATAATAATGATAATAATAATAATAATAATAATAATAATAATAATAATAATAGTAAAAATAGTAATTATAATAATAATAATAATAATAATAATAATAATAATAATAATAATAATAATAATAATAATAATAATAATAATAATAATAATAATAATAATAATAATAATAATAATAATAATAATAATAATAATAATAATAATGATAATAATAATAATAATAATAATAATAATAATAATAATAATAATAATAATAATAATAATAATAATAATAATAATAATAATAATAATAATAATAATAATAATAATGATAATTATAATAATAATAATAATAATAATAATAATAATAATAATAATAATAATAATAATAATAATAATAATAATAATAATAATAACAATAATAACAATAATAATAATAATAATTATAATAGTAATTATATTCCTTATTTCAAATAAATTATGTTAATTACACAATTCGAAATCTTCAAATTAAATAGTTTATTTTATTTTATTTATTCTTATAACATCACATAATTTTGCTCAATTAAGTAGTGAGTATATCTTAAGTCTATCACACCCACTGCCATATTCTGGCTTGTTTTTCATTTCATATAGTCGTATGTATTTTGAATTAAAAGGTAATCATCGAACAGAGCGCATTGCATGCAGTTTTCACGCCGTTGTTGTATTTTGTATGCCTGTCATTAAGTCGTCAGCCGGCACAACAAGAAAAGCAAGAAACGAGTATCAAAATCGAAGTAATGACAGGAGGAGGAGGTGATTGGAGATGGAGAAGAGCAAACTGTCGGTAGTTACAGATGCCAGGACGCAATCAGTTGCTTACGCAGAAATCAACGATAAGGGCGGACAAGGCCGAGGAGAGCGGAGGACCACAACGATGCATCAGTTAAAATGAGTCGGAACGACGTGGCAAGCTGAAGGAGATGGCGTTCCACTTGAACGCTGTTGCCATTGGCCTGAAGAGCTCGTACGTTAATGGCACTAGAATCAGTTTTCATTAACGATATGCCGCACTCGTGGACAGACCTGAACCTGTTCGCGAGTAAAATCCAAAAAAAAAAGAGAAGAGGCTGCAGTTAAGCGACTTCGACTGCGAGCGACTCTGTACTTATTAAACAGAATTTGTAAGTTGTAGCGCTAGGGTTTATTCTGTTAAATGGTTACTTTGTCTTACCAAAAAAATTAAGAATAAAGAAATAACATACTTGCTGAAATATAAGACCCCCCCCCACAAAAAAAAGTCTAGTGACGAAAGCATATTCATGCGCCAAAATTATTGCTGGAATATAAGCTAAAAGTGTTTTAAGTTTTAGAGTATTTCTGGAACAGTTAGAAATAATTGAAAATAGTAAGAAACCAAGGTCGAAATCTAAACTATTTTAAGCAGAAATCCACAATTTTCGTATGTCGGATTGTGCTGACCTATGAATATTAAATGTGGGCTAACTAATTTAAATTTCATCATTACGTATTTCTTTATTTCGGGCTTACTAATTTATATTGCCTAATTAATGGTATCCTAGTTTGTTGTGCGACTTTTTCTGGTTTTATATTTAATATTATCTATCAAAATTCTTAAAAAGAGAAACCACTTGACCCTTTGCACGCTTTGTGTACACGGTCTAAAAAACGTAACCACATGCGTGCGTTGCTGGAATATTTCTCGCTCTTGCTTGTTGCATGGGCTGTTGCGGTGGCAGTGGCAGCAACGGTGGCGGTGACTGTTGGGGCATCAGCATCAACATCAGCATCAGCATCAGCAATGGCAACGGCTCTGGCAATTAATAAAACACACACCTTCTGGGAAGCACACATGACTCTACGCTTCTCTTCCCTTCTCATCCCTTCTCTTCCTCTCCTCTTCACCTACTCGCCAGCTCGCTCTGTTGACTGCACAGTGGTCTAAAGCACTTATTCACGCGACTGCGATATGTGTGTTTGCTGCCGTTGGCAACTGCTCTCGGCATTCGCGTTGGCGTTGGAAATTGAATTTAAAAATCTCAAACGATGCAAAATATTTCACACACACACACACACAGACAAACACGCGGCGAGTGTCGTCGATGCTGATGCTGAGATTTTCATATAAATCACATTTACCAACGAAAAATATAATAAATAATACATGTGCATATGCATATATATATATACACTTGGAGAATAAACACAATAAATATTAAAATAGAAAACTTATAAAAATTAATTATCAACACACTCTAAAATGTTAAACTTAATATGAGTATTGTTAAATAAAGTGAAAAAGAATATTTCGTTTTATTGTCTTATTTATTTTAAATATTCGCAAAAGTGAATTAAATTGTATTTAAATTAAATATATATTTATTTATTATTTTATTTATTTAATTATTTATTTATTTAGTTATTTAATTATTTATTTAGTTATTTATTAACTTATTTATTTATTTACTTATACATTTATTTATTTACTTATTTATTTATTTATTTATTAATTTACTTATTTATTTAGTTCTTTATTTATGTATTTATTTATGTATTTATTTATTTATTTATATATATATTTATTTATTATTTACTTATTTATTTATTTATTATTTAATAACTTATTTACTTATTTATTATTTATTTATTTATTTATTTATTTATTTATTTATTATTTATTTATATATTTATATATTTTTTTATTAATTTATTAATTTATTTATTTATTTATTTTTTTATTTATTTATTTATTTATTTATTTATTAATTTATTTATTTATTTATATATATATTTATTTATTATTTACTTATTTATTTATTTATTATTTATTAACTTATTTACTTATTTATTATTTATTTATTTATTTATTTATTATTTTTTTATATATTTATTTATTTATTGATTAATTTACTTATTTATTTATTTCTTTATTTGTTCATTTATTTATTCACATTTTTTTTATTTATTTATATATTTATTACGACTAAAAGCTGTCGACAAGAAATTATGAAATGCTTCTTATAATAAAATTAAAATATAAGATTAAGAAATTAACAATTAAAATAATTTTTAAAATTTAATATTATTTTAAATTAAAACTGAAAAAAGAAAAATTAATAACGCTTTAAATGGGTAATAAAAATTCGAACTTTAAATGATCCAACATTTGTTGAAAGGATTGGGAAAAAACCCCAGAAAAAACCCCATCAATTAGTTTGAGTATTAAAGTTAGTATTGGTATAAGTATAAGTTTTATTATTAATGCAGTAACAGTTTGCTTAATAATATAAGATTTAAACTATCGTAAACAAATTATTATATTATCACAAACATTTTTATTTAATATGTAATGAATATCAAATAGTTTTCAATCATAATTTTGAATTAAAGAATAATCGGGGTTACTTAAAAATGAAAACAATATTTAAAAGTATACTAATTGATTACTTAACTGTCACACACTAACAGAAAACCATACTTATTATTTATATCCAGAGCATTTTATATTTATAATTTAAGTTTACACAACTCTTATTTCTATCTAGGAATTGTTATATTATAATAAAATATTATAACTTTGACATAAAGTGTTACAAAGTTTATTTTTCAATTTATTCGAATTTTTTATTAAATTTTAAAACATATATATATATATATATATATATATATATATATATATATATATATGTATATATATATATATATATATATAATACCTGGATTGACAAATTCCATATTTGACGGTATCAATGTCAGTCAAAGCAATGTGCGAATAATAAGAGATTAGAGTTTTTTTCTCTAAGTGTACATATGTATATCGCAAACATAAATCTTTCAGTTTGGATTTTCACTCTGCTGGCATAAATTGACACTGGCGTACAAAGTCGCAGTCGCTGTTGAAGTTGCAGTTGCAGTTGCAGTCAGCGTCGCAGTTGCCGCAGTTGCCACATTTGAAAACCACGCTTGAAAGCATGACTATCCGTCTGTCTGTCCGTCTGTCTGTCTGTCTGTCTGTCCGTCTGTCTGGCCATCCGGCCGGACTGCGCTTAAATGCAACAGAGTTCGCTGACAGTAAAAACTCATTTACGCGAAATTAAATTAAAAGTTAATTAACGCTGTCAATGTGCAAAGCACTCCAGTCAAGCCAGCCAGCAAGCCAGCCAGCCAGCCAGCCAGAAATTCAGCCAACAAGTCAGCCAGTCCGGCAAACATTTAACTATCTCCAACAACTACCTGGAAGTTTGCCGACCAAGTTGAAAAATCACCGCAAGTCAAGTTGAGCATATGCCCGATGAAATTGATGAGAACGGGTTTTAAATGCCGGCTTGACAATTTAAGTTGTTTCGCCAGTTGTGTTTGGCATGGTTGTTGCTGTGGCATTGCCTGCAGCACACAGTGCGTATGCTTAATGTGACGTGACCAAGCTATGCCTTTCTCCTTCTCTCTCACAGTCTGTCGACATCATCGTTTGTCATTCTGTCTGTTTAAAATCAACAACAGACTGCAACAAGATGCTGATAATTAATTTCCAAATAAAGTTGATAATTATATGTGATGTGACAATGCCATTCTATATGAATAAACTCTAATTGGAAGTCAGTTAAGTGAACTTTGTCAAAGAGTTCAATTTTGCAGTAAATGCAACTATAGTTATTATTAATGTTTAATATTTATAATTAATAGAGATATAGATAGAGAGAAAGAGAAAGAGAACAAACCACAATAACCACAATTGTTTGAAGTTTACAATTTTGATTCAATTGATTTGTTTTCTAAGTACTCTAATTTAATTAATTATTTGCAATTTAATGTAATGTTAATAACAATCAAATGGAAGTGTGTGTGCAATGAACAGCAAAAATCATATAAGTATTTAAATATATTTGTATTAAATTGTAATTATAGTTTTTTAGTATAAATTTCAAACATTTTATTGAGAAAAACATACAAAGTAGTTGCATTTATAGAAAAAACAGTATGATTGTGTCGATAAAGAGCAAAATGCAACTGAGTTTCCAATTATAAAGATATCTTTTACTACTATACTATATGTTGATTGATTGAAGTTATTAATGATTTCACCCAGTGACGATACGTGTTGTTACTTTGTACGATAATCGTATGGTTTGGTTTTACAGACAGCTCAACAAGTTGAGTTCACCCCGAGGCCATTCGGCTCATTGTGGTGTCTGTTGGCTGAAGGAGTAGATAGGGTTATGAGAGGGTTGACGGGAGTGGGAAAAGGGGATTTTACATTCTTAAAATCCTTAGTTGGTCCCGGTGAGCGGGACTCGCCCCTGGAACCAGCCAGTGGAGTCCACGAAGAGTACCAGATCCTTTAGTAGCAGTTTTGCTAGTCTGTCCAGTTCCTTGAAGAAGGGTTCCCCGAGAAAACGAGTTCTCCTTCTAAGAAGTGCAGGGCAGTCACAGAGAAGGTCTTGGATACTCTTCGCTTCTTCTTCGTTACCACAGCTGCTACAGAAGTTATGAGATGGTACACCGTACCTTAGTGCCATTCGGCCAATGGGACAGTGACCCGTCAAGACTTCTATCAACACTCTTATCATGTTCTTGCTAAAGTGTAGGAGTGCTAATGATCGCTTTGAATAACGTTCTGACCAGAGTGCTTTGGATTTATTGCATCTCTGGGTCGTTTTTCAGTACTCTTCTGCCGCAATCCTCGCCGTTTTTGCCAGTTCCGAGAGGATAGACTGAACAGGTCTTTGTACATTAGTCACCGCACGACCTGCCGGTACCTCCTGGTACACCCGATTATCCAGGTACCCAGACAAGCCTGACTGAATGGTGGCATCGGTTCAGTGCAGTGACTTTGTTTCGATTGAGTTTGCTCTTGTTGGTATTTGAGGAGAGAGCCTTAAGGGCTGCCTGGCTGTCGACGTCAATAGATATGTTCCTTGAAGGTACCTCCAAGGTGAATATTAGTTTGATCGACTGCCAGACGGCGTAGATCTCCGGCTGGTAAACACTGCACCAGTCCGGCAGACGGTATGAGAGATTCGCAGCAGGGTATACTAACTCTGATTCAAGTTTAAAACCGTCACTAAAGAAATCTATATAAAATAGATAAATTTGTGTGGAAAAAAAGGAATCTAAAAGAACAGAAAGCAATCAAAAACAATCAATATACTTTAATGAAAAACTTTTAGACTAACAATACAACAAAAATGTAGTTTTTAATTAAGCAAACAAAAATACAACAATTTCATAAATATAGTCACTTTTATACGACAAAGGTTCCCTTTATATATATGCAGATAAATTTGTACAATTGTGAACACATCAAAAATGCTAACATCTATAACTTTAAGTATTCAAAAACAAATGTTGATTTGAAATGAAAATGTTAGTGTTTGACCAACGAGTCATTACTGAATCTAAAGCTGTAGAATTTTCATTTTCATTTTCCATTTGTAGCTGCATTTGTTTACTTTTTTTGTGTGTAAGCATCAAAGATTGAAATTGTAGTTTGTGTATTTTTACCACTTAGTCTATCTGTATCTCTGTTTGTAGTTTTGAGCAAAGAACTTGAATAAATGTTAAATAATCTGTGTGGTGTTATATGCAAGTTATCTTTTATGTTATAAAAGCTACGAGTACTCAAGAACACTGGCAGTTTTTTGGGCAGTGAGGGGGGCGGGGGGGATCACTTAGTGACAGCTTTCATTGGGCCCGAGTGATGTTGTAATAAAAATAAATACTTGTGAATTGGCAATTGGAATTGCACTCGTACGGCCAATTTTGTAACGAAAATTAAAGATAACACAAATGTGCCGAGTCTTGACAGTCTCGCAACACGGCACACGCCAAGTCCCTAGTTGCAGTTGCAGCTGTTGTTGTTGCAGTTGTTGTTGTTGCAGTTGTTGCAGTTGTTGCAGCAAAGCGGATGCCGTGTCGGCACATCAATGTCATCGGCAATGGCATGCTATTTGAATTGAACAAGTGTCAGCGTCAAAGGGGAAATAACGTTGGCGAGTCGAAGCTCTTTCCGCTGCAGTTGCTGTTGTTGTTCTTGTTCTTGTTGTTGTTGTTGTTGTTCCCCTTTTGCTCCCATTGTTGTTGGTTGTTGTAGGGTATTTGCATGCTCTGCCAGTCCAGTGTACGACAATGCTCTCAAAACTCAAAATATTAACACTTTAACGCCAAGTTTTTTATCCGGCTGCCGGAAGCAGACACAACACAACACTCACACACGGTCACACACACACACACGCACACGCACAGTTACACAAATAAACCTTAGCGGTCGTTACGGCGCCAAAACGCCATGTTGGATTATTCAACTCGACGCCATTTCGCGTCACAATGCTCGCTATGCGCCCGCCATCATTGCACTCGACAGCAGCAGCAACAACAACAACAACAACAGCAATAACTGCACAGTGGAAGAAATGCCACATATGATAATCATAATTATTATTATTCATTTTAATTAATATCTTCAAAAGTAACAAATTAATTGTCTGTGTATTCATTTCAATGAGTTTTACATAAGTCAAAGCATTTTATTTAGTTTATTTTAATTTTGTATTTTTGCAAATATCGACATTAACAAGTTGACCTAGAATTAAATTATATTTATTGTTTAGAAAATAAAGAGGTTGCTTAATAAGTAAAAAACATATCATTCTTTAACTGACAATTATTTTTGTACCTTAGAATTTTGAAACCAAAATGTTATAAAAATTAATTTACGTCTAAAATGGAATAAGAAGTTATAAGATATTATTCAGTGTTATATTTTAGCTGTAAGGGTTCTATATTTGGAACCGAAAGCAGAGTGTTATCTATGCGCCATAGGAAAATCACTGAACCTGATCAATTTCAGTAGTAAATTACAGCAAGAATTTGCAGAATAAATGGAATATTTTACAATGACATTAAATCCTACTTATGACCAACAGAAACAACATGAAAGCTGAACACTTATGACCATAATAAGATGCACACTAAGAACGAACACTTATGACATTTTAAATGTTATTATCTACATAGGGGAACCCACTCAAATTTACTCCCGATACAATTCTCTCGAATTCGTTTTTTTTTCAATTTGTGGGCGATGAAATTTTCTGAACACATCAACTCCAAGATACTCAGCATCTGTGCCAAATCTCAAGAGTCTAGCTACAAAACTATTTTTGTTATAAACTTTCTCTGGATTTGTGCGCGAAGGGGGCGTGACAACCCAACAAAAAGAAAACTTGATCTGCCTTCAAAAATTACCAGTGCTGGGAGACCAAGTTCAAGCTTCTAGCTCTTACCATCTTTGAGATCCTTTCGATCATACGGAAGGACAGGCGGACTGACGGACTGCCGGACAGACAGACAGACGGACATGACGATATCGACTAGGCTATTGATGCTGACCAAGAATATATATACTTTATGGAGTCGGCCATGCTTCCTTTTCCCTGTTACATACTTTTAACAATCTTAATATACTCATACAGGGTATACATATAAATAAAACGTTTTTAATTCACAAATACACATCTAAAGCCTTATAAAATGGTATTTATATGAATAGTATATTTTAAATGAAAGCAAATATAATTTATTTGGCACTTATTTCAAATTGGGTCAAGATGTGTTAATGCAATTATTTAATAAATCAAAATAAATATTGTTATTAGAATAAAACAAAAGTTATTGATAGGTATGCAATATTTTATAATATTTTTTTTTATTATTCATTCATAAATAATGTTAGCCGACATCCGTGTGGACATAATCGGTTGGTGTGTGACTGATAATGAGTAGAAAATGTTGATGAATTATGAAAAGTTTTGTTTAATTATCTAATTTTCGAAAAATCAGCCAGCCTAGCTGACTTTTCCACTGTGCAACGCCGGCACATGCCTCCAACGGTTTTGCAACACACACACACACACAGCGGCCAACACGGCGGATGAAGTTGCAATTCAAAGTCATAAACACGTGCAGCGTGGGCGCAAAGTCGCAGCTAAGCTGCAAAACAGGCGCTGCCACTGACAGCGGCAATGGCAACAACACTTCCTGCCAGAGCGAGAGCGAGAGAGAGAGAGAGAGAGAGAGAGAGAGAGGGCTAGAAGGGCTACACTGATCCCCCCCCCCCTTCGGTCTGGCCTTTTGTTTCCAAGCCATTTTGTTGCCGACGCGTCGCTCGCCGTTCGTTTTTCATTTGCATGCAAAATTCAAACATCAGCATAAAAATGCAATTTTTATTGCTCAACATTTCTCAACGCCCGCTGCAAATATTTTCGCGGGTTTTTATTATTACCATTTTGTTGTTGTTGCTTTTGTTTGGTAGTTCTTATACCCTTCAAATGGGTATTGTAATGTTGTCAACAAAAGCGGCACCTATCGAAAGGTGAGTGTCAGTTTTTATAGAGGGAAATCACTACCAATCAAGTCTCAGCGCAAAAAAAAACTTGCGATGTCACTGAAGCTGGGAGCTGACAAACGAGTCGAGACTGCTACTGTATCAATATTGCCGGAATATTGTGATTAAAATAAGCTATATTTAACATAAGGTAAATAAATAACTAATCCCTAGAAATAACAAATAACATTGTTATACTTCTAAGCAAAATTATTAAACAATTGATACTAATTCCCGGATTTTCAATAAACAAGTTTAAACATTTATTTAAAATTATTAGTTTTCTAATTTAATTATTTAGCTGGGTATCATACTGTTGAACTACACAATACACAACATAACTACTTATCTGCTAAAGGAATACCCTTGATATGTTAACTTTAGAAGTACTACCTATGAACACCCTGTTGCAATTAAGCATACTAGCAAAACTAGCAATTGATTCACTGGTCTGTTCCTTTTTTACCTTGAAACCAACACGTTGTTCTTACTTCTGCTGAGCTATTTTATATATATATATATATATATATATATAGTCAACTATATGTATATATCTAAGACATACATATATTTCTATGACAATATCTATCAATATCAACCCAACAATATGCTTTTATTTCCGTAATGTCAGAGATTTTCTACATTCAACACATTTTTAGAGTCTCAAAAATTGACGGCCATAAATTTATTTTAAATTTAGACAAACTTATTAATTGTTGGAATATTTTATAGAACAATATATTTTATAGCAATTAATGTTATGCGTTTTAGGTCAATCTAAAAGTAAATTATGTTTAATTCCATATATATTTTATATATAACAGAATTTCTTATAAATTACCCTTACCCTAAACAAAATCAATGTTGGTGTCAGGCGCAAAGTTGTTAAAGATTTGTAAAACACACTTGACAGTAACTTTATTATTTAGAAAATTTCGATATGAAAATAAATTATCTTAGAGTTCAGAATTAGATAAAATAAATATTTTAGAATTTTCCATTAATGCATAAGGAAATTGAAATATTATTCAAATAGGATAAAGAAATGTTTAAAAAAACATTTTGACGAACAGATAATTTCTGCGTTCGGAACAATTCCAAAATAGCATTTAATATTCAGCAGAATTAGTTAATATAAAAAATATGAAATAAATATTAAATTTAAATATGTTTATAATATTATACATTTTTATATTTATTTATAATGTTTTATAATTTAGAATGACAGCCAAATTAAATTACAATAATATTCAAATAGGTTAAATAAATGTTTAAATAAACCTATTGTCGAATAGATAATTTCTGCATTCGGAACTATGCCAAAAGGGCATATAGTATTCGGTCGAATTAGTTAATATAAAAAATATGAAATAAATATTAAGTATAAATTTTAGAATGTCTGCCAAATTAAATGACAATAATATTCACATAGGATACAGAAATGTTTAAATAAACCCTTTGTCGAATAGATAATTTCTGCATTCGGAACTATGCCAAAAGGGCATTTAACATTCGGCGGAATAGAGATTTGTATGCCTTCTTGTTTTTTGGAGGTATTGTTTACTTCTGTTGCTATTGTTGTTTGTTTGATTCGGCTTGTTGTGACTGTTGTTGCTGCTGTTGTTGCTGCTGTTGATGTTGCTTTTGCTGCTGGCTGTTGCTGCTGCCTCATATTTATTTAGAGTTTTTATTTTGTTGCCGCAGCTTACACACCGCCAACTGCAGTTGCACCTCCATGAGCAGCACCTACTTTTCCTTCTCCTCCACCTTCTCCACCTTCTCCCCTCTACTCCTGTTCCTCTTCCTCCTGCCTTTATGAGCTGCACTTTATGAAAATGCAGTAAGAGTTGCCACTGCGATGGCGGCGAGCTTCGAGTACATTGCAAATATTTTATTATTGCAAAATTCTGCCAACTTATCCCGAGCGCATGTGAATCTTGATGGGGGCCAGTGGCAAGCAGAGGGGTTGGTGGGGGGGCTTGGGGAGGCGGCTCCTCCTCAGTGCTGCCTGTTGGCCGCAAGGCAAGGCAGGAAGGATGCAAGCAAGCTAAAATAATATTTCGTTGCAATTGCAGTTGTTTTGCTTTGTTTGTATTTCTGTTTGTTTTTTTTTTGGCAAATTTCTTTTTTTTTTTTGGTTTTGTTTGTCGGTTCGTTTAGTTGAAATTACGTTTTGTGTGCCACTGAATTTCATAGCAGCAGCAACAGCAACAGCAACAACAACAAGCAGAACTTAAGCCAAAAAAAAAGAGAAACCTGCTTTGGGTTGTTATTATTCTTGCGTTCACTCCCGGCAAATTTGCCGTGTGCCGTCTCAATGTTGCTGTTGTTGTTGTTGTTGTTGTTGTTGTTAGTGTTGTTGTTGTTGTTGTTATGGACACTAGCACAAGCAGCAGCTCCACTCGCTGTTCCGCTGCGGCACGAGCAGCTTTACTCCTGTCCCACTTCTTCCTCCTCCAGCTTGGACTTGGTTTTCTTCTTGCTTTTTCTTATTTTTTTTGCTTGCTGTTTTTCCAACATTTTAACTTCCGCTCAATTTACCTTTAGACCAAGTAATTTAAAAGCTGACGTGTTTGTACAACTACAATTTCGACTCATGTTACAGTTGCTGTTGTTGTCGTTGTTGCTGTTGTTGTCGTTGTTGCTGTTGACGTTGCTGTTGTTGGCATTGCCTGTGTATAGCACTTCCTGGTGTAGATTTTTGTTAGGTTTGCCGCTTGTTCTGCTGCTTGGCTTTTGGCTCTTTCACTATTTCGACCCTGTACTTAATAAGTGCAAGGCGTCTATTAAGTTTGCCAGCAAATTGATGCACGTAATAGGCAGAAAGGGGCGTGGCAGACCACATAAAGTATATATCTGTTTTTGATCAGCATCGCAGCGAGCCTTGTACTTGTTTCTGTATGTCTTACAGCTCGTCTTTCTGTATGCTTTTCTGTACGTATTTCAGGACGTCTTCTGTACGCCTTTCTGTACATATTTAAGCACATCTTTCGTCTGTATAGAAACCCAGATCACAAATACAATAAGAGCTGCGTCATAAGACAAAAGAAGACATTTCTACATAGTTTCTAAAATATGTATTTGTATTAGTTTTGATTAGATTTGGTATTAACAGTATAAGTGCAGGGTTGCAGAAAGTCCTGCAGCCCCATCTGTAGACGTGTTTACTATTTTCTAAAATAATTGTTTTATTTGTTAACTTTTTTACTAATCTTGCTATTTTATAAATAAGATTTTAATATATTTCTTTAACATTTATATTCACTTTTATTTTGTTTATTTTTTATTAAACTTTGTCTTACTTTTGATTTGACTTTGTTATACAAAAATAAGTACAGAGTCTCTTACATTCGTGTTCTCTCGTCTGCAGTCGTTTCCAGCAGTTTGTTTTTTTGTTTATGTTATTGCTGTTGATTTTTTTCTACCATTTTGGCCAAATATTAAAAAGAAATGTAAGAAAATTGGTTTTGCGGCCCAAGCGTATATTTTGTTTATTTGCACTTGGCGCTTTGGCTGCTTTGCTCTAAAAGCCAAAACAACCAAAGCTGTTAAAACTGTTTGCCTTGGCTAATAGTTGGCAAAGCAGCAAAGCTATCAAAAGGTAAATATTAATTAAAGTCGATAGTAAATGGCCAAAAACGTTTTATTCTCTGCCAATGTTTTCTTTTCGGCTTCCCGTCTTCCAATCTCCCTCTCCCTACCGCTCTGTCTCGCTTTCTCCGCTTGATATGTGAGCACGCAATTTCCTTGATTGGCAACGTTGAATGATTGAAGCCGAGCGCTAAGCTGTCCAAATCGAGCGTATGCATAACATATCAAAAAGCGTAGCATACTTTTTGGGGCACTCCACAGAAACTTTATGCGTGAGTGTGCAGTGTGTTTGGACTGTGTGTGTGTGTGTGTCTGTGTGTGTTTGTGTATGTGTGTAGCTGTAGCAAGAGTTAACGCTATTGTTTGTGTTCCGTCTGGGTCAAACAGCATCCAGGTAACCAGGCGAGTCAACGAGTCTGTTAGCCTGCCCGCAGCCGCAGACAAGAATTGGCCAGAAACAGCTTCAGCTTCAGTTTCAGCTACAACAACAAGAGTAACAACAACAACAACAACAGCTACAACAACAACATCATCAGCATCAGCATCTGCCTGCCATGTGGCGTTTGCTGGAGCTGCATTAAGTGAAGTATTGCTTCTGCTAGATTAATCCTGTTTTAATTAAATATACACGCTGCCAGCACAAAACCAACAAGATTGTTGGTTCTGGCAATCCCTAGCAGAAAAAATAAAAATGAAAAATAAAAAAAAGACAAGTCAGAATGGTAATATTCGTCACGCCGCAGCTTTAATACTCTTGCAGAGTCCTGAAGAGTTTTTAAAAATAGTTGAAATATAAAACAAATGGATTGTAACAGTATTTTAATACCTCTGGTAAGTAATTAACAATATGTAACTGTCATTATGTAACTGTTCCTGCAAAAAAACTGGTTGTTTTTAATTAAGTTCAGTGCTGTCCAATAAAAGCAGTCAGACAATACGAAACTTAATATGCAGCTGTACTTTAAATCAGGGGAATATATGGAGATGTATGTCGTTATTTTCGCGCTTAAAAGTTTTGTCTTACTCGTATTTATTTATATTTAAGTATTTCTGGTTAAAATGTCTACTATACTTAAATTGCATTCTATATATAATAGATCATATTTTTAATATTTGCGATAAACATGAGTTTAACACTTACACAGTTCGATGAACACTTATTTCTTTCGGCTCGATATTTCAATTGATAAATAATAAATTCTAGAGAATCATATGTATCTTCTGTCATCAGTTTGTTTTGGCACAGACCAGATATTTTGACTAGACCGCTAGAAAAAATAGATTTGGCTAACGAATACTAGCTTGGTCCTTCGAGTCGTCCCAGATTTAATTATTTAAATACTTCAAAGAACGTATAAGATTTTCATATAAAAATTCCATTTTTCACCAGATTAGCCAGTTTAGTTTAAGATATGTTATGCAGGATCTAACATATCATATCAAATGTTTAAAATTTATACAATTTAGGGGAAAACACTTACACATAATTGCTTTATTATTTGAGTGAAAAGAAAGCATATTTTGTTAACATTCTTAATGTTTATATATAAAATATATTATATATTATCATTACTTTAAACAAAGCCTACTTTAGCTGTCCAAATTCTGGCAATACTCCATATTTCGTATATTTCAGGTATTATTGTAAATGCTTTTGGCATTTTGTCATATTGTCATGAGTAAATATTTTTGTAAGAATTTCGTTAGCTTTAATTTGACTGTTCCACATTGCTCGACCAAATTAAAATACCTTTTGTCTGGGTATTAAAAAATATGAAGAAGGCTGGGAAATATTGCAGTTCTGCCAACGGCAAGCCCTATTCCCGGCATTCCCCGCCTTCCCCGCACACTTGCGACTTTTGATGTCAGGCAAATGTGTGTGAGAGAGAGTGTTGCAGCTCCTGTTGCAGCTCCAGTTGCAACTCCATCTCCAGTCGACATGACAAACTGACTTCACTGACGGACCGAGTGTTTGAGTGTAGTAGCAAGAGAGCAAGTACGATTGTGGCAGAGGCAGTGGCAGTGGGAGGGGCAGTGGGAGGGGCAGTGGCAGAAGCAGAGAACTGCAACTCACATGAATGCGCGCATTCGACCTCGGTTTATTTATTTATATTTTCATGTGCTGGCATGTTTTTCTTCATTTCAACAAATGAAAAAAAAAAAAGAAAACTACCAAATATACATTTCCACATGCAGTCACTGCCAAGGCAGCCCCTTCCCCCCTTCCACCCTCTTCTACCGCTTTCCCTCCCCCTTCTTGCCATTTGCATAAGCAAAAGCATCCAGTGCTTGTTTGCAATTTCTGTAGTAAATTAAAAACGCTGTGGTATCTTTGCAAAGTGCTCGGCGAAATAAAGAAAAACTCAGGTTGCTCTAACGTTTGTCATGTGGCTTGTTGCTGCAGTTGTTGTTGTTGTTGTTGTTGTTCTTGAGTTGAAAGCGGCAACGCTGAAGCAGTTCATAGTTGGAGGCGCCGCTTTGCTCCTTGCCGCAAGTCTTAAAATCTGGCTTAAGTGCGTTTTTGACTTTTCAAGTTAATGAGCTAAAAGTTGCAGGTCTTAAAGCGCCACCTTGTGGCGGCAGATGGCAGTAGAGTGCTTTTTTTGCATAATAAGGCACAAAATGCAGACTCAAAAGATTTTAAATAAAAAATATAATCAAAGCCTTTACTTGTTTACTTAAAGTCGATGCAAAGAAGAAATATTTAGAATTTTATATAAAATTAGAAAATAACTTTATGATTAACTATTTGATATTTTAAAGAAATTTTATACTTTCAACCGAAAATATAAAAGTTAATTTAAGTCTGTGGATAGTCAAGAATTATTCAAATAAGCCAATATATTTAAGAACCGATTGCTGGCGTTTCCCTAAATTATGGAAATTAAAAGTCAATAGTAATTGAATTCCAGCTTAACACATGACAGAAATATGGTGTAAAGTTTATATAAATTAAGAAAATATTATTATGAATAACTATTTTATATTATATACAATTTTATACTTTCAACTGAAGATGTAAAAGTAAATTCAATTCTGGCAGTATGCAAAAATAGTTAAATTAAGCCAATATATTGTGTTGGATGAGTTTGCCGACGTGTTTGAAGCCGATAGTTTTCATTTGGAATCGATTCCCAACTTACCACATGACAGAAAAATAGTGTCCAGTTCATTTGAAATAAGAAAATACAATTATAAATAATTGCTGAAGATTGCTGACGTTTACCTAAAAGCATAGCTGTTAAATATCAATTAGAATTACTAATCAATTAAATTATTTTTAGAAAATAATCGTAGTGACTATATAGTTCGTTATTGAAAAATGTATGATAATTTAATGATTACGATTACAAAAAATCAGAAATAATCTAAAATTATCACGATTATTCAAAAATAATCTGAAATAATCCAAAATAATCAAAAATAATCATTTTAAGTAGTCAAAAATAGTCCAAAATAATCTAAAATAATCTAAATAAATTCAAAATAATTCAAAATAATCGTAAATAATCTAAGAAAAAATCCGACTACTTAAAAAGATTATTTTTGATTATTTTGAATTATTTCAGATTATTTTTAAATAATTGTGATAATTTTAGATTATTTCTGATTTTTTGTAATCGTAATCATTAAATTATGATGCGAAACCGAAAATAATCGTAGTTTAATCATTAGTTCACATTTTAAACAAAAATAATCAAATTACTAATGACTACGATTAATAATCATTACTTAACAGCTATGCCTAAAAGATTGCAATCTAAAGTCAATAATTTTGATATTTATCTGAGTTTTGTAATCGAAACCCAGCTGACTACATGACAGAAACATGCTGTCCAGTTTAGACGCATAAATAGAAAAGCTGCTTAGGTATGAAATTAACTTTCAAAGTGAAATCAGTTTGCTCTATTACTAAGACTTAAAGGCGATTATCTAAAGTGCACTTAAAATGTTCTGTGTATACATGAATAAAGAATCATAATTACACTGATAAAAATGGGTCAATTTTAAAAATTAAAATTGTGTTTTCATAAGACTTTAAGTTAAAATGCAAAATGCAAAAATCAAAATGTTTTCTCTACTGCTAAGAACTTTCGTTTCTCGATGCAGTTTTTTATGCAAGTTAGTTTTATTTTGTGTCAGTGTATCAGCTACTTATAAGTTGAATTTCATAAGCATTCTCATAGCTTTCGAATTCATTTTATCAACGTGCAATTGCCAACTCACTTTACAGTCTTATCAAATGAACTTAGATTGCATTTTGGGCAACCTTCATTTTATATTTAATGTGAAGAAATTGTAGTTGCAGCTAATCAGCACAAGTCTTAATCATGTGCACTCTCTCTCAGGAGTATTACCTTGGCTAACTGAACTGAAAGTATGCGTGTGCATACCCTGTAACCACTCAAAATGCTAAAGAGCGAGTACTACAGCCTTGTGGCAGCGTAGGCAACAGAGAAAAGAAATCTTCTGCGACTCAATAGAAACTTTGGATTAATACAGTTTTAACACGATATTTAGATAAATTTATCTGTGTTTTCCAACATTTATTTCCATTATAAAATATTTACTTTTGTTGGAAATTGTACAGACTAGAAACATACATTTTATATAATGACAACAAATGTGTAAAAATAGAGAAATAATTTACATAAAACAGTGTATAAAATACTTAAAATTTAAATATATACCAAATAAGAGTTATAAGTTTTAAAGACACATATCTGAAAAAATCGAACTGGAGAAAAGTCCAGGATGTGCTATTTTTAATTTTTGATTAGTTTCTTATCATAAATATTAATTTTTATTATTAAAAATAATTTTTATAGTATTAATATATATATGTACAAATTTTAATTTAACTGAATATATATATATAATATCTAATTTTTATTATTTAGAAAAAAACTAAGAGTTTAAATTGATTTTTATGTTTAAACTCAACCAATAACATTCATTAAATATAAGAGTTATATTTCATTTTTATAATGAACATTAAATTGTAATTGTTATTTCCAATTTGCATTATTTAGTTCAATATTTTATGTTAAAAATTATTATTATAAAAAATTGTATTAATATTCTTATAAATATAAATTAATATTTTAATAAATATAGAAAAATATTTTAATAATAATTAATGATAATTATTATTAATAAATATAATGAACAAATAACTTTCATTAAAAAATAAGAATTATATTTTATTTCTATAATAAATATTTGTTTATAATTATTACAAAACTTTAAAAAAATTGTAATTTTTATACCAAAAATTAAAAAATTGTATTTTTTTTTTAATATAACAAAAGAAAAAATATTTGTTTAATAAAATAAGAGTGATATTTTATTTTTAAAAAAAAAAGATGTATGTAATCATTTTAAAAATGTAAAAAAAAATTAGTTTTTATAATAAAACTAAACAAATAATTTGTGTTTAACAAAATAAAAGTTATATTTTATTTATATAATAAAACTTAAAATGTAATTATTATTTCTTATTATTATTTTCTTTTTTTTTTATATTTTTGCTTAATTATTTTTAGTTTTAATAATGTAATTGATACACGTCCTGCTCTAAAGTATGACAAATATGTCTACAAATGAAGCTTCCATTGACAAACTGACTACAGAGTGCTGCAAAGTCGAGCAGCATCCACTGCAGCTTTGCTACTAGTTTCCGATGACTTGTTTTCATTTTTCTGCTGCAGCTTCGACACTGACTTCCGCTACTTCTGCGCCCGCGCTTACGCCCCCTCCCTTCCACCGCCCCTTGATCCGCTCCTGTGTTGTGTCATGCAATTTTACAGTGCGTTCCTCATAACACACATACATACATATCGTATGCTTGTGTGTTTGTGACAGAGTGCGTGTGTGTGTGTGTGTGTGTGTGTGTTAGCATGCTTTTATGTGTGAGTAGCATCTCTGGCGCGTACTTAAGTGTGTGTAAACATACGCATTGCCGCAAGTGTCCATTAAATTTCGCCATTAATTTTCGTTTGCCACGCCCAACGAGGCGACGTTCATTTTTCGCGTGCTTCGTGGTTTTTGGTGACATTCTCGATTTTCTTATTGGCATTTTTTTTTTGCCAGCCTTAAATTCATTTCAGAAAACGGATTCAATTATGCAATTGTGAGCTTAAGTCTGCTCACAGTTGTCAGATGCATGGATTTCAAGCTTAAATTCTTAATAAATTGCCAAAATCAAAAGAATTTCAATCTTTACAACAGCAACAACAAAGGCAAAAAAAAAACTATAAAATATATAAATAGAAATAGAAATTTTATTTGTATAGCGCAAATTATAAATCTACACAACTGACAAGCACAGTTGGTCAGCGAAAGCGAGAGAGGGAGACAACTAACTAACCATTGAATATGCATATTCATCGCCATATTGGCAATTTCTACTATTTGTATTTGTGTTGCTCTGTCTGTGTGTGTGTGTGTGTGTGCTTTGTGGGCCTTATTCTGTTTATGTTGCTGCCAAAAATATAATATATATGCAAGCTTTTTTTGTAAATCTCATTTATTAGTTCAATTTGGCATTCGTACAATCGATGCACTCAACTGCAATAAAAATCAAGCACATAAATCTAAAAACCCAAGTATAACCAAAAAGCGAGAAAACCAACAACAAATTGATATGCAGCAACAAAAACTTTTTGCCAAATGCAACTGCTCTAATGCAGATTGTCCGTATGGCAGTGCAAGCGAGACAGCGACTGTTCACAACACACAGTGCACAGTGAGCGATCTAATAAAAGTTGCTCATAAAATAGGATACGACAGCAAAACGATTGCACTTATTATATGTCCGCTATGCGATTTGTTTGGGGGATCAAAATCAAAGTGGCAGACGAAGAGAGCGGCTTGCTGCTGCAGAGAGAGCGTATCGCTGATTATGCATGCCCAGCCTAGGCGAGATGAGAGCAGACAACTCTGTGATCTATTGAGTGAGCGTCGCTGTGTGTGGACAGGGCAAGCGAAAGGGAGACAAATGATTTGATCATAAAGTGTTATTGTGTAAATGGATAACAACTCTGTTTTGTGTGTCGAAAGAAGAAGCACAGTGGGTGGTGGACGATAGCGAGGTGGAATAAATTAAATAAATTGAAAATAAATATGTATAATAAATAATAAATAAATATAATAATAGTATAAATAATAATAAAATGTAAATATAATATATAAATATGTAAAACATATATTATTAAATAGTTAATAATAATTATTAATTAAATTAATATTATTTATATTATTTAAATCGAATGTTGTTGATAAATAAATTATAAACAAGTGCAATCAGTTAATTTTTACTATTTAAAAATACAATAAATAACTTTAAAGTTCTTTTCATGCTCCTCTATTCCGTTTTTTAGATTTATTTTTACACACACTTATTTTGTTGAACAAAATCTATTTGTTTGATAAATTATAAACAAGTAATATCAATTGCAAATAACTAAAATATTTCAAAAGTCACACTGTGCTCTACGGGAAAACTGTCCGAGTGAAAAATCGCTGTGAAAATTGCATGTGCTTTGCCATGTAATAACCAAAATTGATAACAATCAATATGGACATGTGCAGGTGTCGTCGCGGTCCTGGAACTGTTGCAGACAGCAGGCCCACCGCACGCCGTGCAACATGCAACACACACACATGCAACACACAACATGCCACGCCTCGTTGTTGCCGCTTAACCTGTCATTGTCAGTTTGGCCTTCCCTTCAACCCTGAATGCTGGGCTCATAAACGTAAAGTGCACGCATTGACTACTGATTGCCTCTCTCTTACACACACACACACACACACACACACACACGCACACACGCAAAGGTAGAAGCTTAGTTTATTTCAGAATGCACTTAAAATTTAATTTAAATGTAAATTTGTGCAACAAAATGTGTTGTGTCGAAAAAATGTTTATGTAAACAGTGTAAGCAAAAAACAGCAACAACTACACAGAGAGAAAAAAAACAGGTACTAATATTATTTAATTAAATATATTTATTATATATTTATCATAAATATATTTATCAAGTTTATTTATCATATTATATATTTATCAAGTAAATAAGTCAATAAATTCAATAAAATTATATACAACTTAGTTAAGTTTGATTGAATTAGTATATTATTATTCAAATTCATGCTTTATTTAAGTAAGAACTGAGTAGAAGAAGAATTGAAAATGAGCTTTAACCAAATGCAAGTAAATATAAATATATAAATATATGGAAATTAGAGTTCAAGGCCTCAGCAGCTAGTATTCTATAAAATGGTTAATTGTTGTAATTTAATATTATAAGTTAATTGTATATAAATAAATAGGTTGAAATTGTTTTTAATCAAGTAAAACTGTAGATTAACATAAAATAAAACGAATATGATTTATATAATATATATTTGAATATCTTTAACTTAAACTTTAGATTTGCTGGTTTAGAATTCCCAAATGGTTTTGGCTGTAATGAAAAGAACGATGGGAACTGAGAAATTATTTAGGACTATAATTAACAGCATTATTTCTATAGCATGTGGATAATTTTATTAGACAGTGTTGGGTGTTGTTTCAAGAACATTTAAATCTTACAAATAAATGCTAGACAATTTTAATTTAAATCTGCTGAGTACTACATATAACAAGTATAATATATTCCTATTTTAAAATTGAGTCTTATTTGTCACTCATCAACAGAATTTCAAGAAATTGATTATTGTTTTAATTTCGCTTAAGTTAAAATTGAATAACTTATTTTATAAGTGATTTAAGCTCATTTTTGGATATTAGAATAATTTAATACTTTTTTATTCAAAGAATTTGATTCTAGTTTGAATTGAAGCTAAATTAAAATTAAACGACATACGTACGAATTTATCATACGATTTAAACTCAGTTTTAAGTCTAAAAATAATGTAATCCATGTATTTAAAGGTATTGGAATTAGTTTTAATTGTGCTAAAATTAAAATATAAATATTACAATAAAATAATAAATAATAAAACTAAAAATTAAAATTATAAACTTGATTTGAACTCAGTTTTAAGTGGTGAAAATAATAAATTACTCAAATATTTAAAGGAATTGGTTTTAATTTGAATTGTTATTAAGTTAAAGTTAATTTACTTATTTTATAAAGGATTTAAACTTATTTATAAATTTGAAAATAATTAAATACTCTCTTATTTAAAGTTATAAACTCTAGTTTTTATTGTGCTTAAATTAAAATTAATTAACATATTTTGTAAAATTGATTTGAAGTCAGTTTTGAATTTGAAAATAATAAAATAATCATTTATTTAAAAGTATTAATTATATATTCAATTTTGCTTAAACTAAAATTGAATGACTTATGTATTTTATAAACTTGATTTGAACTCAGTTTTAAGTTTAAAAATAATAAAATACTCTTTTATTAAAGAAATTGATTGAATTTGAATTGTATTTAAATTAAAATTGAACGACTAATTTTAGAATCGATTTAAACTCATTTATAAATTTGAAAATAATTAAATACTCATTTATTTAAAGTTATTAATTCTAGTTTTAATTGTGCTTAAATTAAAATGGATCGGCTGATTCTATAAAATTGCTTAAAACTCTGTTTTATGTTTGAAAATAATAATATATTTTTATTTAAGTAGACGGACGTGAAGTAAAAATGCTGATAAATCTTGGTGACAAATTATATGTCCAATGTGGCCGCCTTTTCGCTCAGTGTACCGCAGTGGCAGCAACAATGGCAGTTGGAAAAAAACGCGAAATAGAACGCAAATGCAAATATTGGCAACATCGAGGCAACAAAAAAAAAAAAAAAGTGTGTAAGCTGCTTCCTGACTGCTGGCAAGCAAAAATAGGAGGAATTTATATGCAGATGTGCAAACATTTTGCACCCTATTCACATTGCAACTGGAGGGCGGAGAGTGGCAATAGAGAGGGGATGCAGTGGCAATGCCAGCATGTGCATTCATTTTCAGGTTTTGCCCTAAGAACAGGCAAGTGGAAAAGGGGAACGGAGGGGGTAAAGTGAGGTGCGAGTGTAGCATGCGTGAAATTTAATAAAGCTCAAGTTGCTGGGCGAGCACAAAGGAAAATGCGAATACGAATGCGGTAAAAAGGCGACAGAGCGACTGCACAGTTGCTGTTGATGTTTATTAAATATCGTTAAATTACGTAATTCCTTGGAGCAGAGCGACAAATGCAGCAGCTAAAGCTGCAGCAAATGCTGCAACTGCCACAGCAACAGCGACAGCGACAATTTTCAAATGCAATTCGGAACAACTTAAAAAGCAAGCGCGCCGCAATAAAAATGTCTGCTGTGTCGCCCTGCCATCCATTTCCGCTATAGCAGCCAGTCTCTGTCTGTCTGTCTGTGAGTGTGTTGGCATGCACCCTGTAGCGCTGTTTTCACATTGTTGCTTCACACTAATCTTCTGTCAATGCAACACGAGGACGAAAGCGACAACAGCTTGCAAAGACCCACAACTACAAGTCTGAGTGTGATTGTGTGTGTGTGTGTGTGTGTATAGAGCTTTTGTTGTTGTAATTGAGTCGCCCCCACATACAACACACACACACACACACACACACTGACACACTCTCTCACACACAGTTGCACAACTTCAAAGACCAAAAAGTGCTAACCGCAGCCGCAAACGTTTCAGTTGGCCGGGACAGTAGAACATTTGGCATTTCGGTTGCGTGAGTGGGCCAAGAGATTTTGACCCCCCCCCCAACCCCCCGCACCACTTAACACAGACATGCAGTGGTGGCCAGTGTTGTCAGAAATACCCAATAGCTGGAAATAGCAAAAAAAAAAAAGATATCAAAGCTGCTGCAAGCAATTTATAAGTGTTGTCAGTATTTTAACCGATAAAATAGAAAGTATTAAAATAAAAAGTAATTGTTAATAGTTAAAAAATAATCCATAATTAAAAAAGTAATATAAATATAAATAAATATTAATATATACAAATAATAAGAGACAAAATAAATAAAACATACAAATAATAATGTCAAAATATAACATTAATTAATTAATAATCACAGATCACAATAATGGTAATAAATTTAATAGTTATACTTAGTTTAGTTTTCTACCTATTTAATCTATTTTCTCTTAGAATGTAATGTAAAGTAATAAAGATAATTTATATATATTGACTAGCGCTCTAATTTATATGCTTTGTCTTGTAGCATTGGGAGTCTACACTTAATAAATAAATAATAAATAAAGAAAATTCCTAAAAGAAATGCATACGTGTTACTAAAAATACAAGTGCTACAATTGCATAATTTATATTAAATATCAATGAATAGTTATAAAGTTATCAAAACTGTTTAAACAAATGTAAAAGTGTTGCCAGCACTTCCAGAGCTACAATTGCTAATAAAAACAAAATAAAGTAGCTAGAAACAGTCAAAGAAAAAACTAATAAAACTGCTTAGAGAAGTGCGAATTTTAAATAAATTATCTAAGAATAAGTAGAAAAAATGTTATCAATTCTATTTAAATAAATATAAAAGTGCTGCCAGAATTTTCAGAGCTAGAAACAGTCAAAGAGAATCGTATCAAAACTGCTAAAAGTAATGCTCATTTTTTTTATTATTTAAAATTAAACAAAATTCAGATATCTTATTTATTTGACCAATCCTTGCAGCTCGTTATCAATTTATAAGCTTATTTTAAATACAAGTAAATACTCATCATTTATTAACAGTTTTTGGTGCTGTAAATAATTGCGTTGACTGTTCATAGTTGAACATAAATAAATAAATAAATAGTTTAAATACAAATTAATTAGTTTGTTTATTTTGTGTTATTGTTTGCTATCAACAACAATATTGCGCCGATATTAAAGAATTTTGCGATAGAGTCTTTTTTGTTGGTCGGAATATTGGTAATAAAATACAGAAATATAAAAAGAATATATATATTTAATTTAAACTTACATTTTTCAGCTATCAGTAAAGAACTTTCAGTATTTAAAAGTTGAATGTGTAACAAATGATAAAATGTATTTCTGATTTCCTGAATATTAATTTCCATAGAGAGCCTACAAAAAATTTGTTTCAAAAACACCAAATGATCTGATAACTCAATTACACTGCCTTTGTTGCCTGTAATATATTTTTGATAAAATATTTATTTCTTTTTAATTTATTGACTAAAAATTATTTGGAATTTAAAATCAAAATGGAAAACATAATAAGAATATAAAGTATGTTTACTTTAAATTAACTTTTCTGTATCTAAAATGAATGAGTAACAAATGACAAAATGTATTTCTTATTTGCTAAATATTTGTGTGTTCCACAAATTCCAATAGAGAACTTAAATAAAATTTGTTTCTAAAACAACAAATTATCTGATAACTCAATTACACTCTATTTGTTTGCCTGTAATATATTTTTGACAAAGAATTTATTGTTTTTCTTAAGTATATTAAAGTTATCAATTTATTTTTAGCTTTTTATTTATGGACTAGTAATTATTTGAACTTACAATTAAAACACATTTCATATACATATTTTAAACTGTATTTCTTTCATAAAGAATTTCTTCAAATTCTCTAGCTTATGCAATTGCATAATAATGCAGTCTAACTATAAAATAGCTAAATTGTCAACACTGCTGGTAGCAACATGTTTTCTGGCTGAATCTCTGGTTTTGTCTTTAAGTGTAAAAACATTTTACTTTTGGGCCAAAAGCAATTCCCTTGCAGCATGTTGTCGCCATTGTAGAAGCGTGTCATCAGCTTCAGTTTCAGTTTCTGCTTCTGCTTCGGCTTCAGTTGCAGTTGCAGCTTCAGCTTTAGCTTTAACCGCTGCAGTCAAGTGTCCCCCTGTCCCCTGTCCCCTGTCCCCCCACTGTTCCCTGTCCCCCCAATCTGTGTGTCCTTGCTCAGCAGAATGTTTGGTTAAGTGTGTGTTACCAGCTAGTCGGTTGTTGGTTGTAGGTTGTTTGGTTGTAGGTTGTTGGTTGTTTGGTTGTAGGTTGTCGGTTGTAGGTTGTTGTGATGCCATTGCGGCTAATGCTTTTAGCCGTTGCTCAAACATGTCTGCGACTTATTCTCAGCTCTCAAATCTCTGGGCATTTCTCTGGTCTAACTGAGGCATTGAGGCCATTGGTCAAAACTAATGCAATATTCTCATTATTTGGTACACTTTTGCTTTGTTTTATTTAATTTGGTTTTGATATTGTTGCATTTTCTCGGCATTCTTTGGCTTAAGTCGCAGTGTTGGCCTTGTTAGTAGTAGATGTGTATTTGTGTTTTGTTTATGGCCACAACATGCAGCTGCTGCAACAATTTGTCTTGTCCGGGATGCGATGCGTGTGTATACTTTATACTTGCCTTTTGTTTATTTGTCTGCCTTTGTGTTTATTATTGTTATTGTTTTTTTTGCTTTTGTTTTATTTAACGTAATTGCTTTTACACTTGTATTCGGACATGGACACGGCCACGGACACTGCGCCACATGGCACAGTCAACATATTTTCTCCCTTTTCTCCCCGTTTTTTTTTTGTCTTTTTCTCAGATTTTTCCATTGCTTTTTTTCTGTTTTATTTTTTATACCCTTGCAGAGAGTATTTTGAATGTGTCACAAGTTGTGTAACTTATTAATGGACATCTACAGTTGGTCAAGTTATGCTTTTGACAACTTATCAAGTCATCAATTCACATATTTTAATTGTCTATTTAAATACTTTTATTAATGTTTTATGATTATTATTCTAATTTTATTACAGTTCCTTATGGCTTTTAATCTTAGCTAAATAGAATGTTAATTGTTCTAATCGATTTTTAAAAATAAAGTAAGCAAATAGAATACTTTATATTTGGTCAAAACAATTACTTTACTAAATGTATGCATTTTTATACCCTGTGGGGTATATTAAGTTTGTTAAATGTATGTAACAGGCAGAAGGAAGCATGACCGACCCCATAAAGTGTATTTAAATTCTTGATCAGTATCAAAAGCCAAGTAGATATAGCCATGTCCATCTGTCTGTCTGTCCGTCTGTCCGCCTGTCCTTCCGTATAAGCGAAAAAATCTCAGAGATAGTAAGAGCTAGAAGCTTGAACTTGGTCTCACAGCACTGGTAATTTTTGCAGGCAGATCAAGTTTATCTTTTTTTTTTGGTTGCCACGCCCCCTTCACCCACAAATCAAGAAAATGCTCATAACAAGAGCAATTTTGTAGCTAGAGACTTGAAATTTGGCACACATGATGAGTATCTTGGGGTTGATCTGTTTAGAAAATTTCATCACGATACTATGCCCCCTTCGCCCACAAATCAAAAAAGCTCATAACAGGAACAATTTTACAACAAGAAACTTCAGATTTGCCAGACGTGATGAATATTTTCGGGTCGATGTGTCTAGAAACTTTGATCACAATGCCACAGGAGACTTTACATCACGTTTGAATTTAAGCGTGGCCCTGTAGAGCTACAGGGTATATTGCAGTCGAGGTCCGACTGTTCGCCTTGTGTATTTAATTGTTGTAGGCAACACTTTGTTGTTTCCTGTGTATTTGGTATTGTCTTACAAATTCTGATCAAATTTGACTAATCTTTTGAATAAAATAGAAAACAATGCAGATATTTTCTGTATCTCAACCTGTTTATCTTGGCAAATAATTGCTGTGTTCTACCAAACAGATTTCGAAAGATTCCAGAGATCATTAGATAGTTGCTTTTTAAAATAAAAAGGAATAACAAACCAAATGTTATGCCTCTTTTAATGTCAGAGAAATAGTTTTTCGAATATACACAAATAAATCAAGTGTTTCTTAGTATAAGTTGAATCTTACTGTTATATTAAAACCTTTTAAATAATTTACACAACTCCGCAAGAAAATCAAATCTTCGGTCTTTGCCGAAGATAACCTTTCGTTGTTGTATTTATTTTTAATATTTCAACGACAGACGCCATTTGTCTTGGCCACAAACTGGACAAGGGCCTTGGCAGGCCCTTTGCCTTTGACTGTGGCAAATTAATTTCGTATTAGCGCACTTTGACAAATTAAAACCGCAGAGTCAACAGCTTGACTACGATGCGATGGCACAGACTGGCCAAATCAATGGCTGTGGCTGTTAGCGTGGCCCACAAATTATATGCAAAGTAACAACTAATAAATATTCAATGGCTGTCACATTAATCTTTAAGCAGTGCAGAAAAGGGACAACCGCAGTCGTAAAATAAAATAAAATAAAAAAACAGAGAAGAGAAGGAAAATCATTGCTAATGCCAATCTCTTAGCAGCCACGGACTGGTTAGATTTTCTGCTGCTTGTGCCTGTATTTTATTTTATAAATTTAACAAATAGTCGACACAGTAAAAGGGGCGCGTGTGAGGGTCATAAACAAGCCGAGACGGGCAGGGGAAAGGGGAAAGGGGAACAACGACAATACCTGACCGGTCTGACCTGCTTTACCTTTGGGCTCCAGGCAGAACATTGACCACGGTGACCGTGCGGTGACGTCGAAGCCACTTCGGCAAAACCCTCAGGCACTTTTTAATCTAACAAAATCCAAAGAAACCGCACGTCGCATAAATAATGAGACTGATGAGGGTCCATTATGGGCACGTAAAAAAGCCGGGGAGGGGGAGTGTGGCACACGCTAGTCGGATTCCCAGTTCCCGATTCCCGGTTCCCGATTCCCGACTCGGACTCCCCAGTTCCAATAAGCGGACCCTGCTCGTCCGGTTGTCCATGTGTCCGGGGGTGCCAACAGTCAATGTTTGAGCAACGTGTTTTTAAAGAGCGTTAGGTGTGATAACAGTTTGTGGTTGGCTCTCTCATCGGATACTGAAAGCCGTAGGAGGAGCTGGATTGGCAGAAGAGGGTAGGTAGAGGGTAGGAGGAAACGTAGCGGCCAGGTCAAAAGCATGACAATGACAGCATAATTGATTTTCGAACAAAAGGCAAAGGCAATATAAGCTACAAGCACATCAACACGAGCGGCAATTTATGAACTAACTACGGACATACATACATATATACAAACACATAGATATAACATGTACACATACTTGTTCAAACACACACACACACACACACACACACACTTACACACACTTATATATAGATTTATAAGTGTGCAAACAGTTGGCCAACAAAGTTTGCGGACAACAGAACAACACGCAAAACTACTTAAGTTTGGCTTGCACTTTGTTAACTTTGTACAACATTTTATAAGCTGACGCTTATTTTTAAAATGATTTTTTTGGAAATTTAAAAATAGCATTAAATATTGAAACATAAAATAATGTAAATTGGATTATGCTGTAGACAATTTTGATTCGAGTTTTAAACAATATAAAAGTTACTTTTTTTATTTAGCTGCAAAACTCTGACAAGCTAAACGTGTGTCGATGCTTCATTTTAAATGTCCAAAATGTTGTTGAGATATTTAATATTGTAATTGTAATTTAATTCAATTCAATTTAAAGTCTTTTTAGAGCGTTTACTTAAAAAAAAGTATAAGGGTTTAACAAAGAAACATATTCTTGATGAGCATTAACAGTCGAGTCGATATAGCCATGTTCGTCTGTCCATCCGTCCGTCTGTCCGTCTGTACTGCTGTATAAACACCTAGATCTCAGAGACTATAAGAGCTAGAGTAATGAAATTCGGTGACAATACTCCAGAGGCATCCACAAACGTCAAGTTTGTTTTAGAATTTTGCCACGCCTCCTTCCGCCTCCAAAATTCGCTAAAACCCGTATAATACGAGTAATTTAAAAGATACAAGTTCCAAATTCGGCATATAAAAAGTTTCCTTTAATTTCTATGTGTACTTAAAATTTCATCGCAATCGAACAATAAACACCGGAGATTTGGAGCAAATAAATTTTCGTATATACAAAGGTTGGAGGCATCAACTTGAGGCAAGGAAACTGTTAATTTGCCAGACAATCGACTATAGCTGCATTGGCGCAATGGTTAGAGTGTCGAACTCTTGCGGTGTGGTTCTGGAGTTCGACACCTACCAGAGGCACTCTTTTTTTTTTCAATTTTATTATTCTAGTTAATATTTATTTATTATTTTCAAATGTATTTAGGTTTATACTATTATCTCCTTTTTGAAGAATATGTAAAGGGTCTATCATACTCAACTTCGATTGCAGCCTTTCCGGCTAATTTGAACTAAATAAAGTCTGGGTAAGAAAACGATATTAATTTATAGATCAAAATTGATATTAAATACGTTTTAAATTAAGTTGTATAAAATATACGATTATTACTTGGACAAACTGCCAAAATATGACTCCAAAAACTAGACAACTAGTTCAAATCAATTCTAATTATTTATTTACACTACTAAATAATTATCAAAGTCTCTGGAGATTTGTACGTAGTACACACAGACACCTGTCTACTTAATATTGATTTTGGATATTTAAGCAGACATTAAAGCGACCTTTCAGATGCACAACAAAGTCCTTTCGCCCAAAGGGTCATTTTGTGATAGGTCAAAGCGTCATTTACATGCTGTCGTGCGCAAACTTAATTGGCCAAGTGTAGTGCTAGACGGGCCAAAAGCAGAAGGAGAAGAAGAAGAAGAAGAAGCAGCACAACTAAAAGCAAAAGCTAAAGCTAAAGTAAAAGCATTTGCAATGACCAGTGGCCGAGTGTTTGGGTCGTGCTTTATTTAGAATTTATTTAAATGAGACCGAACGTATAAATACCGCCACTTTAGATGCAATCAATGGCTTAAGCATTTCAACACAAGGGTAAAGTCAAGATACGTTGATGAGGAGCCGGAGACGGAGGCGGGGACAGAACACTCGTTACATGCTTCAACAAATTCAAACAGATAAAATATGCAAAAATTAATTAAATACTTGCGCTTTGCATGTTCCTTGAAAACAATTTGCCAGACACCAAGGCTCATGTTGAAAGGTGGCCAAGTGTGCGAGCCGGAAGCCGGAGGGAGTGATGGCAGTATGGAGGGGAGGGGAGTGGGGTCCGGTCCGGTCCGGCTCTAGGCTCTGCCGTGGACAGCGGCGTCAAACGACGGCCTGTCCAGGTGTGGAAAGTGTGCTATATAATTTGCAGCATGCTAGCAGGCAATACAACAACAACAACGACAAAAAAAACATAGTAAAGAGAATAGAAAGCGTGCAGCAGAGTGTATGGAAAATAAGTGTAAGAGGAGTGTAAAAGAAAACAAGAGCTGCAACAACAGCAGCAGCAGCAACAACAACAACAACAACAACATCGATTGCAATTTACTGCCTGATGCACTTAAGAAAATTTATGCAAATACCCAAAAATACTTACTTTACTTTTACACAGTCCCTAGACGGAGTTTTTGGCCCGGGCAGACGCCGCAGCAAGGACAAACCGGGTGCTCCAGCATAAATTTTATAGTGCCGCCCAGGTCTATGAACCTGAACCGAGGAGACCGCAGCAAGCGATAGAGGGAGATGGCACTAGCGAGATAGAGATAGCTTATTAAACCCTGTAGTTGACACGTAGTGAAACGGTGTCTCTCTAAGTTTGTCAGCGGCAGTAAGCGTGACATATTGGTTTTCAAATAAAAGTTGCAATATAGAATTACTTAATAAATATTGTTGGTTATATTTTAAATGTTTATAGAACTACTTTAAAAATATTGGTAATTGTTAATCTTTATTTAAGAACTTAAAAATAAATATTTAATTTCAGTTTATTATTTATTTATTTATATATATATAAGAAATATTTATTTTGTAATTGATATTTAATTATTACTTTGTAATTATTTAATTATATTGCTCAAGTTATAGATTATATATATAATTTATTATTGATAAATATGACTAAGATAAGATATTTAGTATTACTGCGGCATATGCTTTCAATTTGATTTATTTATTTAATATGTTGGTAGCTGGTTACAATAGAAATATGTGTAACAGACAGAAGGAGGCATCTTCTAACCCATAAAATATATTTATTATTGATCAGCATCAAGAGTCAAGTCTATATAGGATCATTTTAATGATGCTGTTCTCAGATTTTAAGATTTAAGTGCTAGAAGTTGCATAGCAATCAGATAATAAACACCATAAATATAAAAAATGACAATTTCTTAGTGTAGAGGGAGGCGGCAATAGAATACCGTAGCAAACAGAACTTGAGCGAATGACTTGCAGTGCTGTCAATCCAAGTGCAATTTGGCATGCTATATATATGCTATATGTACATGCATAGCGTGGCAGACTCCTTGGCTTAGCGAATAGCATGCACGACTTTGGTGCTGGAGGTCCTGGGTTCGAAACCAGATGCAGACATCACTTCTGGATGTGGAAAGCTGATTCACTTTATTTAAAACAAACATTTAGCTTGCTGTTACTGCTGGCAAAATGTTATAGAATGTAATTTTCTATGGTTTTAATAATGTATGTATTATTTTTAAATAAATTTTTAATTGGCACTCCTTCTATAATAAGTACTGGGTCTCTCACAGTCGTGTCTGCTAGACTCTAGCCTTTCCACTAGTTATATATATATCTCTATATGTACAAGAATGCATGCTTCAGGTACAACGCTATGGCATACTTAATGAAGCAGCACCCACAAAACTGAAAGCGCTTGCTTCATTACTTAAAGGGAAAGAAGCAGAGTGAGCGACAGATAGAGAGAGGCAGAGTGGGAAAGAGAGGGAGCAGCATTTTTGAAAAATAGTTAAGAACTGTGCAGAAACAGAAAAGAAAAGAAAAGAAAAGAAAAGCAAAGAAGTTGCAGTTGTTATATATGGCAAATTGAGTAACTGGCAATAGCCTCAAGTCGTGAGCGTTGTGAATTATGTAACCTGGCATGGACACTGGCCAAAACATGGCCAAAGCGAGCAAACACAATTGGAGGCTGAGAGAGAGAGAGAGAGAGCAAGTGGAAGAGAGAGATAGAGAAGGCAAGTGCCCAGTGCCTTTTTGTTTGCAACGTGCCGCATAAATCAGCGGCCAGCTCAGGCTACAAACTGACAGCAGACAAATTTGGACGCTGCACTAATTTGCCAAGACATTCGCTCATCCTCATTCTCATCCTCATCCTGAGTCTCATCCTCATCCTCTTGCTTATCCCCCATCTGTTGATCTCCTTCCATCTCTCGGCCAGCCAGATTGATGCGCCTGCAGCTTTAACTGTGGCAAAAAGCGAGTTGAAACAACAGAGATGAAGTATACGGATACAAATCAGAGGCGGCAAGAAAATTCGTGTTAACAAAATGTTGCAGCCAAGTGTTGTTAGCCTGGGTGTTGCTATGACCCCTCAAGGGCTCCCAGTTCAGTTCCAAGTCCACGTCGAGGTCTCTAGAGCAGCTTGTTCCTTGTTCCTCTTCGCTGGCGACTTGCATGATGAAGTGCAGATAGTGTTGTCGTCTTGACGGTTTTCCCACTAGATTTAGAAGATTCTTTCAACTTGTTTGTAGAGAAAAATTAAATGTAGACATTATTCAGTTAGTTGTTTTATTGCAATAAGATCGGATTTTTATTTAAAAAGAATTTAACTTGAAAGTTGTCTATAGAATAACTTTGAAGTTAAAATATTTTTGTATACAAATCAGACTTTATTTAAAAAATAAATGACAAATGAAAAACTAGCTATATAAATTTAAAAAAAACTTATAATAAATATATTGTAAATTATAATAATACATTTTTCATGGTGCCTTGGACAAACACTTATAATTATTTTGAATTGATATCAATAATTACCAAGAGTCTTCCGGAAATAGAAAATTTGGTTGATTAGTTCACTTTATAATTAAATGGAGCATATTAATGCCATGTTTATATTAAATCCGATTTATAATTAATTAATGGCATTGCTTACTGCAACGATCACCAAACAAATGTCTAATAAACAGAAGCAGACATAAAATATATAAAAAATTTCCAATAATTTTGGTGTGTTTTTAACTAATTATAACTTGAAATTTAATTATTATATAGCAATAAAAAAACATTAATTATTATTTTTTTAGCAACCCAATAAAAATCAAGCATAATTGCTAGATCATAATTTTTATTTGATTTTAAGCTGTTAAGAAAACTGGTTTTTATTGATAATCTATGGGTTTTTTTAATTGTTTCGTTTTTACGAACATCATTTTGGTGGTTTTCTTGCCAAGCAAACGGCAACACTGGGCAGCTGGGGCAGCTGGGGCAGCTGGGACAGGTGTGGGGGCAAGCGGTGTCGACGGTGCACCACCCGCGTCATAACAAGCTGGCAGCAATGCTTACCTGGTCTTGCTTAAATAAGTAACTGGCAGCAGGTGTTTTTTACACATTTCTTAGCTTGTCTCGCGACGCGTCGCGTCGTGAAGGGGGATGGGGATGGGGGCGGTGGAGAAGGAGGAGTTGCATTTTCTGCCATAGCCAAGCGACCTTCGCTTTGCTACTAAAAAACACAGCGAAGAGCACACACGCACACTCGCACACACACACACATAAATACACACAAGTGTGTGTGTGTACATAACTTAAGATCTACGAGGATTTGAGGTTGTTTAGTGCCATGTACAATGCAGCCTTGTGCAATGCTCAGACTGTGGCTTCTTCTTCTACTTTATCTTTATTACACTCTAGCCGAGTGTATTCTAATTTTGTGTTGAAATATGTAACACCTTGAATGAGACATTTTAGAGTATGATATTTAAATATTTTGACTTCGTGTTTAACATTTTTCCTTATTATACTCTTGAAGATTGTTTACTAATTTGAAGTACTTTTAATCAAGCTTATATTGTGAGTTTAGTGAAATATCTGAGTCACCAAAGGCTTTACAAAACTCTAACAACCCAAAATCAATTGAAACTCTTCTTTAAATCAAAATTATTTGCCTGTAAATGTCAAAAGGTTTCTTAAAAGATTTAATACAAACTTAAATGTATTAAATTAAATTGAATAAAAAGCAGAGAACTTATAAAGTACAAATTACTTGCTGAGTTTTATAAAGAAATATAATTTAAACTCTTACACTTAATCTAAATAAAAACAAATTTTAAAATACAAGTTTTATTTCAATAAACTGACTTATATTTCTGTTTAAACATTATTTACTATAAAATATTATAAGTAAATAACTCTTAAATTTGAGCTCTGTCATTTAGTTAAACTCTTCTTATATGGAATTTTCTAAACTCATATTTCTTATTTGCGATTCCTGATAAAGGGTTCTAAATACACTTTAAATGATTTTATTTAATATATAAAATATTCAAATAATTAATAATTTAGTTGAAATTTAAATTCAATTTAGGTCTGACGATTTTTGTCACTTCATGTATATACTTTACCGCTAGGAAGAAATACCAATAAATACAAATACAAAGAAAAGAATAACATTTCGCTTGAATGTTTTGAAAAATAACTGGCAACAAAAACTCTAGAGATGTGTATTAGGTTTAAAATCGATTGCAAATTTTTCACCATACCATTAAGACTAATTCAAACATTCTGTAATGAACTTCTAATAAATTTATAATTTTATCTTTTATATTAATATTAATAATCAATTAATAATGTAAATCCTTGACTCTGTTTACTTGCTGTGAGTGAAAACTTATCGTTAAAAACTGCTCCCAAGACGGACAGGGAACTAGATTAGTTAAATATGAAATTATTTATATTATATATGTAGTGTTTATTATATAATTGAGTAAATACAGTACTTTAATAGAATATAGACTTAGTATTCTTTCTTTGTCGTTTGAGCTGATGCTCTCGCAACCTTTCACGTCAAAGGCCGAACTGCAACTCCCTTCGGCGTCTCGGTCTTCGATCTTCTCTAGGTCGCTCGGTTATGGTGAGGCGAATTCGCCTGCAAGGGAAGTCGCCTGGGTGTGAGTTCGCCTCCTAGTGAATTCGCCTGCTAGTGAAATCGCCTTCGGTGGCTTTAACTCGTTGTCATTATCTTTGCTCGCAGCTGTTGTCTAGGGATTGATGCACAAAGGGATTGGTGTACACAGGGATATACCAACCCACATATATATATATTATTATATTTACATACATATGTATTGTTGTATAGACTGCTCATAGCTGTCAATAAATAAATAAATAAGTAAACAAATCAGACTATTATAAAATATTGTTTAACATTCGCTGCAAACTCATTTTTTGTTTGAAAACCCCTTTAAATTTAAAGAAATTAAGTATTCAACTAGAAACAATCTGAAAGTGTATTTCAACTTCAGCCTGACGAATGTAGCTCTACTTTCTTGCTATTCATTTCTTATTTTTATTTTTTTCTTCGGTTCAACTATTTTGCACTGTGTGTGTGTGTGTGTGTGTGTGTGTGATGTGTTGTGCGAGCCGCACTTAAGGTAATTTGCATTGCTGAATTTTACAGAGCTTGGCCAAGGCAAGGATGTTGCCACCATTACCATTACCATTACCAGCACTGTCACCTTTCGCCATCTACATCTCCATCTCCTTCTCCTTCTCCTTCCACGTCTCCATCTGCAACGCCGTTGCCGTTGCCGCCGTTGTCGTAGCTGCAACTGCAACCAACGTGCCGGGCATGAATGAAGCAAAGTGCTACAAAGGATTATGCAAATTAATTATTTTTCGCAAGGCAGCCACCGTTGCTGCAGTTAGGAGTGAAAAAAAAAAATGCCAAGCCACCTCTGGAAAGTGTAACGACAAAAATTGTGACGCTGACAACCCCCTCACTGCCCTCGGCGGCAGGCAACAATGGCCACGCCCCCCCCCCCCCCCCACCAAACCAAAGTTGTTTAGCTTTTTTTTTTGTAGCTAGCATCGTGCTAGTCCTAGTCGTTATTATTTTTTATTTTCTTTTTTTTTGAGTTTGGCAGTTTTTAGATTTTGGTTGAATGCATTTTAATAACCAAGTGCTCAAGGTTGGCACTTTTGATGGCATTTTGTGGAAGGCAATGGAAATGTTGAACGTTGTCCGTCGTCTGTTGGGCCACAGGTTGTAACTAACTACCATAGAGAATATTACAGCTTTAGGTGTAGCTATTAAATTCTCAACTCACTCTCTCTCTCACTCTCTCACTCTCTGACCCTTTCTCTGTATTTGCATCTCTGTCTGTCTGTGGCTGCTGTTGCTGCTGCTGCTGCTGCTGCTGGTGTTGTGGGTAAAGTTTTGTTTAATGAAATGCGGCAAAAAAGCCCAAATAAAACAACAACACTAACAACAGTTGCAACCAAATAAACCAAATAAGCATTTAAGGCAAAAGTTTTGCTATTAAAATACTACGTAAATTTTAATTGCCGTTGCTTTTTTGCCTTTTCTATATAAATGTTAAACTATATGTATTGGCAAATATGCAATTTAAGTCCACAACTCACGTATTTGAGTTTGTGTCTCTACACACAAAAAAAAAACAAACATTAAACGTTTAGTTAACGTATTTATTTATATCCAACATTGATTAGTTGTACGCACACAAAAGCATTTGATTAAACATAGTCTGTGTGTGAGAGAGAGAGAGAGATGTATAGCAGAGAAAGAGACAGAGCAAGTCTGGTAATTCGATTATTTAATTACATTTTGTCTGGGGGTTTTTGCTTTATTTGCGTTTTGCGCTTTGCGCTTTGCTAAGTATTAATTAATGAAATAATTGCTTGCAACATGTGGCAGTTGCAGTTGCATTGTGCTAATTATTTGCCAAGCAACCAAGCAGACATACAAATATTTTGACTATACATAATCCCTCGGCAATCTGAGTTAATTCCAATAAAATCTTGCAAGTTCTGTGCAATATTCAAAAACAATTGAAATGTAATTAATTAATTGGAAATAATACTAGCACCTGTCGAGTAACGATATCCAATATCAACTGCTTTTGTTAGGCTTCTAAAAACTTCAGTTAATTTAACTTGATAAGCCAGCAACCAAGTTTAACAATAGCCAGTTAATTGGAATCAATTCTCCAAATAATTTGTAACTTGATAAACCAATAGTCAATGTTCTGTTGCACTCTAAAATATTGAAGTCTTAAGATTTATTAAGAACCAGTAGGAAAGGCTACAGTCGAAGTCGACTATGGGAGACCCTTTACTTATACTTCAAAAAGGAAATAATAGTATAAACCTAAATAGATTTTAAAATAACAAATTCATTTTTAAAAGAATAATAACTTAGAAAAAAGTGTGCCTTTGGTAGGTTTCGAACTCCAGAACCACTCCACGAGAGTTCGACACTCTAAGCATTGCGCCAATGTAGCCATAGTTGATTATCTGGCAAATTACCAGTTTCCTTGCCTCAAGTTGATGCCTCCAACCTTTGTATATTCAAAAATGTATTTGCTTCAAATCTCCGGTGTTTATTGTCCGATTTTGATAAAATTTTCAGTATGCATCGGAATTTAGCTAAACTTTTTGTATGCTGAATTTAGAACTTCTATCTTTTAAATAACTCGTGTTATTCGGGTTTTTCCGATTTTTGGAGGCGTAAGGGGGCGTGGCAAAATTCTAAAACAAACTTGACCTTTGCGGAGGCCTCTGGAGTCTTGTCACCAAATTTGGTTACTCTAGCTCTCATAGTCTCTGAGATCTAGGTGTTCATACAGCAGGACAGACGGACAGACGGACGGATGGACATGGCTATATCGATTTGGCAGTTGATGCTAATCAAATAAAGTGTCTAAAAATGAAAAAAGCTTTAAGTAATCATATTATTGTTTTATTCTTGATATTCTACTTGATGTTCTTAATTGTATTTGTGACTAGCAGCCTAATTTATAAGTTTAACTTTAGGTATTAGAATGCTGTCTAAGTTTAATGCAATAAAACTAAATAAATAATTATTAGAGATTCTTTGAGTTGTGCTTTTGGCATCTCAAGTCAATCTACAGACATTTATTTGCCACACTTATTTAATTAACTATGCATTAATATTTTATTCAATTTATATTCATTCTCATTCACACAAATCTCATTCATTTCTAATCAATAAATAAATAAACAATTTTGATACATATTTTAAGAATAAGCCTTGACGTTTAATTCAGTTGACAGCTTTAAACGGTTTATGGTCATTGCTTTTGTAATTGGCATTAATTACACACACACACAGGGAAATACTAAAATTGCAATTGATGTAAACTATGCAAATGTATGTGAGTACTATAAAACGATATGTGTGTAGTTCACTCCAATCGCTGTTAAATCAAATTACCTTTTTCGCCCACGAAATTGAATACTTTTGCTAAATGAAAATTGAAACCAAACCCGAATCGAACTCTTGGCATAAACGGAAATGCGATTCTCCCCCTCCCTCCCCCCAGCACGCATAATGCCCAATGACTTCATAAATCCAATAAATTAATAAACTTTTGGAATACGCGCTGAGGTCATTGGGCGTCGTTGTTGTTATGGATACAGCACAGAACTGAGAACTTCCATGATTTCTGCCCAATTTCCACCCTCCCCCCCCTCTGAAACATTCTCCAACCCATTCAACAACTCCACGAACACAGCACATTAATCATTGAATTTTTGGTGGCCAACTCTCTGGAGATCTGAAGTGAGTTCGTCGCTTGACGCTCCGCGTGAATAAAACGCAAACAAAATTGACTTATTGCCGGTCAAACACCTTTACAAAATGTCTGTGTGTGTGTGTGTGTGTGTGTATTCTCATACACAGCGGACATACCGCAAATAAAATACTTATGAAAAAGTTTTCCTGTTGCTGCTGCTCAACCAGGCAAAAAATGAATACCGTCAAGCATATTTAAATTACAGCAAGCTGCATGCTGCCAATTTTGGCTTTAAGTCGGTTTCCATCATTTGCTGCCACATGCGTCCCCATGGCCAGTAAAATTATTTGCTATGCTGTAAATTTGCTCTGATTGAGAGTCAGATAACTTTGTGGCAAGCTTTGTCTATCTATCTATCTTATAAAATGAAAATGCTTGCATGTATTTATATATATAATTAATTTAATTGAGTCTATTTTATATAATTGCATATTTTCATTACTAAAGTATAGAATTTTAGTTTATATTATTATGGTATTGACAAAACATTTGAGTTAATTCTGGCTTTTATTCTTAGGCCAAGAGAATTATTTGCTATTTTGTAAATTGTCCTGATTGAGATTCTGATAAGTTTGTCACAAGGTTTGGTGGTCTATCTAGGTTATAAGCACAAAGAAAGGTGTGTCATGGATTAATTTATAGAATTTATTTATTTGAGTCTATTTTATATAATTACATCTTTTCATCCCAAATGTATAGAATTTTAGTTTATATTATTATGGTAGTGACAAAACATTTCTGTGATTTCTGATTGAGAGTCTGATAAATTTGTGGCAAGGTGTGTCATGTAATATTTTATAGTATTTAGTTATATGAGTCAATTTAATATAAATAATTAATTTACATTATTATAGTATTGACAGAACATTTGAATTAATTTTAACATTTATTCTTGGGCCAGTAAAATTATTTGCTGGATATCTAGGTTATAAGTACAAAGAAAGAGAATTTTTCGCTTTGATGTTAATTGTTCTCATTGAGGGTCTAATAACTTTGTTCCAAGGTTGCCGAAATTGAAAATGGATGGATTAATAATTGGAATCTATAGTATTTATTCATATCAGTCTATTTTAAATAAATCCATTATTCATACTATTTTATTTTATATTGTTATGGTACTCACTTATTTAATTCTGGCTTTCATATTTATAATTATTCGCTATGATGTAAATTGTCCTAATTGTGAGCCTGATAACTTTGCTTTTATCTGGCTTATGTATCGTAAATGTAACATATTTATTAATTTAATGTATATTTTTATAAATTATTACTAATTCTAAAACATATTCTAATTAGTTATATTCCTTAACCAATTCCCTTCAACGATAATGATATATATTTAAACGTAGAAACCTGTATTGATCTATAGCATTTATTAAATTGGTTTTATTTTATTTAAATTCGTACTTTTATTCCATCTAGTATATGTCTAGAAATTAAGTATATATTAGTATATTGCCTACAAATTCTGGCTTTCATTCTTACCACATATATAAGGTACAAAGTAATCTCTTTAAGGTGCAACTAGCTAATAAACTCTTATAACTTATTTATACATAAACAAAAGAGACTGAATTAATAAAAATACTTCATAAATTATTTGTTATTAATATATATATTATAAATATTTAAATTCTACATAGTTTGAGTTGTTTCTTATAAGTGAAATATATTCTCAAGAGTGTATTAAGCTGTCGTTGTTAATTCCTTAGCTTGTCAGCCACACGTAGCGAGTCCATGGCCACCTGAAGTGCTTTCATATACTATAATGAAAATGAAAATGAAAATGAAAATTTGTGCAACTGTAGCGTAACTTAAATTAGACATTTTATTTTGTTCCGCATTTTAATGTCAGTCGGTCGTCGTCACGTCCGTCTGTCCGTCTGTCCGTCCGTCCGTCTGTCCATCCGGACAGTAGCTTGTTTACCTTATCACGAAATTAATAAATTTCAAGTTACTTTAACGTGTATTCAACTCTGTGGGTTTGTTTGTCTTGGCCAGCTAGAAAGTCCCAACAATATTTCTCCAGTTTGCGCCATAAATTTGTTTATTTGTATGCGTGATGTTGTTGTTGTTGCTGTGACGCCCCTTTTTGTATACTATACTTTTTTTGGTTTTCAGCTAAACATATTTCCCAGCAGCCAGGCGAGTGTCACACGCTGAAATCTAAAGCCGAAAGCTGTAGCCCTGCTGCGGTCCAGCCTGTCCTGTTGTCTGGGTGTCTCCCCCCCCCCTATACTGCTGTCCTGCGTCTTCTTCTGTTTAGTCCTGTCCTGTGGTTGTTGCGCCTAAAAGTAGTCAAATTGTGCGGACTAATAAATTTTGTTGCCCGTTGTTGTGGCACTTGTTTCGCTCGCCTTTCTGTCGGCCACCCCCTGCCCCCCTGTCGCTTTCTCCCCGATTTCGCCATCCACTCAATTTGCGCTGTTGCCCAGCGGCAATTGCTTGTTGCTGTTGTTGTTGTTGCTGTTATTCATACGGCAAGTATCGCACATCCTGGGCGCTGGTTCACCTTGTTGCTTCTGCAATCACCCCTGCAGCACGTTCATGCCTCGTGCCACACATACACACACACACACACACACTCGTACACACACACACACACACCGCATGCCACAAGCTTTTACCTTTTTGAAATGACATTCATTGGCTTTTACGTGTTTATTTGGAATTTCATTAAAAATGATTAGAAGCTGTTTTGTTTTTTCGTGGGTTTTGTGGGCTTTTCTCGTTTTATGTGCTCGCTTTTCCACCAGACAGAGAGAGAGAGAGACAGAGACAGCGACAGCGACAGAGACAGATACAACACTCCAACTGTGTCTCGCACTCGTATAATAGCGCTTTCATGCTTCTGAATTTTATTTGAAAATTTTCTTGCGTTTGGTTTTTCGCCCCGTTGTTGTCGCTGTTGTCGTTGTTTTCCTTGTCCCCGTTTTTTTTTTTTTTGGCCAACATTTTAAATTGGTGCATACTTGTTGGCTTTTGTTTGGGCTAACAGGGTCGCCGTTTTGTCTGCCGCCTGGCTATAAATTTTTAATAGATAATATGCGGCAGGCATGTGAATTGGCCTACGCTCGGACTACGCCTCGGCAGGGCCCTTAATCGCCGCTTATTGTTATGTAGATTGTTCTGCTAATACTACGGTATCCAGGGAGCCCAGAACCCAGAGATCCTGCACCGAACCGAACGGAAACTGCAGCTGCCATTGACACATTCCACATTTCACATAATAGCTCGCCTATTATTATTTTCAATATAGGCAGAGGTGTGGCCAGAAGGAGGCTAAGCATTTTTTAAACAACCAAAATGCGACTAGAGTTGTATTTATTACTATATAATTGTATCTTAGAAATTAATCTTAATTTACAATAAAGTTATAGCCAAAGCAGCAGAGAGACAACAGGCTCAGAGTTGTATTTCTCAACCCTTACAACAAATTCTTAAGCTATTCATAAACAAACTACAATTTCTAATTCATTTCTTAGTTAACATTTTGGTTTATTCCTTCAGTTATATAATTATATAGAAAATTCACAAGATTTATTTTACAAAAGAATGTTAATTTCTTTTATAGTTGATTTTAGTCCTATTTTAGTACTATTTCAAATAAGAAAAAATCAGTAAGCACAATAAATATCTATTTTTTGTTTCTGAAAACAACTTCTATGTTTAACAAATTTCAAAATACTCATTTTTACTTCCAAGAAAAAGAAGTTAATTAATTTAACCCCGCTCCGTGCATAGCCAGCTATGTCCTTGATTGGTGGGTGTGTCCTATTTATAACTGTAATGCATAAATTAGCTCTGACGAAGTCAACCACGATAACGAGCACTTTGAATTTTCCTATTTCTCTGCTGGCCTTGTTGACTTCGTTGTTGTTGTTGTTGTTGTTTGGCAAGAAGTTAATGTGATCCAAGCACTAAACATATTTATTTAGATAGATAGAATGTCTGTGTGGGTTGACAAATTCCGCTTAGAGCCAAAACAGTTGCCTCATTAAGGAGTTGCATAAATTCAGCTGAGAAGTATGCTACAGTTTTGAGGCAAGCTCAATGAATGCAGAGAGGCAAACGGCAACCGGCACTTAACGCGTCTGTTCCACAAATTTTCGATTGTTGAGTCGGCACTTCATATGCAAAACTGCACACAGTCTGTGCTGGATGTGCAACTGCAACAACAACTGATGCTGATGCAACAACTGTGCTTATGTGATGTTGTTGAAAATCTGGTATTTGTTGCTTTTGGCTTTTTAGCTGCGACGGCAGCGTAGCAAAGTTTTTGAAGCGCACTTGGCAAGACATGAATGCGTAATAACCAAAAGCGGAAGCAAACAACCATAAAGCCAAGTCAGCCGCCCCGCCACGCACTCACTCACAATACGTTGCATGCCCCAATGTCGTAGCTGGGAGTGTGGCAGCAGCAGGAAAAGCAGATGAAGTCGGAGAAGTCGTTGCCAAACACATATGCATCAAAAGAGCTAGAAAAACAACGGCAAACAATGCAAATGTATTTAGCATAATGAGACAGGAGAAATGTGCAAAAATGCAAACATTTGCGGGCTTTCCATGGGCATGGCCGTGGCAAGAACAGTTGTGGCAGTCGTAGCAGTCGTAGCAGTTGGGGCAGCCTGCTTACACTTTATGTGTGAACGCTGCTCGAAAATGGCAACAACATTTCTCGCTTCCTCTGGCTAAGTATCTGTATATATTTATGTTATGGCAGTGTTGCCCCGAATTTGGCAGTCAAAATAAGCTAGATTTCAAAAAACAAATTTTGGTCTAATTAAAACATAATAAAATAAATAAAATATTTATTTATAATTGTGGGGATTTGACGACCTTGCTACACTGTAAACTCTAGACTAGATGAGATTTTATTGTGTTTTATTTTAAATAAAACAAACAGATAAACTAAATTGCAATGCATCCAAAAAACACAACAATTTGTTGGTTTTTTTAACATTGAAATGTCTGGTAAATATTTAAAAATATGCTAAATCTACAGAGCAGAAAAAACGTTGAATTTAAGTATTAAATCAATTCAAAATGTTGCCACAACTCGACGCTCTCAAATTTTCCCAAACTGACCTCGAAATACTTGGCTTAAGTATGAAATTTCAGTTTGATCTCCACAAATATTTCTATTTAAATCAAATCCATATTTAAGGCTTGTTTTCTTTATTCATTTCTTATCCTTGTCTCTTGACACACACATAATATTAATTTAACAATAATATTCTGAATGTATATATTTACTTTGTTAATTATTTAGTTAGTTTTTCTATTGTCATACCATTTATATGTTTATTGGCATATTTTCCTATTATTAACAATAATTAACACAGCTTAATTTCGACATTACATTTAAAACATATTATATTAAGATAAATCCCTTTGTTTTTTCCTTTCAAAGTTGAAATTTCTAACTTAAAATTATGCGGTTAATTTTGCTAAAATAAAAAACAATATATCTAATAAATTGACAATGTTTTCTAGCTGCAGAAATTCATTTTTCTCTGTGTACTTAAAAATACATGCTAAAATCAGGAATTAAAACTTGAATTTCAGAATGATTTTGTTAATTCTGTGCAGCAATAAATAAGCTAAAAATGCAACACTATAGGGGTGCATTAGTGTGTGTGTGTGTGTGTGTGTGTTTGTGTGTGTTTGGGTGTGTGTGTGTGCTGGTATTCAAAATGAAAGTCATATGGCAACTCATAACTCAACTTGTTGTTGGCTGGCAGTTCAAATGCCCGTGCCCAGACGCAAGTTATTTCATTTGGCATTTCAAGTTTGTTGGCATTTGAATGAAGTCATTATGAAGGCAGTGGCAGTGGCAATGGCAGTGGCAATGGTAGACGCTGCCCCCTCTGCCGCTGTCGCTGCCGCTGCCAACCTGCCGCAGTCAGTGGCAACAACTAAATTCGCATTTTTTTCATACACTTTGCTCTGAGGCATTTGCCGCTTTTTGTGCGTTGTTTATTGCCAGCGTTGAAGCAAGCGCTTCTAAATAAGCATTGAGATACAGACAAGACACACACACACACACATACACGGAGACACCCACACACACACACAAACACACACATGCAAACACACCTGTAACAGAATGTAATTAAAGTTGAGTTGCAAACTTTTTTGCTTTTATTTTTATTAACTTTACTTATTTATTTATTTTTTGACTCCTGTGTGTGCTCAACTCTAAGTGTGTGTATCTGTGTGAGTGTGTGATTGTCTTTGTGTGTGTGTGTGTGTGTGGGTGTGTGTTGATGAGCAAGACGCAGGTTGCGACTTTAAAAGCACTTTCAACGGCTTGAACTTGGCACAGGCTTACGCACAAACCCATTAAAGAAGCTTATGAACTTTGTTGCTGCCCCACACTCCCCCCTTCCAACTGCCACACTGCTGCCTGCCCCAACAAAGTATGCAATACAACATGTACGGAGAGAAAGCACGCAAGAAAGAAAGCAAGAAAGAAAGGCTTCTTCTTGAAGAAGTTTTACCACAGAAACCAGACAAACAGACAACGTGCGACTTACAAATGCTGATGTGTGGAAGTTAAGAGAGGTGTACACCATGTGGAATGGGCTTAGGAAAGGGATTGGGGATGGGATGGTGGGGGGAGGGGCAACAGGAGGGGCCCAGAGGGTGCTACTGATGCCTGCTGGGTGCGACATTAAGCTGCGTGCGTACAAATACCATGAATCTGTTGGCATGTAAAACACTTTTGTTACGCCCCAAAGCCAGCATGGGAAAAAAGTGTTTGCCTCCCCATTGTAGTTGTTGATGTTCTTGTTGTTGCAGCAATTTGTCAGAAAATTTGTTCAGTTTCTTGTTTCTGTTGCTGCCAGAGACGTCGAAGTCGAAGTCGAAGTCGAACTCAAAGTCGAGGCCGAGACAGAGTTAAGCCGCATTTGAAAGTTGGCCAAAGCCTTGCATTGGGGCTGGCTAAGTAATTGCGCCTATTTGTAAAGCAATTAAACAAATTAAAAATTAAAAATGTACATGAAATTCATAAACAAGGACTTATAAACAATACGTTGGGTAATTGTTCACAAATGTATGTATTTTATTTTTAGGCAATTTGCTTTAAAAAAGTATGTTAAGTTTGTCAAAAGAAAAATGTGCCTAACAGGTTAAAGGAAGTCTGGCAGACCCCATTAAGTATATATATTCTTGTTAAGCATCAACAGCCGAGTCGATATAGCCATGTCCGTCTGTCCGTCCGTCCGTCTGTCCTGCTGTATGAACACCTAGATCTAAGAGACTATAAGAGGTAGAGTAACCAAATTAGGTGACAAGACTCCTGAGGCCTTCACAAAGGTAAAGTTTGTTTAAGAATTTGACCACGCCCTCTTCCGCCCCCAAATATCAGAAAAACCCGAATAACACGATTGATTTCAGAGATACAAGTTCCAAATTCAGCACACAAAAAGTTTAGCTTAATTGCTTTGTGTACTAAAAATTTCATCGCAATCGGACAATAAACACCGGAAATTTGAAGCAAATACATTTTCGAATATAAAAAGCTTGGAGGTAGCAACTTGAGGCGAGGAAACTGTTAATTAGCCAGATAATCAGCTATAGCTGCCTTGGCGCAATGGTTTGAGTTTCGAACTCTTGTGGTGTGGTTCTGGAGTTCGACACCTACCAGAGGCACACTTTATTGTTGGTTATTATTCTTTTTTTAAAATTAATTATTATTTACAAATTTATATATATTTTAAAACCCCATAAATCGAGAATTATTGAACCGGGAGTCTTGAATTTTGGCATGCAGTGGGCAAGTATACAAATAAGGAATGGTCTAAAGTTTTACAGCATAAGTAAGGGGTCTCTCATAGTCGGCTTTGACTGTAGCATATCGTTTCCTACAACCACTCCCACTCCTACTAACGCTACCGCCCGACTCTTCAGCTTATTACTTCTTAGCTTATTCTAGTTTCTTATGGTTCTTAAACGAGTGCTTAGTGAGATTCCAAGGGCTCAACTATTTTTAAAAATTAAAGAAACTGTTTATATATATATTTCTCAAAATAAAAATGTGTTTTCATATGTTACATTTATCTAAAAATAAAACAAAACCTCTTAAAACAATTAAGAATTAAATAATGAAATTCAAAAAAATTAAAATAAATATATATGCCATCAAATCAATCACTGAACATACTATATACTATATGTAATGTATGTTCATATGTATGTATGCTATGTAAGGATATGTATTGCATTATGGATGTTACATTAATTTGCTGGCTCAGGGGCTGCAATCAAGGTTGCTGGGGATTCGTTGGCCACGTTGCTGGGTTCATTTAATTTATGCGCCGCATTGAAATTTATCACTGGCCGAGCATCTTAATGGTTCATTAAATTCATTATTCGGACGACTGCAAAAAAAAAAGAAGGAAGCATAAAAAAATACACACACAACAAAATAAAAAAACAAACAAACAAAACAAATATAAACAGAAAATAAGCAAATAAATGAAATAAAATAATGCACATACTTATTTGAGTGTGCACATGTGTGTGTGCGTGTGTGAGTGTGTGTGTGTGTGTGTGAGTGTGTGTGTGTGCGTTACACGTTTTCCTTTCTGCCAACTGCCACATTTTAATGAGTTTTTGCTTTACGTTAATTTATTTTCATTTGAATTCTCCTGCAAAATGGCTTCAAGGCGCGCACAAAAATGCAATTATGCATTCATTAAAGAAATTAATTGCAAACAATTTCAATTCCAGACAAAGACAAAGAGCAATTCGCATGCGTGCCAATGCGCATTATTGAAAATTCGACAAAAACTCTGAGACAGACTTGCAGCTGAAAAGAAACGAAGTTCAACAAGCTGGCTTTAGTCTTAGCCCAGTTATACCAGCCCGGTCTGCTCTTTTAGCCTGTTCTGCTGTTCTGTGTGTCGTAAGTAGAACATTACCAAGGCTTTTATCGTAAATGCCAACATCTTTGGCTTGTAATTTTCTGTTACGTTCGCAACACTCTCACTCTCACTCTGACACACTCACATACTCGCATACGCACTCACATTCACATTCGCATTCACATTCCCATTCAAATAATAATGGCTGTCTTTTACGTAGTTGTGCAATGATTACGTGATGCCTGCAGAAAAGCACACATATCCCCATTAGATATGAGATTTTCTCTTGTTTTTTCCCAGCACTCAGTTTGCCCCTATTTGGCCCTCGCATTTGTTGCGTGCATTTGACTTTTACTTGAATTTCATATATATTTATACTCACTCAAACACACATGGAAACAATTGCAGAGATTCTATGCGCAAATCCATATACTAGATGTTTGCTGCAAAATAACAATGCATGCTCATTATTTTGGCATTCTTATTTATAATGCTTTATACTCATTAAAAACGAGTTTTCACTGCACAGTTTAATTAAATATTTATCCGTTTTTACAAATGTTATATACATATTTTAAATTTATATTTGTTGAGCATTAAATAGTTAGTAAGTTAACTTTTTTAACTAATTATAAAATAAATGTAGTAATAGAGTATAATTTACACAAACTTTCTAGTAAAAAATGTGTCTAAAATAATTGCAGATATATTTGAAAATCCAGCATATTTTAATACAAATATTATCATTAAGTGAAAGTCTTTTATCACACCTGAAATTAATTTCTGCTGGGTGTTTGCATAGTCGAGCATGCTCAGTTCTTTTGCTAGGCAAAGCAACTGGCAAATAACAAAACTTAATAATGAAGCAACAAAAGGATTGCATAATAGTTTATACTTAGCTTACAGTCTATACAAAATGATGTTCATTGAATCGAACAAGACTCAGATTGATAAGGTTGATAAGAGTTCAGAAATCAACATTCAAAATGTGCATTACAATATTTGATCTAATTGATAAGTTGAGGAAATTGATAAGCTCTCAATAATGTGCCACGTTTTTGGCTGAAAATTGTTTTACTTACATTTGTTAGCTAATATTCAATATCTTTGATTTGCATTAACTTTTGCCAGGCCTGTTTAAAGTATTTATGTTGCTATACTTTATAGTTTGTTATATTTTATTAAGCCTTTAACTAGTTGTTTACAATTCGTTGATATTTACAATAGTGTACTGCTTTGAGTACATATTTTAATTGATTTTTATTACATCATATAAGCATGTATATCATTCATGTTACGACTGTTGACAACAAATAAAATTATGTATATAATTGGCATAAAATAAAATGTTCACTATATCAAATACAACTTTGGTAACATTTTAGACAATTGTTTACTGTTTTCTGCAAATAATATCTAATGCCAACTCAAGTGATTTTCTTTGGATAACGACTATCTCAATGTGCATTGCTGCGTATACGTAATATTATGTATACGCAGCGCTGAGCATTAGTCGTGCTTTAGCCAGCTTTATGATTGTCCGCTGCTGCCAAAATAAAAACAATGCAACTTGCCACACTGACTGTCGCCGGCAGAGCTGCAGTTGCAGATACAGAAGTTGAAACTGTTGCAGTCGCCGTTGGATAAGCATATTGTAGATGACGCTGATGAGTTTTCTGTATGTTGCAGCTGAATCAGAAGCTACTGCCGTTTAAGACATACTTTTTTGTTTCTTGAAGCCAACACACATGTGTGTGTGTGTGTGTGTGTGTGTGCAGTGTGTGTGTGTGTGTGTGTGGGCAGTGTCTTTTGTGCTTTGCTGGTTCGTTGAACGCATTTCTCATTTTCATGTCCATTTCAGCAATAACCATGCGAGTCGCAGTCATTTGAATGTATTTGTCAGCAGCAGCCAGAGTAAAACTACAACAGCAACTACAACTACAACTACAGCAGGAGCAGAAGCAGCAACGACAACAACGACAACGAGCATGACAAACAACCAAATTAAAAACAACAAAAATAAAAGTACATGTTGCAAATATCTTAAGGGTATACTTAGTGCCTGATTTTTGTAGTGCGCCGCTGCCTTTTGTCTCTGTTGGGCAACCCACAAGCTGTGCTTAAGTGGACAGCAAGCTCTTATATCTGACTGTGAGAGTGTGTGTGTGTGCAAGTGTGTGTGTGCGAGTGTGTGTGCACTGTCTGTTTGTGTGTCAGGGCTCGCTTTTGGCTTTTGAATTTGCAGTTAGTCCAGAAATTGCTATGATGAGATATGTGAGCTGCTTCGCCTTCTGCTGCTGCTGCTGCTGCTGTTATACCCGTTACTCGCAGAATACGAGGGTATATTGGTTAGGTAAGCAGGCGTGGCGCTCTATATGAATTATTTATATTAATATTTAGTTATTTATGTATTATTTCAATTATTTATATTTTGAATTTTATTTAATTAACATCGCAGCGCTGCAAGCAATAATTTATGTAGGAATCTAGGAATATATTTATTATACATGAGTAATGGGAATTTATTTAGAATTATCCAATCCGCTTGAATAATCGTTGCTTAACTCTATACCAGTGTGAATTAGCTATATTTTACATTATTTACTTTTGTATTTAACGTCAACTAAACAAATAGAACATAACAATAGAATAGAAAGAACTTATTTATAACTCCAAATTAAATTAGAAAAAAAATATTGATTATCAAAAATGTACTCCAAGTTTTGTATCATTTTATTTGATTAATAGTGGGAAAACGCTTTGAAATTTAGCAGATCTGAGAGTGTGATTTAAGCTTCATTTTATATAGAGCTGACTCACTTTTAATAGAACTGTTTAGATCAATCGCGTCTAGGTCACATAAATAAAACGTTGGTTGTGACCGAATTATTTATTTATTTGCTTATCTATTTGTGTATATATTTATATATTTATTTATTTATTTATTTAATTCAAGGAACGCGAGTTTAGAATTGATATTAATTTGATTAGATTCATATTTATAAGTGAGTTCCGGGTGTTTTACAGTGAGGAACTCGACTTATGCGTTCTTACTTGTTGTTCCTAGGACTGTTGTTGTTTTTGATGTTATTAGTGCTGTTATTGTTGCTGTTGTTGTTATGGTTGCTGCTGTTGTTGTTGTTGTTGTCTCGGTTAGGCGCTGCTGTTGCTGCAACTTGCGCGCAAGCATAATAGTTTAGTAAGCTCTCTCTGGGGTATTCAACTGCATGAGATGACGTTTTATTTCCCAAGGCAATCTTTTGCCACGAGTGTTTGTATACTTCCCTTTGTGTGTCAGTGTGTGTGTCAGTGTGTGTGAGTGTGTGCACAGTCGTATTTGTGCAACTGAGGACAAAAGTTTCGTTGGCTTTGCAGCGGCAACAAACAAACAAATACAACAGAACAGAACAGAACAGAGAGGAGAACACAGCTTGCATACAGGATACTCAGACTCCTAACCAGACTCCAGACCAGGCCGCCTGCTGAGTCCAATGCGTGGTTTACAATGCCGAAAACAACAAAACCAACAACAACAACAACAACGACAATGACAACAACAACTAGAATTGTAAGTATGCAACGACGACAACGCTAACAACAGCGGTAAATTGTTGATTTTGATATTGGAATTCAAAAGTTCTGGAACAACGGGAGGCGACTGAAGTAGAGCTGGAGATGGAAATGTAGCCTCCTCCGCAACAAAGAGTCAGACAACGCCACAGCGTTGCATGTTGCATGCGGCAGCGTCGTTAGGCAGTAAGCGACGCTGCACTCGCTGAATTTGTACCTTAATTGGAGCTTAAGTAACAAAATATCAGAAAACGCGAATTTAATTCAAACTAATACCTATCAGCAATCGACGACTGAAAGAGGCTTTAAATGAACCAAAGAGCTGCCGACTTGCAAATACCCGGTAAAAATTTAAATTAATCGCATCTTTTAATATACAAAACTCTTTTTAGAAAATTATTTTGTAAAGTGCTGCCATAACATTTTAGGCAATATTAGAAAATATGATTTAAAATTAAATAGGTAGAGAACATGTTGTTCAGGTGAATTCCACAAATCTCTAGAGCTATGTATCGATGGCGATTATTATTTCGAAAGAAGCCCGAACGATTTGTCGATGTTCCTGAAACATCAATTTATTTTTCGGACATATTTTCGGAGTCTCAAAAATTAACTGCCATAAATTTCTGTCAAGTTTCAACAAAAATATTTATTGTTCGTATATTATCTACATCTATTTCTTTCAGATGAAATATACAATTTCATTTAATTGAATAAATATGCAACTTTACCTAGCTTTCCAACATGTATTTTAACAACTTTTGAATTGTGAGAGATTGCACATCCAACGGCATTGAGATTTTACGACGTTTATTTGTTTATCAGTATAATTTGGTGATTTCTGCTTCTTCTTAGCTTTAATATTAAGCGATTTTAGGGTTTTTGAAATGTAAAATTGTAAACAGCTTAATTTTCGTTGCGGCTTCTCTTTGGCCAGTGTCATCTTGACTGTTAAATGCAGTCATTATGGATTTAATAGTGTTTTCCGTCATAATAGCTGCTTTTCTTACCGAACCTTTCTTCCGTTAAACTCTCATTGAACTTCAAATTGAATATGGGCATTTCCACCAAAAGGTCCACCGAGACCAAAACATTCAAAGTGTTTAAAAACAACTTGTTTCATTATAAAAATAGGGTGTATAGTCGATATTTTAATAGGAAAGCAATGTAATTTAACTAATGTAACAAAATTTCGTCTTTATTCATAACCCATTTCGAGATATTGGGATACAACGTCGAACAAGTGAAACTTTTCTCATTTGGGCATTTCTAGTGTACATTTTGTTTTGATACAAATTCTCAGAATAAGTTATTATGCATTGTCTTATGGTACTCCAAATCTTTGAAAAAGGTACAAAGAGTCAAAAAATAATGTATAAGAAAGTATGCGATTGCCAGTTACGATAATTTCGGCTTTGCATTATCGCATATTTCGGTGTCCCGTGCGACATGTCCCGTGCGAATACGGCTTTATTTAATTTTAAAAAAAACTAGAAATCATATTTGAGCAAAACTATAACCATTTTAAAGAGACATCAATGCATAACATTTATCAGAAATTTGCGTGAATATATTGCCCAAACTCTCGCTGAAATCTGAGATTAAATTGATCGCCAAAAAAACCACTTCTATTTTTGTCCCGTGCGAATGCCTTGATTTTTTGTAAAAATCTACAATACGAATAGTTCCTCAAAATCGACCTTAGCACCAATTATAGGGCTCATCAAGAACTGCTTTTAATTGGAAAAATAATTTTGAAAATCCGTCTTACTTTGACCTTTTTACCACTTACAATGTGTACGATTGTCCCGTGCGACATCATGGAAATGCCCATATATTGAGTTATTTGGAACACCTTTCCCCATAAAATGGACTGCCGTGAACTACTTTCCAAATGTAATATTATTTTCATAAAAACTTACAATGCTCTTTCGAAGGAGTTGCTGTCCTGAAGTCATTTTAACCGCCTACTGCTAATCGTATGTTGTAATGCTTCAAATGACAAAATGATGATGATGAAATGTCATCTTATTGCAAATAGTTTTTGAAATTACAGGCACTGAAACTCAGTCCAGATGTTTAGTAATCACCCGTTAGATCAACTTTATATCTAATTTTTGTCTTCCCCCCATTTTTTACATATAATTGCAGATGCATTGGAAAAGATAATTGTCAGGCTTTAAAGGGAATGTTTTATATTTAAAGTATTTAGCGGAATTACTTTAAATTTGCTGTTTAGTTAATTTGCCTTGTCTATTGTAATCTGTGGGCATTGCCCGGTCTAAAAGTTTTAAAACGCTGAGAGTTGTCTGATTTGTGTTTTCAGCTTTTATATTTTTTGTTTATCTTTAAATCTCCAGACTTTTAACGCTCGAGGCGCTCGCTCCCCAGTGAGCGACTTGAATACAACACACACTTTAACTTTCAGTCAGTGCACAATTCAGTTGTTATTGTTCCCATTGTTGTTGCTGTTGTTGCTGTTGCTGTTGCTGTTGCTGCTGGTTGCTGGTTGACTTGTTTAAGTAGCTGCAATGGCAATGTAAAGCGTGCAACTTCACAGCAACTTTTATGGTCATCCAAAAAGTATGACAACTCAGGCTATTGCTCTTGTTGTTCCACAGTCATATTCCCACTCCACACACACACACACACACACACACACACAGCTACACACACATATGTGACATAATGTGAACTGCTGCTGCTGCTGCTTCTACTTCTCTGTACTTATTTATATACTTATAGTTTACGGCGCTGCGGGACATATTGTGCTCGAATATATATTTTTGTTCTAATGAAAAAGTTATGACCATCAAATAAAGTATGCTGCTTGCCCCCGCACAGCAACAACAACAGAGCTCAAAAGTGAAGCAGCAGCAACAACAGCAACAACAACAGCTATTAAGTGACCGACCGTAAGACCTGCAATCGTTGTCGTTGTTGCTCTCGTTGCTCGTTGCCCGTTGTTGGTGACCTCTTCGAAAGTTGACTCTATTGTGCTTCCTGTTTATGCTGCGCATTCTTATTGCTGTTGTTGTTGCTGCTGCTTTTTGTCTTCTTGCTGTTGTTTGTTGTTGTTGCTATTATCTTTTGGCTATTGCTTTTTGTTGTTCCCATTGTTGTGGCTGCTTGGTTTCTGCTTTTTGCCACTCCTCTTATTGTTGTTGTTGTTATTATTATTATGGACCCATTCGTAGTTCGTTTAATTCAGTTTTCATATACATATATAGATATACACTCGTTTATTTGTGTGTGCGTGTGTGTGTGTGTGTGCATATCGAAGTACGCTTGCGAAACCTTTTGCCCACTGGGCGTATACTTTATCATACAATATTGTTTCGTTTTTATTACATGTCACTCATACGTGCATGCGTGTGCGTGTGTGTGTGTGTGTCTATTTGTGTGTGTGTGTGTGCATATGACGGAGCGTGTAAAGTGCGTTCTTTGGTTTTATATGAATTTTTTAGAGTCTTTTATGCACTCAGCACGAAAATTTGTTCGCCAAGAGTTTTACCACAACAACAAAAGTAAGAACAACAAGTCAAAAAGGCTAATAACGAGCATAAGCGACAGCATTGATACCCTGCAACAGCTAAATAATATATGTATAATATATATAATATACATTTGGAATATGGTACATTTAAAGATATATCTATTGACGCAACCCATAAAATGTAATTGTTTGCAATACATGTGGGTTGGTATATCTCTGTGTGCATCAATCTCTAGGCAAATGCAGCGATCAAAAACAACATCAACGAGTTAAAGCCACCGAAGGCGATCTCACTAGTGAATTCACTAGGAGGCGACTTCCCTCACAGGCGACTTCCCTCGCAGGCGAATTCGCCTCACCATAACCGAGCGACCTAAGAAGATCGGAGACTGAGACGCCGAAGGAAGTTGCAGTTCGGCCTCTGACGTGGAAGGTTGCGAAAACATCAGCTCAAACGACGAAAGAAGATTTATAAGTTTCTATTCCATTAAAATACTGTATTTACTCAATTAATAAACCCTACATACATTTAAATAATAATTAACAAATTACATTTAAATTTTATTCGTTTCTCCTTCCGATTACAAGCTAAACTCATTTCAAATTCTATAACCGAAAAATGGGTCAAATTCGATGGGAGCCTGATATAATTGGTCTAACTTACAGTTCTTGAACCGAGAGTAAGCGTCTTAATTGAAGAATTCTCTTCTTTTTATATTTTTGTCATTAAGTTCATTTATTTTTCAAACTATAAACTTAATATGAATATTGTTGATTTAACTAAACTTTCGCTTTCTTTTTATTTAAACTATGTATACACATACCACCATTTTATACCTATTTACACTCTATTACATTCACAAATCACTCTTTAACCATTTGTCACATACTTTAGCACAAAATGATTATTTCCCTGTTGCTGGGTCTAACAAGAAGCTGCCACAAATTTCGTTGCCACGTGCGTTGGCTGCTGCTGAGCTGCTGAGCTGCCGAGCTGCTTTGCAACGTTCTAATTTGGTTTTTGGGCAACCAAAAGATACAAAGATACTCGTACTCTTATTCGGTTTTGTAGGCCAACTAACTACACAAGGCCCACGTACTTCTCTTTGCTTGTTTATACTTATACTTATATGTACATATAGCTATGCGTTAGCTATTCATATATATTTTTTAACGAGTATTACCATAAAATTACATATGCAAATATACATATATTCTCAAGTCAAACCGCAGTCAGCTGCCAGGGCAACGAGTCGAGGCAAAAGATTTAGCTATTTGTCTGCGTATGCGTAGGAAATCTTCAGGCTAAGCACGTAAAACGTGACAATTACTACATTTTAGGTAAAACATGCTCATTAAATCATTTGAGCTTAATTCGGGCACAGAGACAACAACAAGCTCAGGCAAAAGGTAAAATGCAAAATCTGCGTAGCTATTGTTTTGTTTTGGCCGCTCTCTCCTGACGTTGATGACAACGACGATGATTCCACTGATGCTGATAATTATGATGATGATGATGATGATGATGATGCTGATGCTTCTCGTATACTAAGCTACCTCTCAGGTAGCATGTGAACCACAAAGTATTTGTCTGCAGTAGGCTAAGCCATAGTTAAAGCGCAAGCCAGGACAACTAGACTTGGCCTAAACACACACACACACACACACACACAGACAAAGCGAGGGAAAAGGGGGAAGAGGGGAAGGAGGGGCAGAAATAGGGACACAGGCACGTATGTAGTGTAAAATAGTAGCAAAGGAAATTGGGTAAGTCAAGCAGACTCGACTGTGAGCGACTCTGTACGATGAATGAATGAGATACTTTGAAATATGTCTATATATGTTGGGTAACGGCAGCTTATGTCGAATTTCTAAATACACCCCGTCAATCAAAAGATATTTGCATTACATTTGCATTTTTAGATTTTATAATAAATATAAAAATTGGTTTTTAATTGAAATTTAATATTTATTTGAAAGTTTCATAATAAAAATCAAAAATGAGTGTTGAAATTAATTTATTTATTATATATAAACAATATTTATAACTATAACGATCTTTGCTAAAAAGCGACAACAAATAAAACATGAAAATATAAATAATATAAATATGTTTAAGTGGGGTTCGAACCCCGAACCGTGAGCGCAAAAGTTGTATATGCTATCAACTAAGACAATGGAATGGACAGTGTATAAAACAGCCATTTTGTTGAGTACTTTATAAGATGGTAAGCTTTATGAATTGATAATTTGTATATTTTAAATAAGTCTCGCTTTTGACACGCTTAACATACTCCTTGCACTTTTGCAGTACAGGGTCTAGCAATGGCAATGACAAGCGAGAGCTGCAGGCAGATAACAATACATGGGCCTCTCTCTGTTTAAAGGATTTGCAGGGACGTGCCGACGAGTCTGATGAGTGGAGACACAGGTGGAAATGGAGAGGCTCCAACTAACAACTAACAACTAAACGCCAGGCCAACAACAGCTAAGGAATTTAGAGTACAACAAAGGCAGACGGGCAGACGGGCAGACTGGCAAGCTGGCAACCTGGCTGCTAAATGAACAGGCAACACAGGTCCTGCCCCAGCCCCGCCCTGCCCTGCCCTTCTTCACCTCCTGCTGCTCCTACTGTTCCTACTGCTCCTGCTGCTAGACAAGCCAGGAAGTGTAACATCAGCGACAGCATCCTGTAGTGTCCTTTTGGCGCACTTTGCATGACGTTTAGCTGGCCCAAGTGCTGCCTCTGTCCCAACTCTGGCCTCGGCTTGTCTCCTATCCTCTGCTCGCCTATAATCTCGACTCGACTGCACGCTCGCTGCTCACTTGAAAGCATTGCCTACCTACATTACTTATTATGATTATTATTATTTAATGCAACAACAGCGGAGACAACACCAGCAACAAAGCAGCAACAGTGTCAGCTTAGAGCTTAGCTAGAGATGAGCACATGACACGACACAAGTCACGGCAACAACTTGACGAAGTTTTTAGACCCTTTACTTTAAAAAAGTGTAATTTTATTTAGCCCTTGAGCTATTCTATCTTTTTATTATCTTTAACAATTGTAATAACTTCAAGCTATTGTTGTTCTTTCTAGTTCAATTCACTGAATAATTTCAGTAGTTCATTTTTTACTGAACGAACTAATCTTTCCCTTGAGTCATTTGAGTCTTTCGTTCGTTCTCGTTCACTCTAGATCACTCTCGTTCACTCTAGATCACTCTCGTTCACTCTAGCTCACTCTCGTTCACTCTAGCTCACTCTCGTTCACTCTAGCTCACTCTCGTTCACTCTAGCTCACTCTCGTTCACTCTAGCTCACTCTCGTTCACTCTAGCTCACTCTCGTTCACTCTAGCTCACTCTCGTTCACTCTAGCTCACTCTCGTTCACTCTAGCTCACTCTCGTTCACTCTAGCTCACTCTCGTTCACTCTAGCTCACTCTTGTTCACTCTAGATCACTCTCGTTCACTCTAGTTCCATCTCGTTCACTCTAGCTCTCTCTCGTTCACTCTAGCTCACTCTCGTTCACTCTAGCTCACTCTCGTTCACTCTAGCTCACTCTCGTTCACTCTAGCTCACTCTCGTTCACTCTAGCTCACTCTCGTTCACTCTAGCTCACTCTCGTTCACTCTAGCTCACTCTCGTTCACTCTAGCTCACTCTCGTTCACTCTAGCTCACTCTCGTTCACTCTAGCTCACTTTAGCTCACTCTCGTTCACTCTAGCTCACTCTCGTTCACTCTAGCTCACTCTCGTTCACTCTAGCTCACTCTCGTTCACTCTAGCTCACTCTCGTTCACTCTAGCTCACTCTCGTTCACTCTAGCTCACTCTCGTTCACTCTCGTTCACTCTAGATCACTCTCGTTCACTCTAGCTCACTCTCGTTCACTCTAGCTCACTCTCGTTCACTCTAGCTCACTCTCGTTCACTCTAGCTCACTCTCGTTCACTCTAGCTCACTCTCGTTCACTCTAGCTCACTTTAGCTCACTCTCGTTCACTCTAGCTCACTCTCGTTCACTCTAGCTCACTCTCGTTCACTCTAGCTCACTCTCGTTCACTCTAGCTCACTCTCGTTCACTCTAGCTCACTCTCGTTCACTCTAGCTCACTCTCGTTCACTCTCGTTCACTCTAGATCACTCTCGTTCACTCTAGCTCACTCTCGTTCACTCTAGCTCACTTTAGCTCACTCTCGTTCACTCTAGCTCACTCTCGTTCACTCTCGTTCACTCTCGTTCACTCTCGTTCACTCTCGTTCACTCTAGCTCACTCTCGTTCACTCTAGCTCACTCTCGTTCACTCTAGCTCACTCTCGTTCACTCTAGCTCACTCTCGTTCACTCTAGCTCACTCTCGTTCACTCTAGCTCACTCTCGTTCACTCTAGCTCACTCTCGTTCACTCTAGCCCACTCTCGTTCACACTAGCTCACTCTCGTTCACAATATAGTAGTATTATATTATATATACTAGTACTTGGTGTAATTCGGATTATACAATAGCATCTTTCTGTTAATTATCAAGCTGAAATTTTAGTTTATTTGTGTATGTAGTTTGATTGTCAATGAATTTGATTTAAATGTATCGAATCGTCCACAAGTACTAGATGTTATAGTATGGATTAATATTCTGATTATTCAAATACATATTCCCTTTTAAATGATTGAGAAAACTAGACAACACTTCAATCAATATTTTATATCAAGAAATCAGGAATTACAATTACTAAGCAAATATTTTAAAGAATGAATGTAATTGAATCAGACATTAATGATTTATTTGCCTATTTTAATGCTCAGTTATTGCATTTAGTATTTACTCAATATTTCTTTTCTCATGTGTAAAAAATACTTGCTTAAATCAGAAGTTTTATATCTAAATATTCGATCGATTTCATTGCTGTGTAGTATTCATAATTCAGACAATTCAAATGCATATTTCTTAGGCCCACAAAAAACACGTTGTCATCTGCAGTTTGATAGTGGTTTTAGAATCTGTCTGTCCGTCTGTCCGTCTGTCTGTCTGTCCGTCAGCCTCAGTCTCAGCCTGTCTCTTGTTGTCCACGGCGCGTCGTTTGCATTGTTGTGTCCCTTTGTCTGGTTCACCTCTCAGGGCAGGTTGCCAGTTGTTGATGTTGTTGTTGTTGCTGATATTGTTATTGTTGTAGTGGCCACTGCAGTTCCCCCTTCTTGTTGGCTTGTTGTTATTCTTTTGTTGCATGCACTTTTCGCAGTATTTCGTAATATTTGTTAAGTATGCTTTTGAAATTGTGGTCTTCCACCATTATGTCATTCATTCAACTCGAGCGTTGCTAACAAAAGCGCAACAACAACAACAACAACAACAAGTAGCAAGTTGACGACCGAATCGCATAGTTCCATTACTAGTTGTTGTTGTTGTTGTTGCTCTAATTGTTGTTGTTGCTCTGTGATGTCGTTAGACTCGTTATTGAAAGAGATAAAGAGGCGGTTACTTAGGCACACGCCAGTTTTATTGTTGCGGCTGCTTTCCTCTTATTTGTAGCTACCGTCAGTGTAATAATGTAGCATAAATATTACTAATTTCATGAAATTTATTTAGCTGTAGTTAAATTTAGTGCAGTTGCGGCTGCACAATGCGCATACGTCGTGTTGTACGTACAGAGCTCGAGGCGCGCTGACAGCGACCGAGTGCAGACAAAACCGGACAAAAAGGAAGACAGACAAATGGCAAATTTGTGCTTGGTTAGAAGCGGCACCAGCAGCAGCAGCAGCAGCAGCTGAAAATGGAGCTGGTTCTGGTTCTGGGACTGTGGTTGGATGAGGAAATGGGCAGAGATGTGGAAATGTGAGGAGGTTCATTGCATGTCGGCAACATTCACAGCCGTTGGCACTGGCGTTGTTTAAACGCACAGCATTTAGGCTTAAATTGCGGTCACTTTGGCCGTCTTTCTATGAATTTTACTCGCCATCTATCTCGCTGTCGCCGTCGCCGTCGCTGTCGCTGTCGCTGCTCTCATCCTCCCGAGTGGGCGTGTCATTAGACAGCGTTGAGCTAAAAGAGATAAATGGCGACAGTCGTTGAACTTTTTGCTTTCCCAGTTGTTTATGCAATTCAAATGAAAGATACAGTCAGCCAGAATCGGGGTTTAGTATTTCGGGTAATACATTTTATTTGCAATCTTAACCCTAATTTAGTTTGCGAAACTCCAGTGGCTTGACATTTAGCCAGCGACAGATCCAGAGTGCAGTGAAAGCCAGCTTTGCTAACTGTCTTCTCAATGAAATGAAATGAAAATGCAGAGCAGCAGCAGCAGCAGCAGCAAAAAGCGCAGCTATAAACATACACACACACACACACACACACACACACTGCTACAGCTGACTATCATTTTCATTTGGCTCAGAAAAAAGAAAGTAGGGAAATGGCAGGCAAAGTGGAACTGACTCCGGCGAGAAGGGAAAGTAACTCTTACTTTGAGCCAAAGGCCAATGAAAATGACTAACTCAGAGTTTAATTAAAATGCGCTAACGATTTTGGCGTATATATACAACAAATAAATCAACAAGGAATACATTAGGAAACGGAAATTGAATTCCCAAGATAAAAGTTAAACTCAACTGTCGCTGCCAAGAGAAACAAAAAGTATTTATAGCTTACTCATGTCGAAATTTAAATACACTTCTCAGTTGGGTAGACAATCAAACTGATAAATACTCCATATACATTAAGACTGATATGATACTAAAACAAAGAAGTCTCGGTAAAAGCTGTAATACTTTTTATTAAGAATAAGCCGAACAGTCGGGACCCCAAACGTAATATACCCTGTGGATCTACAGGGCCCCGCTCAAATTCACTCCTGATGTAATTCTCTTGTATTTCGTTTTTTCTATTTTTGGACGAAGGGAGCGTGGCATCCCAATGAAATTTTCTGGACACATCAACCCCAAGATACTCATCATGTGTGACTAATCTGAAGTTTCTAGCTACAAAACTGACTTTGCTATGATATTTTTCTCGATTTGTGAGCGAAGGAGGCGTGGCATCCCAAAATTAAAGATAAACTTGATCTACCTGCAAAAATGACCAGTGCTGGGAGACCAAGTTCAAGCTTCTAGCTCTTACCATCTCTGAGATCCTTTCGTTCATACGGACAGACAGACAGACAGACAGACAGACGGACAGACAGACATAGCTATATTGACTCGGCTTTTGATGCTGATCAAGAATATATATACTTTATGGGGTCGGCCACGCTTCCTTCAGCCTGTTACATTCTCTTATCAAACTTTATATACCCCCACAGGGTATAAAAACTTAAATTCAAGTGCTTCAATTTGATTTCTTAATAGAATATTAAAAAATTGTATATGTTTGCAAGTTTTAAGTAAGAACTAGAAGTATGTATTATTTTCACATTAAGTTTCATTATGTTTTCTATAAATTCCATAACTAATACTAATACTTTTTGCTGTTATTGAGATATTTACAATTTTGATTTATTTAAATATTTATTTGTTAACTTTTGGTAGATTGAAATTTGAATATGTTTAGATTTATGTTAAGTTATACATTTTTTTTACTCGTTTAATTGTAGTTAACATCAAACCAGTCGGAAAGGCTACAGTCGAAGTCGACTATGAGAGACCCTTTACTTATTCTTCTAAACGGAAATAAGAGTGACACTAATAGATAGTACCCCATAGCGCGTTGTTACGTCAACATGCTCTTCTTCTTCCTTTGGTCCGACACTCAGTAATATTGGGTTTTGAATAACTCCCGAGTTTATTGTCCGATCGTGATGAAACTTTCAGGATACATTAGGACCCCGATGCTTGTCCTGTGTGCCAAAATTCAAGGCTCCAGTTTTAAAATTGACCATTATATGGGATTTTTCGTTTTTTTTGAATATCTTCCAAGATTATTATCCGATCGCGATGAAATTTACAGGATACGTTAGGACCCTGATACCCGTCCTGTGTGCCAAAATTCAGGACTCTAGCTTTAATATTTTTTGTTTAATGGGCTTTCAAAAATTTTGTTCTCGATTTATGGAGGCGGAAGGGGGCGTGGCAAAATTCTAAAACAAACTTGACCTTTGTGCAGCCCTTAGGAGTATTGTCACAAAATTTGGTGACCCTAGCTCTTATAGTCTCTGAGATCTAGGCGCTCATACGCCAGCACAGACGGACAGACGGACAGACGGACAGACGGACAGACGGACAGACGGACATGGCTATATCGACTCGGCTGTTGATACTGATCAAGAATATATATACTTTATGGGGTCTGCCGGACTTCCTTCGACCTGTTACGCACATTTTTTTTTTGACAAACTTAATAGACCCGTTTTACTTTTTTAAAGTAAAGGGTCTAAAAAGTATAGAAATATACATTTTGGAGAAACTTACCCGATTAATGACTTAAGAGTATTACATTCTATGTCAATTTTTACGACATTCTTAAGTATTTAACTCGGCGTCCTCTTTTTGAAATAATATTAAACTTATTTTAAACATTTTAGACCGTAGCAACTATTACCAATTCAATCCTTATATCATTATTGATTTGATATATATATTTATAAATTATTATAATTATTTATTTCTGACTTAACAGCTTTCTTTATTATTTATATTTCAAGTTAATTTTTATAGAATCTAATTCAAATGTTAATTTAAAATCGAATCTGTAAAACTTTACTTTAAATGTTATATAATATTTAAGTTAGCTTAGGCTCCATGCTGACGTTAAATAATTAAATAATTAGAATACCCCTAAGTAGGTATATATAGTAATAATAGACAGTGACAAGTAAGGGGGTTAAGTTGACAGTAGCTTATTTTAAGCTGCTCGTCTCTATCTATTTACTTAATTGCAAATGCATTGACGTCAAAAGAAACTGATATCTAACCCCTTTTGTGTTTTGTTAACTTTTCGACTATTGAATGTGGCCATTGCCATGGGTAACAATTCGCTTTAGGCCAACAATAATGTCTCAAAGTGGTATAGATGGTTGGCATATGGCAACCAGGCAACGTCTAAGTCCCCTCTCCGCTCCGCACCGCTCCCCTCCCCCTTCTGCGGCACCTCTGGCATATTGTCTATGGTCCAATTATGAGTTGAAATGCTGCTGCTGCCAAAATGAGAAATTAAGCGATGTTAAATTGACAGCGCATTAAACCCCGAACCGACAATTTTAATACACTCCAAGACATTTTTCGAGGAACATTACAAACCGCCAGCAACAACAGCAACAACAACAGCAGCAGTAAATGTTGTTGCCTAGCAGCAACTGTTGTCGAGGTTCTCGGTTCTCGGTTGTTCGCAGCTTTCGGCGTTATTAATCGCCAGGCATTCATAATTGTGGCTGCCATTATAATTGTCATTATGTGCAATATATAGATAGATAGTTCTGCGCCTGTCAAAATCCCCCCCCCCTCCGACAACTGTGTGTGTTGCTTTGGCAATGTAATTGACTGTGAATAATAACCGCTATAATAATTTTCAGCCACAATACCAAGCATAGTAGCATGGATCCAGGGCCCAAAAAGCGAGCGATGCCAGCAACGACAATGACGACAATGTTGTTGATGATGATGATGATGACAACGCCTAGACACAGCGCCATAGTGTCAGCTGGCCTATCAAGGGCGTAGCTAGAAGGGGGGTCAGAGGGGGACAAGACCCCACCCCAAGTCATAGCTAAAAACAGAACAGACCAAAAAGAAAATATCGATGATATGAAAGCCAAACTAAGCAAGTATTTGATCTTGTATTCTTTGGAAAGTATGGAGCGTGAATTCTAGGTGTAGTACTATTTACGAGAGGAAAAAATGATACAGATTAAACAGACAAAACTTAATATTATACAAAAATATACCTTAATAAATACGATCAGTGAAACTCGTTTAAGCTTCAAATAAAAATAAAATTATAGACAAATTATTATAATAAATTTTATTAGAATTAATGGAAAATAAATGGAATATGAAAGGATAGACTCAAGAACAATTTTCCTAAATAGTTGCACAGTCACTCGCTTTTTTCGTTGTCAAATAAATAGAGAAAATATAAAAGCAGAGCCTTAAATGATTTTGTGAAATTTAAATTGATAAAACGTAGTATTTGTAAGTTTTTCTATTGCTTGGCTGACTTTCTGTATATTTTAATTGTTAATACATATAACAAGTCGGAAAGACTACAGTTGAAGTCGACAATGAGAGACCCTTTACCTATTCTTCAAAAAGGAAATAACAGTATAAACCTAAATAAATTTGAAAATAATAAAACAATTTTAAAAAGGATAATAAATATAAATAAAGTGTGCCTCTGGTAGGTGTCGAACTCCAGAACCACATCGCAAGAGTTCGAAACTCGAACCATTGCGTCAATGCAGTCATAGTCGATTATCTGGCAAATTATCAGTTTCCTTGACACGAGTTGATGCCTCAAAACTTTGTATATTCGAAAATTTATTTGCTTCATATCTAAAGTGTTTATTGTCTGATTGCGGTGAAATTTTCAGTACACATCGCAACCAAGCTAAACTTTTTGTATACCGAATTTGAAACTTGTATCTTTTAAATTATTCGTGTTATTCGTGTTTTACCGATTTTTGAAGGCGGACGAGGGCGTGTCAAAATTCTAAAACAAACCTGAACTTTTGTGGAGGCCCCTGGAGTATTGTCACCAAATTTGGTTACTCTAGCTTTTAGAGTCTCTGAGATCTAGGTGTTCATACAGCAGTACAGACGGGCAGACAGACGGACGGACAGACGGACTTGACTATAACGACTCGGCTGTTGATGCTGATCTTAATGCGGTCTGACAGACTTCCTTAAACCTGTCACGCATACGAATATTTGCTATAAAAGAAGTTCATTACATCGGCATACCCCTCTTTGTGCATAAACCAGCTACGCCCTTGTTTCCTGGGCATGCTCTGAGTAACTCTGTGGCTTACAAATCCTAGGCACAATTTGCGATTGACAATACTATTAATAACAACAGCAGCAGCAGCAGCATCGGCAGCAACAACAGCACGAGGAGCATCACAAACAGCAGCAGCAGCAACATCGACTGTGAGAGGGTCTAAATCGCGAGCATACATAAACAATATGAGGAAAGGTTATGCTGCCGGCTAAGGGCAACGAGGAGTCCCGTTCCGGGCAAGTGGCAAGCACAAACACAAGCACCAACACAATCACAAATGACATTGCTCAATTGCATTTGATTAAGTTAATTGTTTTTGGGTTTATGGCCGGGCGATTAACAATGAAAGCAGCGCACAAATTTGACACGAAGTCAACGTCGACGTCGACGTCGACAGCGACAGCGACGTTGACAGCGACTTAAACGTCATTGTTATTGTTGTTGTCATTAAGGTGGCTAATAGGGGTTGCTTGGTGGAGTGGGGAGGGACGACATATACCAAATGTCAGCATCGTTGGCATTTCTGTATTGAATTATTGACATAATTTACAAAATCTGTGCCTAATGGGCCATATGACTGCCTCGGGAGAGGGGAAGATCTATACAGGATGTGCGCCTAATGTATGCCCCTATCTCTAACTACACATGTGTGTGTGTGTGTCCCTTTCTCTCTCTATCTGTCTCTATCTCTCTCACTCTCTGTCTATGTCAAAATGAAATTTGCGTGATTTTGACCGCCTGGGCAACAGGTTAATTTATATTGCCTTCAGTTTATTCAATTATTATGGCTCATTAATGACGCTACCCGGAAAGTGATTAAGCAGAAGTTGAAGAAGAAGACGAAGCAGGTAGAATCAAATCAGTTCAGTTCTTAGCTCCACTTGATTTCAACTAATGTGCGTAGATTGATTACACATTCTATTAAATCGTGTTAAGGCTTCTTTCTATTATCCTGATAAAAAAGCAATTTCTGAAATGTAAAATAATTCTCTTAAATTCTTAAATATATTTTTTAAATAGTTAAAACTTATTTAACTGCTACAATTATTAAATTAATTATTTATTTTACTTATTTATTCATATTACTGCAGCCTAGAATTAATCATAAATTACAATATGAGTTCCAGCTAGAACAAAGCAGCTTTCCAGGCGGAATAATTAAACTAAATGTTATTATTTCCAAAAGAACTCAGATGCGATACCAAATTAAATTTGTGCAGTCATCATTTTCTATATACAGGCTGAGGCAAAAGTTATCACCCTATTGGTAAAAACTAAAACTTTTGCAAATGTTGTCGCAAAAAATAGAAACAATTATTCCGCGTTCTTGCGAAGTAAACCGATTCATGGTTTGTTGATATTGTATTCCGTATTTGTTTACTTTACAAATGTCAAAATCGAATGAACATTTGACCACATTCTAAAGTTATAGCACTTTCCAATAGGGTGATTACTTTTGCCCCACCCACAGTTAATGGTGACAATAGTTTTAAGTCGGCGATAAAACATCTTTAAAATATTGAAAAGGGACTGACTTTTTCGGTTTTTTTACAGGCAACAATTAAATATTTTGTTAAAATACCGAAAAATGTGTTAGACTCAAAACAAGTAACATACAGAGTTCACAAATCTCTAGATATTGTGACGATAATTGCTTTTGAAAACCTTTCGGTGTTTCTATAATATTAGAGCTTTTTTCGAACATTTTTTCAGGTTTTACTCTGATTGTTTATTTCAACAAAACTATTAAATAATACTATATATTATACAATAAATAAATTCATTTAAAATATCGTTAATGCATTTTTGTTTAACTTAGTAATACATTCAATTTAATTCAATGATACTGTGATTTTAACAAATCTGTCAATAAAACAATTAAAAGCCACCAAAATTGGCTTCAGCAATGCCGACAATTGCATTTGTGTTGCTTTTCGATTGTAAGAAATTTGTAAAACAAGCTTTATTATAGTTGTTATTACACATACTATAATTATTTAAGACCCCACAATAATTAAATGCACTAGGAAAAAGTGTAAAAAGGTCATTAGACAAAATGGCTCTTTAGTTGGCAATAAATGAGTTATTTATCATGGACACAGCCGTGACACGTAGACCATGTGAGTGTTGGCTGTCAACATGGAACCGCAAGTGCCAATATCAGCGGCGAGTGCAATCAACAACAGCAACAACAGCAGCAACAGCAACAACAACAACTGGGGACAATGTAAACCATAAAACTAATCCTGTTTGACAGATGAATTAATTAAAATCAGTGAAACGCATCTAGCACTGGCACTGACACTCTGACATTGCTCCGGGGGTTGCTCTGGGCCAGTTACTGTCGCTGCACATTTGAATTCACCTAGGCCAATGGTAATGGCTATGGAAATAGAGTTGGAGTCGGAGTTGGAGTCGGAGTTGTAGCTGGAGTTGCACTGGTTGCTAGATGGAAACAGTTGCATGTATTTTCAAATTAATTTAACACTGTCAATTTGGTTGTGTCCAGCTTAGAAACGGCGATTCAGTCAGACGCAGAGTTGTTGTTATTGCTGGCATTTGGTCTGGTAAATGTTAACTAATTCCATGGAAATGGAAATGTTGTTGCTGCTGCTGCTGCTATTTGCATTTGCAACCGCAGCACAAGTGGCAATGCTGGTGTTGGCTCACAGCCCGCAGCGCCAACTGCAACTACAGCAACAACTACAACTACAGCAACAACAACAACTCCAGGTCCAACTTGGCTGAGTGACAGCAACAGTCACTGACATTTAGCATGATATAATGACAGCGCCCGCTGCACAGTGGGAAAAATAGCTAGATCAGCATATAGTTGTTAATATCTTCGATAGAAACAAACTTAAATTCTGGCTGTATTTTTCTACATGTACTACATAAATCAATAATTATTTTCATAAATACTTCTTTCGAAGTTTATTTAATTTATCATTTTTATTATATAGGACTTATATAGGATTTACAGTTTTAATAATATAGGCTAGTGTAGCCGTTTATCCCACTGCGCAATGAAGGGGGTCACTCACTGTCTGTCTGTCCGACTGTCTGTCTCTCTGTCCATCCGTCTGTCCGTCTGTCCGCAACGAATCGAATGCAAAACTCAGTCGATCCGCTGTAAGATGCAAATCACATTGGCCAAAATGTTATTTGGCTTATACGTCAACGGAAAAGCGGGTAAAATGGATAGCGGTGAAGAGAGGAGAAAAGTGGAAATGTGTAAAAAAGGAAGAGCGAACGCCATTAAAAGCATTGTCATGTAGCTGCATTGACATTGTTGCTCTCGGGGTGTACAAAAGGGGCAAAGGGGGTAGCGGGTAGGGGATGCACATGCAAATGACATTGTGTTGTTATCGATGTCAAAGTTTGCGCTTATAATAAACTTCAACTACTTCTAACGTCCGAGTAGTAAAACTAATTAAGCGACTTCCCCTTTGTCAAATAGCACGAAAAAAATGGAGAAAAAACAGGAAGAAACGCAGAGTTTCCCACCCGCTGTGGGCCAAATAATTAATGAACTGCAGCAGGACTTCTGCTTGGCACACATGACGCAACCAAGTACTACGCAACGGATACACTTCCGCCTTTATTAGTCAACACTGTTGACCAGCTTGAGTGGCAAGCACCCAACCCACAGTCCCTCCCCCTCCCCCCTGCCCCCTTGGCCATGACGAAGCCACAGGCGGCAAGCGTGGGAGTTGATGCCTTAAAGAGGGCTACTTTATTCAATTTGGATAATTGGAGTTGCGGTTTTTACTTCGTTATTGGCATTAGATCTTCATTAGCGTAACAATTAATTTAAGTTCTATTGAACTTGTGCTTGATGGCACAAGATACCACATGATTAGCTGCCATTTAATATATAATTATTTATTAATTACATTTACACTTTTATATATGTTTGTGGATGCAGTTTAACTTCTTATAAAAAACTTAAATTATTTGGGGTTCAATTGGGTAAGTATTTAAAGTTTATATATGAAGTGAGACTTTTAGATCTCAGAAATAATAAATACTATTTAAAATTGATTGATAACTTATTATATAATCATTAAAAATATGATATTACTTTTACTTATTTATATTTCACTAATTATACCACTCTCAATTGCCTGAAACTTAGTATGGATACGTTTTAGAGATATGGTAGAGAACTCACAGCAGAACAACAGAAGAACAACAGCAGAACACAGAAGATAGTTAACAGCAGAATAACAGCGGAACAATAGCAGAAGAACAGCAGAATAACAGCAGAACAACAGCAGATGAGCAGATACTATTTAACAGAAGAACAACAGCAGATAGAACAACATAAGATAGTTAACAGCAGAATAACAGCAGATAAGAGGATGATTAACAGCAGATCAAGAAGAGTAGAATAAAGCAGCTGATGTTATTACTACGCATTAGCTTTGGACACCGATTTTTAAATATTGGAACAATAGAGCATCACTGCAGTAAACGATGCCGAAGAAGCATGCAGAAAATCTACGCAGAAAACTACGCAGTGAAATCGAAAAGTCGTCAGTAGACAATGCAGTAGAAAATACTTTTCTAAAGAATCAATCTTGTATTCCTTTCATCTTAATCATAATTATCAACTTTGAGTTATTAACCTAATCTTACATATATATAAACTTTAAATGCATTTACTTATTTTTATTAAATCTACAAATCATTAATAATTTTGTTGAAATTGAAAATAAACTTATGACAGCCGATTATTGTGATTCCCAAATGAATTGGTTTACTTAAATGCAAGTTGAAACCGAAAAATATAACCATTACTTTAATTTTCTGTTGCTTTTTTTAACTTGTAGGACATTTATTGTGTTCCAGCCATTTGTCAATGAACCCTCGCTCTTGTATACTATATACTATACTTACTATATGTAAATGTATATTGTGTAGTGACGGAAGGCGTCAGTTAGACAAGCATTTGAAAACTATTAAACAGCGTCCAAAAGTTCGCATCGCACAAGCGGAAAACGGGGTCGGAAGGCGCGTGCTGTTGCCTGTCAGAGTTGCCCTTGTTTTTGATGGTGTTGTTGTTGTTGCTGTTGTTGTTGTTGTTGATGGTATTGTTGTTGTTATAGCGGTGGTCTATGGCAAACAAACTATGCAGGCTTTTAAGCATTTGTGTAACATTAATTAAATTTATATTCAAACAGCGAGCGACTTAATTTCTAATTTCCGCCTCAGCTTGTGACCTGAAGAACATAGAGCAAGGGAAGTTTTGGGGATAGGAGGAAAAGGGAAAGTTAAATTGGGTATGAGTGGTTGTTGTTGGTGGTGCTCTGCTGGTGGCTGATGGCTGGCGGCTGGTGGCTATGCTCTGTGGCTGCCTGTGGCCTGTGGTGGCCTTTGAGTGACTGGCACTTTAAGCCACCTTCCTGGGCGTCATTAACTTTAATGCGTCGCTTTATTTCGCAGCAAACAAATGTCATAACAACAGCCTCAACCCTCGACCTGAGAAGCTTACAAAGCGAGTCCTCGCAAACAAGTGCAAAATTTATGCCAGCCATACTTTTGTCATAATTGCGGCTCCGTTGGATTTGTTGTAAATACACACTCTTTTTTCAAACCCTGTGCTTAAGAAATAAAAAAGGGTCTACTACCAGATGGCAGAGAATTTCATTGCCTTGCATCGATAATATCAAGCATCCCACTTTCATTAGTGTAGAGGGAGAGACAGCAATCGAATACCATAGCAAGCAGAACTTGATAGGATAAATTGCAGTGCTGTCAAATTGCACTTTGGCAGGGAAATGACTCAAAGCTCATTAGCTTAGTGGATAGAGTAAACGATTCTAATGCACGTGGCCTGGGTTCGAAACCTGCTTTAGAAAAATTGCAAGTTTCCTTAAAATTATATTTACAATATTTGTAGTTGCATTTTTAATTTGTTTTATTTCCTTACTTTGTAGTTACAGGGTCTCTCACAGTCGTGCTGTCTTTTGACTGTAGCATTTTTCACTATTTTTTTTTTGTTTTGCTCTGGCTGAAAAGTGTTGACGGCTTTGAAATATGAAGCACATGCAGAAGGTAACAACCCTGGCGTTGGCAACAACATAATCAGTCGTCCCTTCCGCTTGCCAGTTGACATTCCCACTTTCATACCCCCCCCCATCGCTCACGCCTCCTCTCCACTCCTCTCCTGCTGGCATGCGTCACACGTTGACAATATCTACTGTCGGCTTATTTGCCAGCTCAGCTGCCATATGAATGTGGCCCACAATCGGACCGAGCCTGACACAGGCATTCTCCTCTCTATCGTTCGCTCACTTCTTGGCCTGCTTCATTTTATGCTTGTTGAGTTAATAGTTGAACTGTCCCCCCCCCCGCTGCCCACAGTCCTGCTTACATTTCACCTTAATGTTGGTGCGTACTTCTGCTGCTGACAACAACTGTTGTTGTTGCTGCTGCTGTAGTTGCTGTTGCTGCTGCTGGTAGTGACTGCAAGTGCCGTAATTTGTAATTTCAGGCAAATGAATTTTTGGCTTTCTGGGTTGAGGTTGATGTTGAGGTTGCACACAGAGAAAAAAAAACAATGTTAATCTCACTATTTACACTTTGACTCAACGAACTGTGTCTACTTCAATATCTGTTTTAATATGCACTAGATATTTTATATTACCATTGAAATATCACTGTGGACGGCAGTCCACGCTAGTGACGAAAGCAGAGCACAAAAACTCACACGTAGTAATACATACAAAAAACATTTCATATTACATTTTATAGTTTTGGCATTTAAGTTGAGTATTTTGTTAGTAATTTATTTTAAATATATTTTATACTTAATGCAAGCATTTTGAATTTTATATGTAAATATAATTCATATTATATTCACACATGAAACGATGCAAATAATTATATTCTAATTTATAATCATTTTTTAGTGTTTATCAAACTGCTGGTCAAGCAAAAACTGATCGAAGAGTTCTAAATAAATTATGAAAAGTATTTGACTTAAATTTTATTATCAAATATGGAAAACAATCTATAAAAAGCTTTCATTTCAAGTTAATACAAACAAAATGTAATAATATGAAACATATTTTATTTGAATAATTAATTAAACTTTGCAAATTGTTAAAAATAAATGTAATTTGACGTCCAATTTAATATGACTTTTTAATTTCAAGTGTTTATCGCTTTGTTGAATATAGTAATCATATTAACGTTGACATTTAAGTATGCTTTTAGTTCAATCAAAGTTTTCTTGTGCTTAATATGAACTACGGAAGTTTGAAAATTAATATAAAACAAATATGTTATTATATAAACCAGTTTTTTCTCTCAGTGTATAGTTGAGGTTAATGTTCCTCGTCTTGCCGTGCTGTTAATCGTTTTGGCAGCTTTACTAGTAGCTGCTTTTGCCACTGCTTTTTCCCCACCAATTGCAGGTAGTAGTGTTCAATTGACAAACTGTGGTGCCACTGGCTTCGTGGGCTGGTGGGTGGGTGGGTTGGGGGGTTGGTGAGTGGGTGGGTTGCCTTGTTTATCGCTCTGCTGCTGGTGGGTCGACTTGACTTTTAAATAAACCATAAAACAAGACTATTCACTTCAGTTGCGCTGTGGCTGGCAATGCGATAGTAACAAACATTTTTGGAAAAGGGAATATTTTGGCTCGGTTTAAGCGTTTTATCTCGTTTTTATCGCTTCTTTAGTCCTGCCTGGCCCAGCACCAATGAGTCGCTTGACTGACTGACTGCCTATCAGTCCCTCTCCCTCTCTGTCTATACCTCTCTCTCTCTCTCTCTCTCTTTGTCTCTGTCTCTGGTTATTACTACTGTCAGCCGTGTTCAATTTCATAGAGTTTTTTCCCCTGCTTTTCTGCCTGTCACACATAAAATAGACCGTAAAGTAAAATTGTCAGATTCGACAATTGCCCAGAAAATAGCTGGTCTACTGGGCTCAACGTACTTTTACAGTAGTCACAGTTCTAGAAGGCGGACCGAGAGATGTACAAAACAGTAGTAGTACAGTCTGCGCTGCCTATAATTAGCATTAATTTTATAGTTTGGCTTTTCAACAGAGGCTTTAACCACCATTAAGTGCAAATGTAATGCATATATTTCTTCTCTTCTTTGTTGGCTACTGCTGCTGCTTTCCCTCCTGTCCCATCCTGCCCCCTCCCCCCCCCCCCTGCTACTCCTCATCTGATGTCTGTCAAGAGTTTTGTTTTGAAACGCGCTTAGATTGGACATTATTGGACTGAGGGTAAGTAAACCATGGGGATCGTCAGTCTGCCCCAGAGTCAATGACAACGTCAGTCAACTTCGAGTCACAGAAGTCGAGCTGAAAATGCTGCACAGTGGCTGAAATTTAAATTTAATCTAATACAAATGTACACAATTCAATGAACTTGAAATGTGAATAAAGTAAAACATACACTCAGAAAAAAAAACGACAGATCTTTCACTCTGTTTCAAGAGTTGCCAATTTCCCTCATCAGTACCAACGATTCAAGCTTGTTCTCTATGTTTTGCTGCTAGAACCAGTTGGGAATTCTAAGGCGGCAACATAGAAAAAACGCATGCAAGTTGAGCTCGCCTTGTTGTGTGTTGTTGTAGTTGCTGTAGTTTCCGTAATTTTATTTTAAATTGTATTGTATTCATTTAAAATTATATTTATATTTTTACTTGAATAATATCTGAAAATATAATACAATTTTCTATATTTTAGAAGTGTTCTCAACCGTTATCACATTATTATCATACATGACAATCATAGGACAATTGATATATATTTCAACAAGTTCATAGCGATTTCCATAACAATTGATTTCTATAACAATATTTTAAGAATCAAAACAAATGACAGTTTTCCTGAAATGTTAGATGTAATAATTCGAATACATTTTTGCAGCAACAAAATTCGACAATCATAAATTAACTCTAATTGGCAATTATCTCAGTCGACGGCAGTCCATGCTAGTGACGAAAGCGGACCCCAAAACTAGATATATTTAATCAAATAAATAAATATCTTCAATATTTATTTTATGACCTTCTCTTCAAATAAAAGTCAATACATTCAATTCAAAATTTTGTCACTTGTCAAAGTTTGAATTGTTTTTTTCTGAGTTGCTAGAGATTTGTTATTGATATATGGGTAAACAATTAAACGCCTTTAATCAGAATTGACTATTGTCATATTTCTGTCCAAGTTTGATTCCAGTTGTTGATTCCACAGTGCAATCGACTTGAACTGCAGCTCATCGCAAAAGTTTTAAGTGTTTGAAAGCCATTTTCTCTTTAGCTGCGAGCTTGCCCAAGTTATTTGGACGTTGTCCATCGTTGCCACATCGGCAGTTGGGCTACTTTCACCTCTCATACCTCATACCTCGTAGTATTTCCTCGGGCTGGCTCAAAAATTCTCGTTAAAATCAAAAATTAGCTGGAAACTTTTTAGCAAACAAGTCAGAAGCGACATTTGTTTAAGTTGCCTGTCACTGTTACTGCTGCTGTTGTGGCCAATGTTGTTGCTCCAACTTCCAACTACCAGATACTGCTCCAACTTCTGTTCTGTTGTTGTTGTTGTTGCCTGTGGTCAGGGCAATTTTCAAATTAAATTTTAAGTAGCTGCCCACTGTGAGCATCAGGAAATTGACCGCTTCCTTGTGAGTATCATCTGTTTTTTTTTCACTTCTCTCTACAGAGAGTGAATCCTTTAATCTAAAGATGTCCCCCGCGGCCAGCACAGAATGTCCATATATATATATACATTTGAATGGATATGGATATGGGCAAAGCCATTCAATAAATACCACAATTTTCTATCATGTATATTGCCTCGGCATTGGCATTGTAATGCCCTTAAAGTATTCTCACATTTTATTTTCAATATACTTTCCATTTTTGTGCCCAGGCATTCGCAAACGCAAACGCAATCGCACTCGTATCGTTTCCCAACAGCATTTTCCTTCTGCTTTTCTTTCCCTTTTCTTCATATTTCTTTTTTTTTCTATTTCTTTTACGACTTTGACTATGACAAATAAAATGTGCATGATTTTATGATCTGTTGATATTCCATTACAATTTTGTAAATATTTTGCTGCTGCACACAGACACAGACTCACATATCACTTACAATAGAAGCTGTGTGTGTGTGTGTGTGTGTGTGTGTGTGTGCACTCACATCCTTCCCTATGCTGGCAGCTGGTACAATTTTAAAAGGATATTTGGAGCTCTGCTGAGCATTTGGCACAATGGCTGAGCGAGTTCGCTGTACTTACTAGAAGGGGCTCTACTTATGTGGCGTCTGATTGCTTTCAGCGCCCATCCACCACCAAGTATCGAAATATTTGTATACCCTGTAACCATTTAAGGTATGCAGAGAGAGGGTATTTTAGCTGTGTGCCAAGGTATGTAACAGACAGATGTACACAACTGTCTATAAACTCTATCTGTAGCTACGATCTGCATAAATGGAACAATCTCAGTGATAGTAAGAACTATAGACCCTTCATTATGATTATATATATTTTCTATAAAGATACAAATACTGTTTAAATTTCTAGTTATGCCAAGAAGTCTTGTATTCATATCAGGTGCCAATAATAACAATTATATGATACATATTTAAGTAATTCAATCATTTGAACTTGTCCGTCCGACTGTCTGTCCGTCTGTCTGTATGAACGCCTAGATCTCAGAGACTATAAGAGCTAGAGTCACAAAATTTTGTATGGTGATTTGTCTATAGGCTAAGCAGATCAAGTTTATGTTAACATTTTGACACGCCCCCTTCCGCCTTCGTAAGTCGAAAACAAAATGTTTGAAATTAAATAAAAACAAAAATGTTAAAGCTAGAATCTTGAATTTTGGTAAACATGACTAAAATCAGGTTTCCAATGTATCCAGAAAATTTCATCACGATCGGATAATAAACTCGGAAGTTATTCAAAACTCAATATTACTCAGTGTCGGGCCAGTGTCGGAAGAAGAAGAGCATACTGACGTAACAACGCGCTATGGGGTACTATTAGTGTTACTCTTATTTCCTTTTTGAAGAATAAATAAAGGGTCTCTCATACTCGACTTCGACTGTAGCCTTTCCGACTGGTTATTAATAATGTTAAAGATTAAGTATATTAATATGAAAGAAAGGGTAAACTGTAATTAAACAAACTGCGTCGTTATACTCTTTGTTCTCACAGCCACACTAGGCCGAACGAAGAGCTTACACCTTGAAAAGACCGCACTCCACTTGTTCTCACTGCTCGCGTTGTGCAGAACGTCTCTCTCTCTCTCTCTCTCTCGCTCTCCTCATCATCGTTTTTGCAAATCGCCGCCTTCCGAATTCGCCGCCGTTTGGTTTGCGTCATTGTTGCCGTCATGTTCGCAACATTGCTGCTCGCCGTTGTCTAGGCATCTTCTTACTCGCCGTTGTCTGGCGGATCTTCTTGCTATTGGGATTGTGTAAATACAGCTTAACACCAACCCACATATATGTATATCATATATTACTTTATTACATACAGTACCCTTTATATTAGTACCCTTTATCTGTTCAGTTAATTTCAACTCGATAGGTTAATAAACACAAAAGTTATTCAATAAAAATTTTGTGTTTAGTGCATTCATTTCATTTAATGACTTTAAAAGTCTGTATGTATATCCACTGTACACAAGTGTTGTATCACATATCACAGATTACAGAGTATCTTCAAGTCGAGCACTCTTTGCTAATAAAAAATACTACTTACTGCTTTCACTTGTTGTATTTTAAGCTTATTTTTTATCCAATATGCACAATGATGCTTATAAAATGTATTGCTCATGAATCTACATAAGGACATATGTATGACTTTCTATCTGTATCTGTGTCTTTCTGCGTGTGCGTGTGTTTGTTGGGTGTGTGTGGGTGTGTGTGGGTGTGTGTATCGCAGATTATTGCATATTACAAGCTTTGCAGCTTTACAGCTGCCACAACACACTTGATAGAACTCGTAAGTTCACACAGGAGACAACAACAACACACAATTGAAGACAATGCGAAGTCGAGACAAGTCGAGGCAAGTCGCTGTTGGTTGTGGCAAGTAGCTGGCAACTAGGGGCAAGTTGAGGGGGCGCTTTAATTTTTAACAAGCAAAATTGTTAAACAAATTTCAACTCAAATAGCAAAAGCAACTTGCATAAATGATTTATTGCCACAAAACAGAAAATGCGGCGACTCTCGTTGTTGTTGTTGTTGCTGTGGCTGTGGCTGTTGTTGTTGCTGCTGCCACTTCAGCTGCCATTTCTAGTTAAGCATCAAAATTTGCGCCGTGACCAAATACAGGCGCAGGACAAATTCGTGTGGCAGCAATAGAGGCAGAAGTGGCAGTGGCATCTACCACCAATGTCATCGTCATCGTCATCGTCAAACAGAAAACAGAAAACAGAGCACACTCCAGCTAAGGACGAAGCAGCAGCGGAGGGGAGGGGGGACTGATGAGGGGCAAGGGACAAAGGCTGGCGGGGGGGAGGGGCAGGGGGATTGAGGCAGGCACACGCTCGTAAAATTTTATATCCAATTTTACGATTTCTGACGCAAAAAGTGAAACTAACCATTTCGACATTAGACATGGAACACATCTCGACTGGACCCAAACGGTGAGGAACGGGAGCGGGAGGGTGTGAAGAGGGGGTGAGAAGGGGGAAACGAAGTCAGCAGAGGGTATAGAAGAGGATAGCTATAACTTTTGGACTTGGACTTGCTTTGGGGCGTCAACGAGCGAACAAACGTCAAGGATGCTGCCCCCCATTTCCCATTCCCATTTCCATGCCCTCTCCCTACCTCTCTCTCCCTCTCTCTCTCTCACTCTTGGACATTTGGTTCGTCTGTCACTTTTTTGCTTTCGCTTTTTTTTGTATATTTTTGTTGGTTTTGTTGTGTTTTTCGATTTTGGCGTTGACAGCCAGAGCGACATTAAATGCCCCGCTTCAGTTGTTTGTGCCTGTGGTGTAGGCCAAGTGTTGCTCTTGGCCTGGCCATTGCCAAGCTGGTCAACGGTCTACGGTCGACGGTCTACGGTCGACGGTCTATGGTCTATATGGTCTATGAGTGTGGCATTTGGGCATTGGCATTCGTCTCATATTGATGGTAATGCCTAGATGCGCTGTCACTGTTAGCAGCGAGGGCTGCTTGAACGATAAGCTATAAGAAATTGGAAGTAAATACTTGGGAAATACAAATTTTAAAACATATTCTAGACAAATCTTAAATAGAAAGCATTGGGTAAGCTAAAATTGGGAAATTAAAATGAGTATAATGAAAATATTGGCAGAACACGAGGTAAAAATGTGTGATTAAGAAGTTATATTGTTAGTGAGCTATAGAAACGTTTAGAATGTATGTAATTTGTGTTTAAAGCAAGTCGACTGGTTCGGGTTTGCGCTCTAGGGATAGTTACTTCGATTCATGATCTGGTTCTTTGAGATTCAACTCAGAACCAGCTGGCAGCCTTGTCTTAAGTTAACAACACTTGCGTCTACCCTCGACTCTTGGTCTCTGGTCCTTTAACTGACCGACCGGCGACGTCGTCGTTCGTCCTTCGTCTATTGACTGACTGCTGTCCCTGCGGCCATGTTGACTCAACACAGACCCTCTCTATCTCGCTATCGCTGTCTCTGTCTTGGCCCAGTTGCTGCATGTATTTGGCAAATCAATGGCTGGCCGGGTGTCATTAAACGCTTGATCGTTTAATGTCCTCTCTCTGTCCCCCATCGAGCTGATGAAGCATGTGGGTCTCCCTTTTTTCCTCAGCGCCTCTCGTTGTTGCTGTTTATCGTTTCGCACTTCCGTTGGTCAACTTCCTGCAGCGATTGGCAAAAGCATCGGACAGGGTCCAAAATCAATTGGAAATTAATTTCATGCTTTGATTACCGGTTGTGTCGCACGTTTTATGACCTTGAATACGACACATTTGTGTCGTCGCCCATCGTTGTGCCCCGTTGTCCCCCGTTTCTCTCCCCGTTCCCCTTCGTCCCCTACAATGTCCTGCATTTACCCTCGTGGCCGTGTCCATTTCCTCACTAAATTAGCCAGGCAATGGCATGAATTGAAACGAAGCGACCAAGTGAACTGACCAACTACTACAGTCTATACCAACTCCCAATCCCCCCCCCTCGCCACAACATTTGTCGTCTTTTGGCTCTGTTGCTTCAATTTATCAAAGCCATGGCTCATTCATCGTCATTCTCAGGTAAATGTATAGAAGAAGAAGGCTGTGGCTGCCATTTGGAATTGGACATTGAACATTGGGAATCAGGCAATGTCCAGTCACGGGCCACGTTAATTGAAATGTTTATATGACTTTTTATGGGCTGCCGAAAAAGCCTCATTACATTAACGGCATTTCAATGTCCTGCATTTGCGCCTCATTTCGACCTCAATCGAGCTCGCTGATTAAAGCCATAACTCGTCAACATAAAGCAGCTCAGCAACTGAATGATTAGCTGATTGAGTTGCAGGGATATCAATGCATTATGGGCAATTTGTAGTTGGCAAAAACATCGATTACTTTTAAAAGATATTCTTTTTCTATATATCATAAAGAACAACAAAAAATTTCCATTGAAAATGACATATTTCTGTTATATTTAGCGACCTTTTTACTTTGTAAAATTGGGTGTTTAGTCGACTCGATGTCAGACAGACTTAATAACATTCAATAAAACACAAAAATAGCTGCCAAAAAGGCAAGAAACTAGACTTGGTATACAACTGTTTCAGGAGATGCCAATCTCCCTCATCAGTACCATTCTTTTTATTTATAAATAGTTCGGTTCGGTTCAGTTATACTATTTATATTTCAATGGCATTGACAAAAAACTATAACTCATACGAATGCCATGTACTTTCATATGCTTTATAAAAACAATGAATAACAAAACACTGAAATGAATTTCAAGAAAATAAAAATAAAAACAAAAGAAAACAATAACCATGAAAATCAAATAAGAAGTAAACATTTAGTTTACAAAAATCAAGAGAAATATTTAATAAATATTGGGAAAAAGTAATTTTTAAGTTTTTTGCCATCGCTAAACAATTTGTTTTAATTGTAATAACATATTCAATTAATTATTGTTTATCTTTAATAAATAGTTCAACAAAATGTAATGTTATTACTGCTGGTTTTCTTTTTAGATTATTAGTTAAACAAAATATAAAATATTTGACTGAAAATTCTTATTTTTACCTTACTTACCTTACATTCCTTTACCTTATTTTCTAAATATATTTTTCTTAATTTTGGATCTCAATTATTATAACCATATAACATATTTCCCGGTTTTGTATTTTCAATTTATTCTGGAATTCTTAGGCTCCTTTTTCATAGTTCGGTTAAATTGTAAGTGATAAACATTTGACATTAGTCTTTATTTATTCTATATATCAAACAGGCCGGAGAGTCGGGGCGGGAGGGATGGTAGAGTGCCCTGAGCAAATCTTCCTTGTTATTTTAGAGACGCCAAGGATTTCATACCCTTCAACCGGTCTTTCCTATGGCAGCTATATGATATAGTTAACCGACTTATACCAAATTTGGTCAGGATATAAAAGACAAGACCAGATGCATAATCTGTGGGTTTGGTTGAAATGTGTTGAAAAATAACAAAGTTTCTCATAGAAAAGTGTGATTTTCGAGCGATAGTTCCTATGGCAGCTATATGATATAGTGATCCGATCCGGCCGATTCCGACATATGTACTGCCTGCAGCAAAAAGACTGATCTATACCAAGTTTCATCCAGTTAGCTCTAAAACTGAGAGACTAGTTTGCATAGAAACAAACAGAGGGAAAGACAGATGGACAGAAGGACAGCAGGACAGACGGACATGGCTACATAGACTCGGCTGTTGATGCTGATCAAGAATATACTATATATACTTTATTGGGTCGGAGATGTCTGCTTTCATGCGTTACACATTTCGTGACACAATTATAATACCCCCTACAAGGGTATAAATATCTATCAGTTAGTTGACAGAGTTCTTCACTAGTCAATGAAAAATGTGCCCTAGTATAATTTCACAATAAACATAATCGATAAAAATATATATGTGTAAAACGGGTTATAGAGAATAATCTCAGTTTATTATTAATAATGGGATAAAGTAAACAATATGCTTTATAATTAAATACAACGACTGCTGCTGGTTTAAAATCAACAATAGAATCTCGCCACTGAATTCTGACGATGATCACACCGTCTTTTGTTGCTACTGTTGTACGACTGTAATCGATTCCTTAATATCGATAGCTAAATGCCCATCCACCTTCCAACACTGACCGATACCTTTTAGTATCGCCTGTTATGTTCTTCTCTGTCACATATATATATATATAATTTATATATTTATATTTATCTTTATTTGCTCACATAATCAATCTGTTAATTAGTTAATGTCTTTCAACAAAATGCAACGCATGTAGTTAGTAAATTTGAAGTTTTCAAATTGGTTAAGCTACAAATCTTTGGTTTTTAAAATGGTTTAAGATTTTCCTACTAACGATATTTTGTTTTAAAATATAGGAAGTCTTAATAATCGCAAACTTCGATGTATTGACAACTCTAAGACTTGAATACCATTTGCTTATTTATATGTAAAAATTGAACACTGAATTTGCTTTTATGCGAAAGAAGAAGATGCTTGCGGCTGCTGCAACTGCAACTGCTGCTGATGTTGTTGTTGTTGTTGTTGCTGATGTTGCTGCTGTTGTTGTTGTTGTTGCAACTGCTGCTGATGTTGTTGCTGTTGCTGTTGCTGCTGTCCCGCTGCGTCTTTGCACCTTTTTTGCATCCTTTTGTGTCAGCAAAAGTTTTCAGCACGTTTGTGCAAATCCATTCAATATGGCTGCTGTTGCCGTTGCCGTTGCCGTTGCCGTTGCAGGATACTTGCCCCACCTGCCACCGAGCACCTTGGCCAACATTCTTGGAACTGGCTGCAATGGCTGGATGTAGACACCTGCTCCCTCCCCCCTTTTACCGTCCTGCGTTCGTTGCGTCGGCTTATTCGTTTATTCAATGCTTTTCTTCGATTTTGCAGCACAGTTGGATTCTTGCCTTTTATCAGGCCAGAAGATGGAAGGGAGGGGGGGTTAGGGGCAAGGCAAACGCATTTGAGGATAACCAAAAGGTGCTTTTATATGCTTAATGGAAAATCTAATTTATGACCTATGGCTTTTCTGTTCGTTGCGTTTTCTTTCGTCGACGTCGTCGATGCCGCAGACATTTGTGCCTTGCGATTTGTATTTGTCCTTTTCTGCAATGGGAGTTAAATGGAGAAAGGGGGAAAGCAGAAAGGGGGAAAGGAGGAAAGCACAAGCAGCAGCTAGTCTATTCTGAAACAAATGAAGATTAATGCGAATCGAATGTGCTGCCTGTGTAAATGTGGACGTCACTTTACTTTTTCTCTCTGTGTGTCCGTCTGTTGAGAAAGGCGTGTAAATCCTCTTGGCCATACTATTCAAAAATTAAACATTCCGAGTGCATTTATAATTTAAATGAATAACCCAAGACCCTTTCTCTTGTCCTCTTCCTTCTCCCCCCCCCTTGGCAAATCAAATTGCATGCAATTTTTCTACTTCAAATGAACGGAAGTTTTAGCGCATAAATTTGAATGCTTTGGGATTGTCCCAGTTTCCGTTGTGTTGGCCAGCTGATGATGAGCAACGTTAGCTTAGCACGACGCCCACATGGGGCACGTGGCACGTGGCACGCAAGTAATTGCCACTAAAATTATGTTCCACAAAAGTTGCCACAAATTGCGCAATTCGGTGCATTGCAATTGACGTCGATTATCGCGCCCAAAAATAGTTTCTTCTTCTTGTTGTTGTTGTTTCGCTTTTTGTTTGTTTTAACGTTTTTCGGCTGCTTCTATTGGCATTTTAAACGTTATCGAGAACTAGCCAAAAACTCCAAAAAACAACCCAAAACTATTGAGCGTCCTGTGAAGTCCTGTGAGTGTGTGTCAGTGCTGGTATTTTAGCCTAATTATGGCTATATATAGCTTACTTTTTTAAAATTAAAGAAATACTTTAAAGCCCGAAATACTTTTGATTTTTGGCTGCACTTAAATTTGGCATTTGATAAGCAGACAGCAAGAGAAATAAACAATTTAAATATATTTTTACAACTTGATTTAACTAGTTTGTCTAATGATGAAATATAGAATTTATCAATCTACAGTGTGTGCACTTTAATTATAAATTAAATCATATTTAATTAGATACTCCAAACATGTTTTAATGAAATTATAATATACTGTTTAATTCTCTAATATTTTCTAGTTAATATCAGAAATCGAAACCAATCGAAAACCAACTCAAGCAAATTTTAGTTAACACAGAAGCTGTTTATAAAATCTCTAATACTTTGGCTAGAGATTTGCTCAATTTCAGTAAAATAAAACTTGTTATGCACTATAAGTCTTATTGTTTTTGAAAGGTTATTTAGTTTTCGAAATATCTGTATAAACACATTTCAATATTAAACATTATGTCATTAATTATTTATAACTCTCTCGAAAATCTCTAGTACAATATGCACCTAGTTTTAAAACCTTTGCACCTCCATTTAAAATGATTCGGAGTATTTGAAATGTAATTGTAAATGCGCTTTATTATTTCTAATGAACATAACAATATTTTAATTTAAGTTGACATAGTTGCAGCTCTATGGAATGGACAGTTTTGTGTAAATTACTGGTAACGATTTTGAAACAACGACAAAAATAAAATATTAATTTGAAACATTTTTTCCGGGCAGTGGAAACTCTTAATGGTCGTTTTTTACTCCGACTAAATACTCCGAAAAATAATATCTCTCAAAGTTAGTTCTGTGTCACCAACGGTTTGGTTTGAGAGACTTGAAAACCAGCTCGAGTCAAAATCTCTAGAGATTTCCGTGGCACCCTTGAATATGTAGAATTTCCTTTCTGATTTTAATCGCTTGAATCTTAAGCAAACTAAGTCGTTGCATTATCTGGATGTTGTAATAAATATATAAATAAATACATAAACTACTGTATAAATAGGATGGTTCTTTGGTTTATTTTGTGGAGTAAATTCAAAGCCCTTGCGTTTGTCCAATCATTTATATTTCAATTAAGTATTTTTTTTGAATATTGAGATACATGATCAATCCGTTTGAGATCATAGATACATATAATGTGCATTATTGTTAAACACAATTTTTTATCGTAGTTTGCTAATTGCGTCAGAATTACCAAAAATAAGATAGTGAATATTTATGAATTAATTATTATTTATTTATTCTCGTATTTATTTATTTATTACTACTCAAAGCAGTAGAAATTATGGAATAATATTTATAATAAAATTAAAATACAATATTTTATTATTGAATTTATTTAATTTATTTATTTTCTTATTTAATATATTTTATTTAATATTTTACTATATATATTGTATTTGATCATTCTATTTATCTATTCCTTTTTCCCCTGGTTTTATTTATTTCAATTTATAGCTAATTCCACCAGCTTTTTATTCCAAATCTAGCTTATTTCGACTGTCAAATTCTGGCAACTCTGCTGTGTCTGTGTATGTGTCTGTGTGTGTGTGTGCGTGTGTGTGTGTCTGTGTGTGTGTGGGTGTGTGTGTGTGTGTGTGTGTGTGTGATATAAGCCCTTTGCTCGTATATGTGTTGCCTGCTTGTGCTGCATGTGTTTTGTGCTACTATGCCCCAAAGTTGCAGTTGCAGTTGCGCTTTTTGTTGCCAGCTCGAGGTTTTGCTCCAGTCGCCACACCCACTTACCCCGCCACGCCCCCGCCATCGCCAGTCTGTTCAATTTGGAGCAAAGCGGAGCAATTAAGTGTAAAAATGCGAAACACATACGCTCAAAGTGCACAACTCCCCCGCTTCACTTTCCACTCGCCACTTCCCTCTCCCCTCACCAATCTTCTCGCTTGCCACTTGCCACATTCATGGCAATGCTGCCGCAGATGCCACGCATGTTGCATGGCCGTGTCACCTTCTAAACGAAATGAGCAGCAAATTGGCAGTAAATTTGTTTGCTATTTTTCTTTCCGCTTTTCCATTGATGTTGTTGCTGTTGTTGCTGTTGTTGCTGTAGTTGTTGTTGTTGTTTTTTGGTTGCTGCCTTTAGAAATGCAACAGTTATTGTTGTTGTTGTTGTTGTTTCCGTTTCTGTTTCTGTGTTGCATTGTAAACGAGTTTGGCCAAATAGCCCAAGGGTTGCCAACTAAGGGCTATGAAGAGGACGCAACGCGACGCGCTGATGTTGCAACTAGTGATGTGAGAAACATCGCAACATCCTTGTATCTACATAGAAGCATTTCAATATTTATATTGTTTTATATTTTTCGGTTGTCATGGGTTCTTTGAATATACTTAATATTCATGAGAAAAGTAAATATATCGATACATCGATTCTTGCCAGTAGAGATTCCTTAAGTCCGATGTTAACTGAACATCTACAGTTCGGTTTTTACATCACTAGTAGTTGCAACCGTTTTAGGGGGCAACTTAAACACATATCCGTTGCGTCAACACAACTATTGCTGCCACAAGGGTTCCCTTTCCCCCCCACCGCCCCCTCAGGAAACATGGCCTGCCACTTAAACTTGTTCTGTGTGCAAATTAAAATTTTTTCGCCGCTTTTAGCCAACTGAGATTCGGTTTACATGCCATAAAGGCCAGTTGTTGCTGTTGCATCTGCAACTGCCGTCGGCTTTGGCCCTCGACAGAAATAACTAGCAATAACTCGAATTCAAAGCACAGCGGGCAGGCAGGCGGGCGGCGGTTGGGCGTGGCAAAGAGGCGGACAACAGTCTAGGCACTCTGTCATGCACTTGCTGTGAAACACGCCCCACGTTGACCCCGCGACCCGGCGGCGTTGGTGGTGGACATCATTTACTGCTGTTGTTGCTGCTGCTGCAGCTGCAGCTGTTGCTGCTGTGACTGTTGTTGCTGTGACTGTTGCTGCTGTTGCTGACACGCGCTTCAATCCCGCTGCCCCGCTGGGCATTCCACACACGGCGCCGCCAGCCTCAAATTGCGTAAGTGCTCAACGCACTCAGAAAATCGATTGGGTATCGAATTGTGGACAGACCCAGACTCATAACCGTTTTCATACACAGTCCGAGATCTGAGCCTCTTTGGAGCCCAGTACGCAAAGGGAATGTGGAGATTATAAGTCGCTGACAATGTTTGAAATGGGAAGCAACTTGGAACCTAGAAAATAAATGGGTATATGCGAAAAAAGACTTGAACCAAGCAAACGAATGTTGCTGTTATTGGCAGTGATTAGTTGAACATTGACACGGAAATATATATTTTCAGGGTGAATTTTATGAAATTTCTGACAATATCTAATTTATTTATCTATTTACTATATTAATTATTGTATGTAATATAAAAATTAATTGAAAAACAAGGAGTTCTAGCTGCTAAGACCAACGACTCAACAATATCTGAATTTTCTACTCAATTAATTGTGTGTTTTAAAATTATTCCGAAAATATATTAAAGCCAAACTTAAGTGCTCTGTTTTTTTTAAATTTTACTATTAATATACTCCTTAATTTGAAGATTAAAACTTTGTATATATATAAAAAGCGGAAAATATTAAATAGGGTTAAGTTATGCTAGAAATATTGTAACATAATATGAGATTTTGTTGTAAGTAACTGCTATAACTTTTATTCTTCTCAAACTATGTTTGCAATCATAAAACTATTGATGCAGTTTCTAAAAAAAGAAAATAGTTTAATAGAAACCAATTAATTTTTTTAATTCATTTAATTATTAATTATTAATAACGAGCTTTAAAATTGATTATTATATGGGTTTTCACCTATTTTCTTTGAATAACTATAATGAAAGTTTTAGGATATATTAGGACCCTGATGTATGTCCCGTGTGCCAAAAATCAGAACTCCAGCTTTAATAATTCTCGTTTTATGGGATTTTAAAAATGTTGGTTTTGATTTACGGGGGCGAAAGGGGCGTGGCAAGATATTAACACAAGCTAGCTCTGCTTAGAACACAGACGGACCAGCATACCAAATTAGGTGTCTCTAGCTCTTATAGTCTCTGAGATCTAGGCGCTCATACAGACCGACGGACAGACAGACAGACGAACGGACAAACGGACGGACGGACAGGCGGACGAACATACAGACGGACATGTCTACTATAACGACTCGGCTGTTGATGCTAATCAATAATATATACACTTATAAGAGTCTCCCAGATTTCCTTAGATCTGTTGATTAAAACCATAGTTTACGTCTTGTATAGAATTAGTGCAGGATCTCTCACAGTCGTGTTCGCTCCCATGTTCCCACCAGTTTTGATATACTGTCGACTTTACGCAATTGTTTAGAAGAACTACGAGCAGTTGAAAAAGAGACTGCCCCACACACACACACACACACACACTCGTTGTCCAGGTCCATGGTCAGTGTCTATTCGCAGTAGCCAACCCATTAATTCCGCCCCCCTCCGCTTCCCCCTCTCCTCACGCCGCCCGCCTCAAACTGGTTGTCAAATCGCGAACAAATCGATTGGCAAATTATTATGTATTGGCCCCTTTTGTAACTTGGCCCGAGGTGTTGTACCTTAGATTGCAAAATATTGATGGGTCGGCATTCTAAGGGGCGTCTGAAATTTGATATTTAATAAATTACTGTTTTATCGTCTTGCCAAGCACGAACTGGCTTGTTAATCTTGTTAACAGGTAATTGAGCAGATGCATGTGAATTGATTATAAGCTAATACACGTTTATATGCTCACATATTTCACACATTTTATCTATTAAAGTATATGATTTTTGTTTAATTTTAACGTTTTCTTTTGTATTGCGCTGAAATACGTTACAAAATGCGCGCGCACTTATTGGCCGTTACTTTGAACGATGCTGCCATATGGTTAATGTTTGCTAAGTGTTGCCACATCAAATAAAGTAAACAACCGCTGTCGTAGCTATAAACTTATTAGCTAATGGGTGTGGTCTTGCAAGCTAATTGCTATAAAACTTAGGTTGCTAGCGCCATCTATGGGCTGATCTGATACTTAATAAAAACAATGGTATTTAGAGCATACGATATTCGAGGGAAATGTACAAAATATATAAGATGAGTATAAGAAAGGTGTGTGTCGTGGCTAGGTACTGAAAATAAACGAATCGTTAAGTTGAATGACTTCTTTGTTGAGTGACTCCACATCTAACGAACTGCTACACACTTAACATAATCTGCTCCACATGATATTGAGTACTGTGCTAATTAACAGAATTTGCTCCACATGATATGGAACGCTGCGTTATTTAACAGAAGCTGCTCCACATCATATTTCTTAACATAATTTGCTCCACCGCTGTTATTATTTAAGCGGTAAAATTTAAATTTGTATAAAATGCAGTTTCTTATATATTTAATACAGTTTAAAAGTGACAGAAATTGAATAAATTAAGCACAGGTAGGCAGTTTTATTTGAAATTTGCGCTGATAATGACGACAGAAGTGCGCCTCAAAGTTATAGCGTATGCTGCTCTGCTCGTAGGGTGAAAATTCCTGTAAATTGATAAGAGTGAAAAGAGATAAGAGATTTATCTCTTTGATAACGTAACCAAACTTACATTATCAAACACAATGCTGGGCACAAAGGATATTTCCAGGGCCAGTGTTTCTTTGCCGTATGGCATTAGAATATCCGGAGTTTGTCTGGTATTTTTACACTCCTTGGCCTTGGTTACATCGAGGCTCAAATGCCGTGCGCATTCATCAATGTTGTTGCTGTAGAAGCGCAACATGCAGTTAATTAGCTTAAAGGCCTTTTCCAGTTCCAGATGCTCTAAGATACAGGCATGCAACGCATTCAGTTCACACTCTTCTTCTCCATGCTGGCAATACACTTCCATCTGTCCAATGGCTGTGTTGTTGTAGAACTGACAAAAAAAAAACAATAAATGATCAGTTTATCAATAAATCTATTCATTTAATAGAGCTGAAAAGCTCAGAATTGCATGAAAATCGATTTTTAAACAATGTTAGAATATCAAATTTAAATTGTTTATTTTTTATAATAATTTACAGCCAATTTTCAAGCTGGGCTTAGTATTTTTAATTGATTTTCAGTGAATTATAATCCGTGGGGCCACAGAAATCACTAAGGAAATAGAATTTAGCTGAAAGCATTTCCGTAGGGAAATTTCCGAGGTGCCAAAGAACTCCGAAGGGATTTCATTTTTTTTTTAGCAATTTCACCAACCTTTTAGAACTCAGGTACAACTGCCGACAAATGTTTTCACTAATTGTACAATAAGTACAAGTATTTTGCAGTAAAACTTGTTTTACCTCAAAAGTGATATGCTTAATTTAAAGAAAACATAAATTGTTCCTATATATTTCTTTTAATACCTTTCATCGAATTTTGTCTACAAATGTGTCCCCGCTGACCCTGACTACGAAAATCTAAGTCGGAATAGGTTCCGGTATCGGGTGTCTCAAAAATAACATCCGCTTAAATTTCACTTAAATTTAATTCAGACCAATCAGCGGTATAATTTTGTACGAAACGAATCAGCGCTCAATCCGCTGGCATCCGATGCTGAAACCAGGTCCGATTCAGATTTTCGTAGTCAGGGTTAGTGGGGACACATTTTAATCAGAATTCGAAAAAAGGTATAAATAGAAATATATGCACATGGAACCATTTCTGTTTTCTTTAAATTAAGCATAGCACTTTTAAGGTAAAACAAGTTTTACTTAATACTTTTACTAAATACTTTTACTTATTGTACAATTTGTTGCAGGCGAGTTCGAAAAGGTTGCTGAAAATGCTAAGAAAAAAATGAAATCACTCAAACTTCTGCGGCACCGCAGAAATTTCAGCGCAATTCTATATCCCTAGTGATTTCTATGGCAATGAAATGCGTTTCGTTCTTAAAGAACTTAAAAACACATATAAGAATCACATGACTGGGTTTCGAACCCAGTTATATTGACAGCTGATGTTCATTGAATGTTATAGGTCGTTTGAAAAGAACTCTAACCATACAGCCACGGACTCTCATTGTTACATACTAATTGTTAGATATTTTTAAATAATACTCGTTCAACTAAATAGTTAATATTTACATATTTAGAATATTTATTTAGCAATTTGCCTAGCACGTCATATTTAATTGTGACTTTAATTGCCAATAAATACTTTTAGTTGAAATTATCATCCCTAACATTCTAATTAAATATTTATGTTTTTAATTATTTAGTGGAAACAAACAAACTTAACTTCAATTGTTTTAAAAAATACATACTGAAGGTACAATGTTAAATAGTTCTAATGGGAATCAATGATAGTTGAGTAGCTTTCTTAACTAAATCAAATAATTGCGTATTGCGAGAAAAACTGTAGTTAATAAAACTACATTTTTAGTTTTGATAAGGGAAGTTTGATTACAAAATTAAATCACGATTTTTTTAGCATAACATTAAGCAAATATATTAAATTCAACGAACTACTTCAATTAGAATTTATAAGCTCATTAAAAGCGTTAAAGTGTTAAAAATGTATAGTTTTGTAATCATTGTTTAAAAATGTCACAACCAAAAGTTGCCACTTCGTGAAAGGTAATAAAGTTAATAATAATATATATATTAAATATATATTTAAATATTAAGCATTAGCTACACAGCAATATAGTTTTGAATTAGGAAAACTGTGTCTTCACTCTTTTTTTGTCATATTTCAATAAAGCAAATCTTTAAATTTTCCCTCATCTCTTTATTTACCTAAGTGCATTAATCGAGCGTAGTTTAAGTTAGTATTCACTAATTATAGACCAATCTATCGATCTTAATTATCAGTCTACTCACATTAGCTTTGCCAAAGGGATACAGCTTCAGTTCGGTGCGTTTCCACCAATCGTTGTCGAATAGAGCATCGTATAGTCGGCGTCTAATGAAGTACATGCTGTCCGGGCAGAGCGCTTCATAGTGAATGGCCAGTGGCAACTTGGGCAGTTCTGTCGGGGCTGTGGTGGTGGTGGTGACTGCAGGGGGGGAACTCTTGGGTATTTCAGTGCCGATCTCATCTGCTGTTGTTGTTGTTGTTGTTGCTGTTGCCGTTACCAGTGTTATCAGCAGCGATAAAGCCAATGATATCCACAAAATGCAACAACATTTACAATTAGTATAATCCATTGGCGATGTGAACGATTTCAGCACTTCAACACAGTTTCACATATAGAACGCAACTGTTCTGTGTTCAGAATAAAACAGATCACTTGCCCTCTCCCTCCTGTTTCTCCTCGTCCGCCCCCCCCTTCGCTTTGGCCCCTTCTCACCCTTCGTGTCGCCTGAGAGCGCTATGCAAACTAAATAAAATACAGTGTGGTCCACATTTCTCTTATGTTTCGTTGTTATCTACAAATATAAATACGCTTTTGTGTATAGATCAGTGCTGTTTAAACAGCTTTTTAACCGCTAGAAGTCTAAAAGAGAGGGATGCGGAAATTTCATCAATTTTAATTAAGAAACATATATGTGTCAACTTTAAGGTAAAACATATTTTTATTATTAATAAATCAGAATGAACATAATTATTTTTAAGCGTCATTCAAAGGGTTTTGACTTTAGCTCATTATGAAGAGCTTTGTGAAGATATTGTATGGTATGGAAAATTAATAGAAATTGATTTGGAAGTATTTGGCAAGTATTTTGTAATTTCTTGTATATTAATATTATTTTTATTATTAAAAAAAAAAATTATTAATATTATTATTATTAATATTATTATTATTATTATTATTATTATTATTATTATTATTATTATTATTATTATTATTATTATTATTATTGTTATTATTATTATAAATATTATTATTATTATTATTATTATTATTATTATTATTATTATTATTATTATTATTATTATTATTGTTATTATTATTATAAATATTATTATTATTATTATTATTATTATTATTATTATTATTATTACTATCATTATTATTATTATTATTATTATTATTATTATTATTATTATTATTATTGTTATTATTATTATTATTATTAGTATTATTATTATTATTATTATTATTAATATTATTATTATTATTATTATTATTAATATTAATATTATTATTATTATTATTATTATTATTATTATTATTATTATTATTATTATTATTATTATTATTATTATTATTATTATTAATATTATTATTATTATTAATATTATTATTATTATTAATATTATTATTATTTTTATTATTATTATTATTTTTATTTTTTATTATTATTATTATTATTATTTAACTAATATAAAGTTGGCTTCATTATAACAGAAATATTGCAATTTAAAATGTAAAACATTTTTGATCTTTTAGAAAACAAAAGGAAAGAAATTTTAATAAACAGAAAAATAGATAGATCAGCAAATAAAAAACTTGCTAAATTATAGAAATATACCATTTTAAAATATAAAACATTTTTTTCTCTTGGAAAAAACAAGAAAGAAATAATTTAAATTAAGATAAAACTACATCAGTGCTTCCAAAATTTGTTGGCTTGATTTAGTAAGTTTTTTTTCGATCTTCTCTTCAGAAGAAAAGCTTTTTAACAGCTCAATAGTTGGCATCTCTGGTACAGATCTATACAACTGTGTGTCTGTGTGTGAGGGAGTGTGCGGGTGTGTGTGTGTGTGTATCTGTTTGTCTGTGTATTGGTCTGTACTGTAAGCACGACGATTAACCCACTGCGGGCTTTGAGATTAAGTGATTAAACACGTAATTCAACTCTGAGCTCATGCTCTGACTATTCTAAACAAAAGATACAATTATTTTGTATTATTATTAATGTAACGTACATTTATATTACATGTATGTTAATTAACCCATTAAGATACGTTTTCAGTTTAATTTTAACAGATATTTATTGTTACTTGTTCAATATATTTAAAATAAATGTGTTTAGTTGAGTTAAACACTTTATAAAACTATTAAGGAATCATTTAATGTAAATCACATGTTTGTTTTTGCTTTCTAAAATTAGTTAAGCTCAATTTCATATGCTCATTTATATTTTTAAATTGTTCTAAGTACAATAAGCGAGTACAAAAAAATAGCTAAAAGAAATAATTAAAATAATAATTTACTTGCAAATTAATAAAAACCTTGACTTTCTTTCTCTGTCAAATAATTGTGTAAATTCCTTTAATCCCTTTAAATATTTTACATGCTTTACTTACGAATCAAACAATTCTCCCTATTCGTTGATAAAGTGTTTGACAGCAGACTCAGATATTTTGTTTGTGCATATTTTGCCAATTTATAAACTGGTCGCTAATGGGTTAATCGATGCGGGCTCCTCCGTTCGACGTCAGTTTGGACTGCGCTTCTGCATATTCATGTCCAATTACGTGTGTCCAACGAGTCGCTTGACATTAACAAATCATAAACAATGAAGACAACAACAATAACAATAGTTCAGTGCACTGTCATGTGTGTGTTGAGCCCGGCGCTAATTGACAGACAGCTCCATTTTGGCGGACTTGGCGGAGTTGGCAGACAGAAAAACACAGCTAGAAAACCAGTTGAACTAGATGCGAAATATGACAATGATAGATATACGTAGGCTGATGTGTGTAAAAGTATGCTCGTAAAAGGAGTAACTGTCTCTGGTCGAGTGGCATTGACCAGGGACTGGGAATTGAGGGAGGGTTGCGCACGGCAGGGGGGAAGACCAGAGACCAGAGACTTGAGCAATTTCAGTTTCTAACTAAAATTTCAATGGATTTAATTGCCTTGGAATTGCTGAGAAGCATTTATGGTGCGTGTTTCATGGTCAAGGCTTGCACGCAAGAATGCCGCCAGTACGCTTAATTGTGTTGCAAGTGGCAAGCAGCAAGCAGCAAGTGGCAAGTGGCAAGCAGCAAGTGGCAAGTGGCAGCCATTTCCATCGGGACACAGTCAACTTGGTAACAACAACAACACAAAAGTGACAGTGTTTTATGACGTTATGAGTTTTTTGCAAATTTCCGCACATTAATTGGCAGTTATTCGACTCCGACTCTGACTCTGAGTGCAACTACAACTACAACTGCCATGCCATGTGCGAATCCCAGTCCGATTCCCATATTCAACTCCCCAGTCCGATTCCGAATCCGAAACGAAACACAGTCCCCAATGCGTCAGTGCAACAATTAACCCAAATTGCGTTTGGTTGTACAATTGGGCGGCAACTTGCAACTGGCAACAGCTCTAGGCCAACTCACGAATATCGTCATGTCTCTTTCCATCTCTCTCTCCATCTCTCTCCATCTCAGCTGCTGTCTGTGCCAGTTTCTTTAGCCATTGCTAAGGCTTTTCTACAGTTTCCAATTCCTTTTACAATTTGCATTTCTGCTCTGACTGTTGCTCTTGTTGTTGTTGTTGTTGTCGTTGTTATTGTTGTTGTTGTCGTGCGCAGAGATACACATAAAATATACCCTAACTGAGAGTCCCTTACATAACTCTATCGGGTGTGTGTTCCACATATCTCTAGAGATGAAATGCTGCTGCTTCTCAAACGATAGTATTCATTTTTCGGATATATTTCTAGATCAAAATCGAATGTTATAAATTTATTTCAAACGTTAGTATTTTAAATTTTTCGGAAATATTTTCGGAGTCACAGATTTTGGCTGCTATAAATTTATTTCAATTTTTACAGGCATGGGAATTGAATGCCATAAATTGATTTCAAACTTAAGTGATTTTAATTTTTCGGAAATATTTTCGGAGTCACAGAAAATGGCTGACATAAATTTATTTCAATTTTTAGAACCATGAAAATTTAGTGCCATAAATTTATTTCAAAGACAGTGATTTACATTTTTCGGAAATAGTTTTGGAGTCAAAGAAATTGGCTTATATAAATTTATTTAAACTTTTCGAGCTTTCAAAATTGAATGTTATAGATTTATTTCATATTTCAAACGTCAGAGATTTAAGTTTTCGGAGTATTTTCGGAGTCACGAAAATTGGCTGAGATTTCTTAATTCGTACTTATTGAAGTCATACAAATCGAATGTCACCTATTATTTATAAATAATTCAACTGTCAAGTGATACAAATTTTATTTTTCGGACATATTTTTAAAGCCAAAGAAATCGAATTTAATGATTTTTTTTATATTTATAATTTATTTGTAATTATAATTAATTCTCGCATAGTTTGTTACAGTAAATACTTTAATTAAATATATATTTTAAGAGTTTATACTAACGTCTTTATATAGTTAAATATATTATAAAGTTAAAAGAAATATTACCATAACTAAGAACAGTTATCTGTAATAGGATACATTTAAATATAATAGAGTATACATTGTATTCGACTTAGCGAATATTTCACTTCTCTTCTTATACTCGTACTTCCTGCTGTTGTTGTTGATCTTGTTTTCTGTTACCAAAAAAAAAAGCGTTTTAATCTGGTCATTAACCCTTGTGCCTCCAACAGTAATCAGCTTAAACTAAGAGTACTAACTACAGTTGTGAACTTGGCTATAAAATGAAGTATATACTTGTCGACAACAAGAACTAAATTTTGATTGACACTCATCGTTGAAAAAGACGTCAAACGAGCTGCTCTTCTTACTGAATGAATACTTGAATTTAATTGGAGTTCTTTGTTCTCTTCGTTTTATTAATAACATATAATGTGCATTGAATACTGAGTTACAGAATACGAGTTTTCACTTCTGGTTTAATTCATACTCTAAATTTGGATAAACATGAAATGACTCAACACTTTTAACAGGCAGACAGTTATAAAATGAGGTAGTTGGAGTGAATTTTGTTGAGTTTCTAAGTTGTGCATTAACTAAGAATATTTTATAAAAACACAAGAATAATTTCCATTTAAATATTGTGTGTTTTTCTTGATATTTTACTTATAATTCTATAACTCCATTCTACTTGTAGCATTATGAATATTCAATTGAAATTAAATACTTGCAATTATACAATTAAAACCAGTAAATAAAAGATCATCGGGTATTATAAGAATAAGTAATTATTTTAAACTTCGACAGTTTAATAAATTGAATGTTTATAAGATAAACAGTCAACTTAATTAATTGCCAATATTCGAAACGTATTTAGAGTGTACATATTTTTTGTAACCAACAATTGTTTCTCTTGGGTTTTTGACTTGCAACACGAGTGTTAAAGGCAACTTTCAATGCGACGTTGCATGCGGTTTTTTGTGGGTCACGGTGGACCAGTTTTTCTGTTTGGCAGGAAGAAATTTAGCTGCTGTTGCGCATATCATTTAGACCAGGCTAACACACACACACACACACACGCTCTCACGATCCAAGTCTTTCTCATTTTTGGCAGAGAATTTCACAAGATTTATGAAATTAAAATACCCGTTATGGGGCAGATGATCTCCAGGTCTCTAAGCAGCATTCGATGCAGCCAATACACGTCTCAAAACGTGCCTGTTCATAATACTTAACACTCACATAGTACTTCGAGTATATTCAATCTATTCGTCAGCTCTAAGCCGCCGTCTTCTTATGCAAATTATAATCACAGCTCGTAGTAGCTGCAGGGCCTCAAGTCTGAAGTCTCCGAGTCCCGTCTCTGTCTTTGAAATATGCCTAATTTCCGCTGATTCAGCTGCATTGTCAATTTCTGATTCTTTATGGCAAAAGCAGCTCTCATAATCCGTGAGTCGAGTGTGAGTGTCGAGACTTATTAGAGTCTCTCTGTGGCATAACTCAGCTGAGGCCTTGCCTCATCGCTACATTTCTTGGCTACGAGTATTACATGATGACTTGCAGTGACTTTTCCCCACGCTGCCGTCTCCCTGCCCATCTTAGCCTGTCTTTACTGTCTTTCGGTTCGCGTGCAAAGCGCTTATAAAATACAAGAGCGTGCATGGCAAAACTGAGGCTGATTGACGCTGGAATACCCTGTATATATATATAAATATAAATTGTAAAGAAAATTTACATATATTGACTGGCGCTCTAATTTATAAGCTTTGTCTTGTAGCGCTGGGAAGTAAACTAAATAAATAAATAGATATATATAAATAAACACTATAAACTCTGTATATATGTTTAATTCTCAAAAAAAATATATTTGTTTAGCTGTTTAAATTCTAGCAAATGTAAATTATTAATAATAAAACAAATTGTGTAATAACTGAGTTAAACACTCATCAACTTTGTAGTATTTAGATAAAATAAGTTAACTGCAAAACAAACTATGAATTTTAAAGATATTAAACTTATAATTAATCTTCAATCAGTTTCAAGGCAATTTTATATATACATATAAATACTATACATATCAAATATACGTATTTCGAAATCTGTCAGTTTAGTCAGCGATTCTTTTAGTTATTGATTCATTAATTTTCTTAATCATTAATAATTTTGTACAATTGACAGTTTGTTACATACGGTCAATCATAGTCTATGCAATGCATTTTTTAGCTCATATTTTACTTAATTTTGGCGTTCGAGCAGTGTTGCCAATGTTTATTAGCCAAAAAGACTTATTTTATGAGGCGATTAAATAAAAAATAAATATATATAAGAAATAAATTTCCTAGCAATTAAATAAAAAGTAAATATATATATATTATATGTATATATATATAAATTTACTAGCGATTAAATAAGAAGTTCATATATATATAACAAATAAAAAAATATATTATTAGCCTCCATGAACATATTTCTAAAGTTCCCAGCAATTGAGTCATTGATATTTTTCAAAACTAAACATAACTTTGTCAAAATATAATCAATTCTGTCTTGAGTTATAGATTAATTTCATCTATATATTACAGCATTGTGGCAATTAATAAGCTATAAAGAAAACTTCGTTGTACAGAAGTTCAATATAGAATAGTTCGACTGTTTTTCCTCTTATCGACTGCCCGATTAAAATAAATAAACTCAAACTTTTTCCAGCCAAAAACAAAGTTGCCAGCACTGAAAACAAACCGAAACCAAAGCTGAAATTATAAACCAAGAAAATGACGGCACAGTCAAAAAGGAAAATGCATTTTTCCATTAAACAATTTACCATATGCAGCTGCCATTTCGGATGCCAAACAATTGTTGAGCTCGAGTTTGAGTTTGGCTATGAAAATGGGCTTGGCTTAGTTTTGGGTATAAACTTTGACATTCTTGAGTGTCCAGTTGCTATTAAAGATTTCAACAGTTTACAGTCTATCTTTTTTATTAGCATATCTGTGGATCATTAAGGAATTTCATAAAAAGATGCTCGCTCCACTTTAGGCAAACTGAAAAACGACAGAACATCAACTTGATTCAGTTTCACAGTTGAGACTGCAAACTGGTTCTTTCTGATGTCTTTCGGTTTGCGGTTAAGTGCCATTTACATCTTGGCCACGTTACGTGAAGCGTCAGTTTCTTTTATGGCACTTGTTGTTACCGCAGTGAAAACAGTTAGTTCCGATGCCAATAACCTGGTTCCACTTGCATTACGAAGCGTAGCAAACAAATGCTGGAAAGTACAACAAATATTTCTGAGAAATCTTTGAAAATGCCCGAGTAACTTATAGATTGTATCTCATAAGTTATATGGCTACGACTGTTCCGATAGCGATAGCTACCAAAAAAAAAACATGAGCTAAGGTCTATAAACTGGGCTAACTAAACACTTTTGGCTGTAAGTCACCAACTACTACTACTATTAGCAAGATAGGGGAATATTTATTTATAATTGCTGAATTGAGGGGGAATATCTATTTATAATTGTCGCATAATTGCTGGGTTCGACTTAATCATCGAAAATAGCAGCTGAGTCAAATTGAGAGCATTTCAGACTGATACTGACTTTAGTAGGGCACTCTTCTCGGTCGTTTGCTGTTCTTTCTAATTGGATTTTGAGCAACGACAAATGGCGAACTGCAAGATACAAGATACAATGACATGGGAATGTTGTGCATATCGCGACAGACACAAATGAAATGAAAGGCTAAATACGAATAACGACTTTTACTAGTTTCTATTTATATATATATTGTGTGTGCCATAAATACACTAACTAGCGAAGGGTCTTTAAAGCTATAAATGGAAGTAGATGCATTTCTGATATAATATATTTATATATCCCTTAGAATTTATAGTTTACTCTAACATTCCATCTTTGCTTTTAAATATATGTGCAATCTGTTGTAGTAATTTAATAAATTACATTCATTTTAATTGTATTTCTATTCAATTTTAAGTAATTTATTTACAGCTATTTATTTCATTTATGTATGGAAATATACTCAAGATTATAGTTATAATTGAAACTGAATTTATTTCTTATTTATTATTCCCATTGCAACATTATTATAAACTAATATTGAATCTTTCTGTCTAATATAATATATTATTTTATTCAACAATTTTAGATTCTATTTAAAATAATTAATTTCGTATCGAGACTATTGCTGATATAACTTTACTTATGGCTCAACGTTAGAAACTACATTTTAACTTATAAAATAACGAAGTTTTATAACGATTTGGCAATTAATATATTATTTAAAAAAATCTTAAATAATTGTAATTTAATTGTTTTTATAACACAATATTGTAAATCGATTTATTAATTTATAAAACATAATTATTGTTTTGAAGTGTTTAAAAACCATTATCGCTACGATCCCTAATTTAAAGTATTATATGTGTATCTTTAAAATAAATAATAAATTAAAATACTTACCTGATTTATATACAATAACATAGATAAGCTGATTATTTATATTCTTCGTCTGGGATTTATCCTATAATCTTCTACTGTATGTATTTATTTTAATTTATTTATCTACAAGGACATACCATAGATAAGCTGACTGTTTAGTTTCTAAACATTATACTATTTATCTTGCAATCTTAAGCAGTATTTAGATATTCATAAACATTTCATACGAGTATTTATTCATTGTTAAATAATCCACTTATTTTATCAATCAATTTTCCTAATCTTGCCGCAAAACGCATTCAATCAGTTGATAAATTCTTTTACTGAAAGGAATCTTTGTTCAACAACTTGTTAAGAGCGTTTAATATTCGTTCGCTTACTCTTTAAGCCATCGAATTATATGTACTAGATGTTTAGAGTAGAGATAATCTGCAACTATTTAAAAAAAAACCCAAATCTCTTTCTTGCCAACCCAATTCTAACCCAATTCCAGCGTATTTCCTTATCTTAGTGGTAAATAATTACAATCAGTTGACTAATTCTCTTTGGTGAACTCCAGTAAGATCATCTCTAAGTATTTAACAACTCGGTCAGGGTATTTAATATTCGGTTGCCGCCGGCGATAATGAAATGAGAATGAATACATCAGCTAAGGTAAGAAGCGGAAATGTCAGGTAGAAATTTACGAGCATTGGCCGTTGGGTTCTTTGGCTTTTGGCAAGGCAAACGGCAACAAGTGGCCGGGTCAACATCGCGGTTCTAATCACATTAGCACACTGACCAACAATGGGCTATTAGAATGAACGTTCACGACCCGGCCATAATAATTACGACTCTGCTGCTGCTGCTGATGCTGCTGTGCAAATATTTTATGGCCAGGCTAAGATCCATTGTTTTGGCTTGGCTCTAAGGTGTTCACACACCACAGACCAAGCCAATGGGCCATTGCGCAAGATTTATAACGCCTTTGGCTGCGGGGATCTCCAAATACAAATACAAATACGTATACGTAATGCGGCGAGGCTTCCGTTAGAATTGCCAGCAATTGCTTTGAGCCCCCGCTATATTCGTCTTTATGTGGGTCTAGGTCGACTTGCTGAGATTGTGTGCGTGTCTGCGTGTGTGTGTGTGTGTGTGTGTGTGTGTGTGTGTGTGTGTGCAGCCAGCTGAGAAATTCTTTGGCGTCTATTTCGGTTTGTCTGTCCGCTAAATGTGTGACACGAATTTTTGGGTCTGACGACAAGCAAAATTACAATCAGTGTGTTGTCAGCGTTGTAGGGCCTAAGAAAGTGATATAGACATTTAAAAGAAAAAGCTAGAAATAGCTAGAGAAGCCAAATAAAAAGCTATTATTGTTTTTTCTCTGTTTTAATACACTGTATGCTGTGAGAACTTTGGAAAAACTTATCAGTATCTTGATCAGTATCATCCGCGGAGTCGATATAGCCATGTCCATCTGTCCTTCCTTCTGTCTGTCTGTCCGTCTGTCTGTATGAGCGTCTAGATCTCAGAGATTATAAGGGCTAGAGGCACACATTTTGGTATGTTGATCCGTCTATGGACTAAGCCGTACCAGTTTGTGTTAAAACTTTGCCACACCCCCTACCGCCTCCGTAAATCGAAAACAAGACTTTTGAAGTCTCATAAAAAGAGAATTAATTTAGTTGGAGTTCTGAATTTTGGCATACAGAACATACATCAGGTTCCTAATGTATCCTGTCAATTTCATCGCAAGCGGATAATAAACTCGAAAGTTATTCAAAGAATAAGGAATTGTCGAGAGATTTACAGAATAAGTAAAGGGTCTCTCATAGCCGGCGTTCCCTACTATCGCTCCCGCCTCAAATATCGCACCCGCCCCTACTATCGCTCCCACATAGACTCTTTGGCTTGATGTTTGTTAAATTCTTTCAATATACTTAAAATACCCGCCAGCTGCTAGATTACAAATTCTCCCACGTTTGTCATGCAAAAACCCCCAAAGTTAGCGGAAAAATAGCTAAATAGGCAACACTAATTACAATTCGTCGACTGTCGTCTGATGTCCGCCAAGTGACGAATTAATATAGGCTAACACCATGGGATAACGATTTAGCGACGCCTCTGACACCGCCTCCTGGGTCATATCACCCCCGACCCCCCCTCGACCCTTTGTGTACAATAGAAACTCGTTTCCGTCTACCTTGGCTTTGTTTTTTTATTGCAGTTGTGCAGTTGCTGTTGATTACAATTATTTTCAATTAAAATGTGAGAGGCGCAGCGCCAAAAGCTCTTTCACAGTCTGTTTACATTTTGTACTACTATAAGCTAATCAGCTGATTGGCTGAGCGGGCGAGAGAGCGAATGGCCTGAGAGCGCAGGCCGAATGAGCGCCAGCCGAGAGGGATCGAGAGCGAGTGCTGTAAATGAAAAGCTAAGCTGCCTGCAAAAGTTTTGTTAATTGATTGAGCACCGACACTCACACACACACACACACACACACATGCACAGGCAATCGAACTACAACTACCATGACACACACTGTGTACGTATTAAAAGGCAGTGCTGTCAGAATTTAAAGGGCTAGAGCTAATTTATTAATCAGTTAGTAATAAAAACAACATAAAATTAAATATTACATAAAAATACCATAAGAAAACCTCTACACAAGGTAAAAGTCTAGGCACGATAGCATATTCAAGCCACAACATTTATGATATCACATTTTGCGACGAATTATATTCAAGTTTATATATAAACTAGGATCAGCGAAACATAAACTAAAATAAAATAAATAGTATATACAATTAAATTTATAACTGAAAGGTAAAATAAGCTTCTAGTCAATAGCATTACTTCAAAGTCTTCAGCTGTTCGGACGTACAAAATCGCTAAAGCTTAAACTACAAAGTAGCTAAGGCGGCAACACTGCTGGCCGGCAAATCAAAGGCAAAGAGCAAAAGCAATCGCAAACGCAAACGCAAAAGCAAAGCCCACTAACAAAACTCGGCGAGCCGACGCTGTGGCGCAGTCAGTTGTTATCGGAACTTGCTGCCGCTGTCATGTCCGAGACGTCGACGCGCACGGTTCGTTTGTTGCTTTGTTGTTTTGCTGTTGGGTTTTTCGGTGTTCGGTTTTCAGTTGTCGGTTTAGGTTTGGCCTGGTCTTGGTCTTACCTTGCCCTCCTCCTCTTGCTCTTCCTCTGCCACTGCTTCGACTGTTCTGCTCGCTCTGCAGGTCGCGCGCGCTCTCGTTCTCTCTCTGTCTAACTGACTGTCACTCTCTGCCTCTCATCTTTCATCTCCCACGCGCGCCCGTGCTCTCTCTCTCTCTGTCGCTCTCCCTCTCTTGACATCATACAAATAATACATTTTACATTTTTGCTAGCTGCAAAATAGTTTAATTATAAAATAGCAAAGTGTCAGCGAATAATACTAAATACTGTGCAGTGCATAAATAAATACACACATATTTCAACAAAATTTAACTAACGAAATATCTACCGTATTCGTGTTAATTTAGGCAGTTACCTTCACACATACTACAAACAAACATACATACATATGTGTAATAATCAATTCATAGAGAGAAACCAACAATTTCTTAGGCTCAAGTTCACGGAGTGTTGTTGTTGCTGCTATTGTTGTTGTTGTTGTTACTGGTTGTCAAAACAACAAATTTTGTGTGTACTTGCGCAAAGTGAAATTGTTTGATGCGGTGAAATTGTTTATAATAAAAAAATCAATGTACTTAAGGCTAAAACTAACAAAAGTTCACATATACAGTTGGTCAAGTAATTGTTTTGACCAAAAAAATTGTTTATAGTTTTTCAAAATAATTAAGTCCAATAGAATTCAATAAAATAACAATAAAAGCAGCTAAAATGCAATAATAAACAATTGCGAAATAAAGAAGAGCTTTTTATTGGCATAATAAATTAAGTGAATTATTTATTTGAATTAAAACACTTCGATTTATGTTCTAAAAATAATTAAGGCAAATAAAAACTCGTTATTTATTTGTTAAAATTCAATAACTAATAATTATAAATTAAAGAAACGGTTTTTTGGTAATATAAATTAAGTGAAATGTTTATTTTATTAAAAACAATAAGATTTATTTTTTAAACATAATTAAACCAAAAAGAATACATTGAATATTTTCTTTAAAATAATTAATATATAAATAATCAAATAAAAATAGAGAAACAATTTTTCTTTGGTTTTTATTATTTTAACAACAAAGCAATTTAAAATATATTCTTAAAATAGATAAACACTTTATTTATTTAATAAAATAAATAATACAATAATAATAGATAATAATAAATAATAATAAATAATATTAGCAATATTTATAAAATAAAGAAAAGATTTTTCTTGGCAAATTAAATTTTGTGATTTTTATATATTGCTAAAACAAATATTTTATTTTGCACAAACAAACATTACGTGATTTTTAATTTTTTTTTCCTTTAATGTAAGTGTTTATTTTTCCTAGAAGAATTAAAACAAATAAATAAATAAATTGAGTGAATTATTGAATTTATTAAAACAGTTTGATTTATATTCTAAAAAATGATTTAAATTAAATTGGCAACATAATTTAAGTGTATTTTTTATTTTATTAGAAACAATAAATTTTTTATTTTAAATGTAGTTAAACCAACAACAAGTCTTTATTTATTTAATTAAACATGTGCTGGTCAACTATAATAAATTTATAAACAAATACAAAATATGGCAACAGTTTTTTTTTTTAAAAAATAACAGAAGTGTATTTTTTTATTTTATCAAAAATTTTTTTTTATTTTGCACAAGCAACCATAGTTTGTATTTTCTTATTTAAAGATAGTTGCCTATTGTTCCAAAAACAACTTAAAAATATAAACATACATTGATAAATTAATAATCTGAGTGAATTATTTATTTGATCAAAATAATTCTTTTATTTTGCAACCTTTTCATGGTTTTATATTTGATTTCTTAATTTAAAGTCGTTGCTTTTTATTTTGTAGAACAACTTAAGTAAATAAATAAAGAATTATATGGTGTTAAAATATTTTTAAAATTAATTAAACTAATTGTTAATTTATGTGAGTTGTCACAACAATTACTTGACTAACTGTGGATGTTTCTAGCTATGTAAATACATATGTTTGTCAGTTTTTGACTGCCGGCTTCTTATCAATATTATCTATTTGTTGTTCTGTAGTAAACAACGCATGAATGAATAACTACGATAAACTATAAAAAAACGTGTACTACAAGATGCTGCAATTGTTGTTGTAGTTGTTGTTGGTGTTTTTAGTGTTGTTGTTGTGTTGATTGCATTGTTGTTCAATTTGTTTATCTGTCTGTTCAGTTTCTAGCAACAAGCGCATTTGACAACGAATTTGATAACGAATTTCTTATCGCTGACCTCCCAGCCGTTCATTTGAATATTATACGTAGTATGTATATGTATGTACGTATGTGTACCTTTCTATACTAAGTAGTATATATACTAAATAGAAAAGTATCTCCACTTGTTTGCGGACAATTCGCGTGTGCAATATTCGTAGCAATATTCAGTGTCGACATGTGGCAAATCATTTTTTGAAAAAAAAAATGTCTTGATTAGTTGAAGCTCGTGTGCATTTGAATTTAAATCGCGAATCGCGAATCGCGAGTGCATAAATAACAAGAGTAATAAGTATTATAATAAGTAATAATTGTATTTGAAATTGCATTTAATTGAAAGCGGAAATAGTTATATATACTTACTACACAAACAAACAAACAAACAAGAGATTGCAAAGAAACAACACTTAATAAATTATTGTAAGTGCAATAAAGCGCAACAATAACAGATAATAAATAATAAATAAAAAGAGAAAAATAAGAAAAAGTTAAATAAAAAGCTAAACGGTGTAATTAAAGCCGCATCCATATATATATATATCGAGTGGTAAGTTTAATCACATTAATTAGCTAATTAACTACTTAGCTCCTTTTTAGTAATCAGCCCCCGGAAATTTCCCCTTGTCTGTGGAATTTTCTTTTTATCATAAGTAGTAAAAAAAACACTGTTAGAAAATCAATAAAGGTTGACTTTTAACATTGTGTATTCACATAAATGCGTATGTGTGTGTGTGTGTGTGTGTGTGGTGTGTGTCTGTGTGTGTCTCTCTACCTTGAACCCAGAGACTTACTTGTTAACGCTTTTCATTAGCAACAGCTGATTGCACAAGCTGCTGACAAAATGACCTCCAACCGCTTCCCCAACCCACCCCAAACAAATATCCTGTCCGTCAATTGTCTAACCTTGGCGCGCCCCTTTTCCTACCCCGGGGGCGTGGCAGGCGTGTTGTGGGCGTGTTTGTCTCGCATGCTTTTTCTGGCGCCTTATTATAGTAGTTTGTCCCCAGACAACGTGACGCGCTGAGAGTTGAAGTTTTGTTTATTTGTCACACATGAGAGAAACTTGGACTTGGACTATAAGAATTTGGAATAAAAATTAGGAAAACCAAACAAGAAAGTAAATAATTAGGGCAGAAATTGAACAAAGAACAGTTGATAATTACTAAATTAAAAATCTGAAACAAATAGAAAAATCTGTAGGCAAAAGTATTTTATTTAAAGTCATAAATACATTCTTTAATATTTTACAACATTTTAAGGTACAGTTTAATATGATGGCTAAGTTAAACAAATGGATTATGCAACAATTAGCAAAATCTGAAAGCAAAAGTATTTTATTTAATACCAAAAACACTTAATTTACTATGATTGTATATGGTTGCAACAAAATTTGCTACATTTGTGTATTAATAAATATAAATGACACTTATTAAAATGAGAAAAAAGAGCTTATTAACCCAAAACAAATTAATAAACTTTTCTTTATTACTTTCGACTTTTTATACCCTGTGCCCATTGAAAATGTGCAAAAGCGGTATAATGAATTTGTGTGAATGTATGTAACAGGCAGAAGGAAGCATCTCCGACCCTATAAAGTATATATATTCTGAATCAGTATCAATAGCCGAGTCGATTGACACCTGTCCGTCTGTCTGTCCGTCCGTCTGTCCGTCTGTCCGTCTGTCCGTCTGTCCGTCTGTATGAACGCGTGGATCTCAGCAACTATAAGAGCTAGAGAGTTCAAATTTGGAATGTAGGTTCCTGAATACCATACGCAGATCAAGTTTATTTTCATTTTGCGATATCTCACCCCCCGCCCACGCAAATAGAAGAAGACCTCAAATTCCAAGATAATTCAGCCTAACATGACTGATAGTTGAAGTATAACTCACGCTGAGCAATTTGCTGCAAGTTTCATCGCGATCGACCGATAAATAAGGGAGATATCAAGGAATTTGTTTTAATTCCATTTTTTGGCCAAAGCGAGAGAGCATATAAAAATTCCATTTGCGCAAACGAGAAAGCATATGATAATCTGATGATTTGCGGTGTCGGCCGCTGTATGGCGACTTAAATTGTGTCACGTGGCTCCATCCATTAGCCACTCACAGAACTATAGATTGTAATGTAAATTAATATTAGCGATTGTTTACACGCATGTTTCTTAAGATCACACAGCTTAAATTGACGGTACAACAACGCTAAGCAATTTTCTGCAAGTTTCATAGCGATCGACCCACAAATAAAGGAGATATTAAGGAATTCCTTTTATTAACATTATTTCATAGTTGTTGGCAAGAGCGACAAAGCATGTGACAATCTTCTTTGCACTATCGCTCGCCTTGTCTTTCTTTCGGGAATGTAAAATTAATATTAGCGACTCATGTGTGTTAAGATAACACAGCTTAAATTGACAGTAGAACAACGCTAAGAAATTTGATACAAGTTTCATAGCGATCGACCCATTAATAAAGGAGATATTAAGGAATTTCTATTTTTGCCATTATGTCTAAGTGGTTGGCAAGAGCGAGAGCATATATGACAATCTTTTTAAACAACGCTATGCAATTTGCTGCAAGTTTCATCACGATCGACCCATTAATAAGGGAGATATTAAGGAATTTGTTTTAATTCTATTTTTTGGCCAAAGCGAGAAAGCATATAAATACTGTCGCCCGCTGTGTGGCGCCACATTGTGTCATGTGGCACGTGGCTCCATCCATCGGCCACATTCACAACTATACATTGTAATGTAAATTGGTATTAGCGATTGTGTACACGCATGTTTGTTAAGATCACACAGCTTAAATTAACAGAATAACCACGCTAAGCAATTAGCTGCAACTTTCATAGCGATCGACCCACAAATATAGGAGATATTAAGGAATTTCTTTTATTGACATTATTTCATATTAATTGGCCAGTTGTCCAACACTGTCCTACAATAGTTTAAGAGTTGTCCAGCACTGGCAAATTGAATAATTACTATTATTATATTGATTTTTTATTTGCGATTGCTTTCACGTATGGTTGGCAATTCCACGATTCTATCATAGTATTAAAATAATTAAATTTTCTGCATTACCAAAACCCATATATATAAACATTTCCTTAAATTTCAAAAATAAATGGTTTGGCGCGCAATGAAGAACAGCTGTGTGTGATAGAGAGAAACATGTGGTGTTGCCAGACAACATGCAGAGTAAAATTTAGTTTGTTGCCATTCTGTACGCAAGCAACATCGATTTCGAGCGATTCCGATAACGATCTTCGATTTATTTATTATTATTTAAATAATTCAAATAAGTTACTATTTAATAGCTTCTACGTTATTATAATTCGTGATTTAATTAATTCAGTAGTGTTTTAATTACTTTTATTTTTCGGGAAAATTATCGGCGTATTTGCATTTGTGTTAGTGATTGTGCAGCAAATTCTCTATACATGTGTGCAAATGTGTGTATGTATAGAGTGCGCGCGGGAATTTAAGGATTGTACGTGCAAAACGGTATCGGTATCGGTATCGGTAACGGTTTCTGTTAAATTCACCAGCGACTGGACAATCAACCTGGCCGATAACTTCCCTGCAGCTGTTAGTCGACTAAATCGATAAGAAACAGCAAGTTTTCAAATATAAAATTTTTATTATTATTATTTATTACAATTAGGTATATAAAATACAATAATAATAAAATAGTTATTATTATTATTGTTCATTTATAACAACAGTTATTTTTATTTATAATTATATTTATTTCACTTTTTTTCCTTTTTTATCCTTTTTTATTATTTTTATACCCTTTGCCCATTATTATTTCATTATTATATTTATACCCTCAGCCCATTATTATATTATTATATTATATTAATTACTTACTTTTTAAATTCTATATATTTTCTTCATTCTATATTGTACTGCATTAATTTAATTATAATATTAAGATGCCCAGGCAAAAGAGAATGTCGGCTTCCAGTAGGTCTAGGAGACAACAGAATAGGAATAATTTAAATAGGTCTGATTCAGAATACGCTGAGCAAGAGAGGCAAAATAATGCTTCATCTCAAAGAGAGCGTAGGGAAAATGAAGAATTAAGTCGTGCCGAAAGATTAAGAGATAATCAAAGGCACAGTATTAGAAGAAGTAGCAGGATTTTCAGGGCAACTGAGCAAAGTCATAATACTGCTCAGCGTGCCATCTTACGAAGCGATTCTCAAGTTAGAGAGCTGGAGCAAGCCGCTGATACTTCTAAACGTTCCATTGCCCGACAAAATCCAGTTTATCGGGCAAACGAACAAGAAGCTAACACTTTGCAACGATCGATTGCCAGACAAGACCCAGTCTATCGGGCAAACGAACGAGGACGAGACAGAACAGAGCACGCAGCTCGGCGAGCTGATACTCCGGTTAGAGAACTGGAGCAATCAGACAATACTTTGCAACGCTCGATTGCCCGACAAAATCCAGTTTATCGGTCAAACGAACAAGGAGCAAACACTTCTCAACGATCGATTGCCCGAGAAAATCCAGTTTTTCGGGCAAACGAACGAGGACAAGACAGAATTCGGCGTGCTAATCAGCGTCGGATTTTTCTTAGTCAGAGAATTTTAGAGAATGAAAGGGATAGAAGCCAAAGGAGTATTGCTAGAGGTAGCCGCATTCGTCGGATTATTGAACAGCAATCTAATACAGGGGCAAGGCGTAGTGCTCGAATCCAAGCACGGCAGCGAGCCCTTGACGCCAATAGGAATGTCGCACAAAGAGTTAGTCAGTATAGGAGCAATACTCAAAATAGGGCAATAGAAAATTGGAGAAATGCGACACGAAACAGGATAGAGCGTGCCAATATTCTTCCAGAAGATAGAGAATCTCAAGGAAGAAATATTAGCTTAGATCTTATGATTGCCGCCTTTAATAAGATCGTCAAACAGGGACCCGATCAGGTTTGCATTTGCTGCAAAGGCTTGTGGTTTCCACATCAAGTGATGAAAATATCTCGTCAGTTGATTGAAAGCAAGTTTAGTGCAGAAGATAGTTCAGATATTTTATATCTTTCATCTGTATTCCCTTCACAGAACAATAAATATATTTTTTGCAAGACTTGCGGTGGAAGCATTAAATTGGGTAGAAAACCTAGAGCTTCCATAACAAATGGCCTAGATTTCCCAGAGCTTCCTGAATGCTTGAAAGGCTTAACGGCATTAGAAGAAAGACTTATTTCTCCTCGTCTTCCTTTCATGATAATTAAGACTCTCGGATATGGTCGCCAAAATGCCATTAAAGGAGCAGTGGTCAATGTTCCAATTCCAGTAGCAAACGTTGTAACGTCACTTCCCAGGGCGTTCAATGAAGCTGAAGTTGTTCAAATACATTTGAAACGAAAATTGGAATATAACCACAATTTTATGGCTGAAACTATCCGTCCTTCTAAAGTTTTCGGTGCACTTCAGTTTCTACTGAGCACAGAGCTTTATAGGAAACACCAAGTCACTGTTAACGAACAGTGGCTGACTTCGTTTCCGGCTAATGATACGGATGTTCCTTTTGTTGCATCACCTGATGATAGGGACTTAGTTTCAGAATTGCTGGAAAGATCTGCTCAAGCTGCTTTAAATGAGGAGCAAACAATAGAGAGGGAAATTATTAACCCAGGATGCCGGGATACATTGTTAGAAAATGTTCCTGCTGAAAATATTGCCATGCAAAGAATAGTTATTGCTCCTGGAGAGGGTCAGCGTCCTTTGGATTTGATTGAAGATAGCGATTCCGAGGAGCTGGCCTTTCCAACTATATTTGCAGGCAATAAAAGAAAATGCCAAGAAAGTTTTACAACCATAGTTAGATCAGAGCTTAGGAATTATGATAGGAGAGGTTGTAGAACTGACAAATTATTTCTAAACTATAAGAAGTTAGAAATGATTAACATTAGGAATAATACTTCTATTTGCTTACGCAAACACAGCTCCAATCGAGGTATTTCGGCTGCAAACGCCCTTTGTGAGGAACACCTCGATAACTTAATTAGGCATGACGAAGGTTATAGGGTTTTAAAAGGAATTCGCTCTTCTCCTGCTCACTGGGAAGCAGAAAAGAAGAAAGTTATGGCTATGATTAGGCAGATGGGTCTTCCGACCTTTTTTATAACATTTTCGGCAGCTGAGACAATGTGGACGGAGCTTTTAGTCTTGCTATCTAAAAATGTAGATAAGCAAATCATAACAGAAGAATCTGCTTCAGTTATGACTTTTGATAACAAAGCCCGTCTTATCAGAGCTGATCCTGTAACATGTGCGAGGTACTTTGACTTTCGCTACAGGCAGGTGTTAAAACTGATGAAGAAGGAAGGCGGTGTTTTCGGATCTCATAGAGTCATCAAATTTTATTGGCGAGTAGAGTTTCAGCAGAGAGGCTCTCCACATATACATGGCATATTTTGGCTGAAAGATGCCCCCAAGCTCGACTTAAACGATGAATCTAGTATTCATCCGGTCAAGTCCTTTATTGATCAGTTTATCACAACTGATTCGAATTGCCGTGAGGTTCGTCCATTCTTGGACTATCAAACTCACAATCATACCCATTCTTGTAAGCGAGAATTTAGGGGAAAGAAAATATGTAGATTTGGTATTCCATACCCTCCTATGCCTCAAACTGAAATTTTGTTCCCATTTGGAGAGGATACATTAAATGTGGAGCAGCACCGAGGTAATTTTGAAAAAATTCAGACAGTATTAGAGTTTCCTTTTGATGATGTATCTTCGGAACATTTCAGGGACTTTAATAACTTCTTGTCCTTCGATAAACTAAATTTATCATATGAGGACTATGTAAATGCACTGAGATCGAGTTTAAAGAAACCCAAAATTTTCTTGAAAAGATCTTTTGCTGCTATCAAACTAAACAGTTACAATAAACACCTTCTCCTGATGCAGCGAGCAAATATGGACATTCAGTTTATTCTAGATCCCTATGCTTGCTGCACCTATGTTGTTAATTATATTAACAAGTCCCAGCGAGGAATTTCTAAATTGCTGCGAGAAGCAGTTAGTGAAATTAGTCGTGGTAATGTAACAATTAAACAAAAGTTACAACACATAGGGCACAAATTCATTTCAGGCACTGAAATATCTGCCCAGGAAGCAGTTTATTGTTGTTTAGGTATGCATTTGTCCGGCAGCAGTAGTGCTACAGTATTTGTAAACACTTCTTTGCCGGAGAAACGGGTCAGAATGCTGAAATCAAGAGAACAGCTTCAGAACCTACCAGACGACTCTGGCAATATTTTCGAAATAGGACTTATAGATCATTATATTCAGCGTCCAGATGATCTTGAGAACTTATGCCTAGCCGATTTTGCTGCTTTTTATAGTTTTAGCAAACGGAATAGTGCTACTCGCCAAAATCCAGATGACTCTGATGGTGAAAACGAAGAGCCTAGGGCTTCTGAATCAATAGTTTATGCTCTTCGCGATGGTAGTGGCTTTATTAAAAAGAGGCTCACACCATGCATCATTAGATATAGGAGATTTAATATAAATACTGATAGGAGCAACTATTTTAGGGAATTGGTTATGCTTTATTCCCCATGGAGGGATGAGCAAATTGAATTAGTAACTAGGAATTGCGAAGAATTTTGTAGCCATAACTTAGAATTAATAGAAAACAATCGTAGGAAATATAATGTACTGGATGATAATGAGCTTGAGAAAGCTCTGAATAGTGCAGTGCATGAAGAAGATCAGGGTAATGTAGAAAATCAGGCAGTTGAAGACAATGAGTTTAGAGTTTTAGGTTTGCCTGAGATAGATCCTCAATTAAATGTTTTAAATGTCAATGGCGATGATAACAATGCAGATTTAGGTGACAATAATATTCGCTTGATTAAGCTTCCACCCTTAGTTTCAGAGGAGAGCTTAGCTAATATTGTTAGGTCCCTAAATTTAAAGCAGAAAACATATTTAACGCATGTCTTGCACAATGCCAAAAACAATTCTGCATATCACGAATTTGTTGGTGGCGGTGCTGGTGTTGGAAAGAGCCGCCTTATCTTGGCGATTTTCCAATCCCTTTCCGACATGTACAATCGTAAGCCAGGTACTGATCCTACATCAATTAAGATTCTATTGTGTGCCCCGACCGGCAAAGCCGCATTCGGAATAAGTGGATCAACCCTGCATTCTATGTTTTCACTTCCTGTTAACCAATCTCGATCTAATTTGAGAGCATTAAGTCATGATTTGGTTAACACGTTGTATTCCAGGTTGATAGACCTTAAACTAATTATCATTGATGAAATTTCAATGGTTAGTTCCCTAATGTTTTCTTACTTGGATGCCCGTTTGAAGCAAATTTTCAAAAATACTTCTCCCTTCGGTGGTATTTCTGTCATAGTCTTCGGTGATCTGAGACAGTTAAGACCAGTAGGTGGTCGTTGGATTTTTGAATCCAATACCAATGATCCGTATTTTGCCATTTTTGGTTCATCTCTGTGGGACCTATTTAAGTATTTTGAGCTCACAGAAATCATGCGACAACGGGATGACCAACTATTCGCTTCTGCATTGAATAATATGGCATCTGGCTGTATGACTGCCGATGATATTCAACTCATCCGGTCACGAATATGTCAACCATCGGATGTTCCCGATGATGCAATCCATCTCTTTACTAGCAATAACGAGGTGGATAATTTCAATACAGCCAAACTTAATTTAATTCCGACAGAACAACTTTTTTCTACCGCTGAAGATATAATAAAGGCCACACATCTGAGTGAGGCACAGAGAAATAATATTTTAGTAGCTGTTAGGAGTTTTAAGTCATCCGAAACTCAGGGACTATGTATGTCTCTTCTTTTAAAAACCACTGCCAAATATATGATGACCGTCAATGTAGATACAGGGGATGGATTAGTAAATGGAGCATCAGGCATATTGATGCAAATAGATTTTGATATGTCCAACAATCCAAAAACTTTATGGATTAAATTTTCTGAGGAAACCGTAGGTGAAATTGCTTGCTCAAAATGTTCACACATTTCTGAACCTTTGTGGACCCCTGTTCAGAAAATAGTAAGAAGTTTTCAGATTAAGAGCAATGAGCAAGTTTCCATTGACCGTAGGCAGTTTCCAGTTGTACCTGCAGAAGGTATAACTATTCATAAAAGCCAGGGAGCTACTTATAGCAAGGTGGTGGTCCACACCAATTCAAGAATGGAACGTGCATCCATATATGTGGCTTGCAGTAGGGCAACAACAGCTTTAGGACTCTTTATAATAGGAAATTTCGTTCCTCCTAAGCCTCCCCAAGGCAATGACAAGGTTAAGAATGAATTAGAGAATTTGCGGACTGCTAAACTACTTCGAACACATTATGATCATTTAGTTAACAGTTCTGCCTTAGACATTTTCTTTCACAACACCCAAAGTCTTAATCTGCATATTGCAGATATTCGATCCGATAGATTGATGCTTAAGTCGTCTGTTCTATGTTTTGTGGAAGCCACCACGTCTACAGAAAATATAGAAATTCCAGGGTTCAGTGTTGTCGTCCGTCTTGAGTCTATACGACCTCTTACAGGTATTTTAGTTTATGCCAAAAACGAAATAGTTAATAGCATTTCATTTCAAGTAAGCGGTAGAAAAATGATTGATTCACTTGTCTTTGAATATGCCATACTTCGGTACAAGTCAATAGGTTTTCTTATACTTTATAAAAGTCCGAGGTACCCGCCAACGATATTTAAGAATGAAGTTGAGGAACTATTTCGGCAGTATACATTTCTAGATACCAATTCAATTGTATTAGGAGATTTTAATCTATGTCTGAAAAAGCTTGAGAGTGCCACTGTAAATGTATATAATATTTTATACAGGAAGGGATTTAGGAGTTTGCTAGAGTTGAAAACGTCCACTACCAATATGGACACACATATTGATTGGGCGTTTTCAACTATCCCTGCAGATAATATTAGTGCCAGGACTTTTGAGACTGTTTATAGTCACCACAGTGGACTTTCTGTTAGTGTAAACGATAGTATAGATCAGTCTGACTAAGTAGGTAGCTTTGATTTGTTTGCATGCATGTATATACATTTAAGTTATTATTTATATATCACTTATTTAATTTCTTACGTCTTCCACATAATATAATATATGATTTTTAGTTAATTATTTACGTCTTCCAATAATATTATATGTTAAGTTCCATATAATATCTGCTGGTGAATTTTGCAGATCATTTTAAGTTTTTATTATTTTGGGGAACTAAGGAGCTTTAAAGCAGCTCAAGTCGACTCGTAGGTCCTCAAATTATTATTTGGAAAAGTGACCCCTTTACAATTGTATTGGCCTCCCCGTGGTGTTCCCTGGGAACCGGTTAAATTAAACCGGAAGCTAATTCGAGCGGCGATTTATTCAAATGTATATGTAGACATAAATAAAAGCACTTCCACTATAATTAAAATACTTTTTCTAAAAAACCTTTATTTTAAGACCTGCACAGGGTATCCACCTGTCGCGCCCGCTCGACTGATCGGCTTGTTGCTACTACAGTTTGTCATCATGGTTAAGTTCCTGCAATTATCTGTTAATCTATTTATTTAACATCATCTAGATTCTAGAAACAATTTAATATGATTGTGTCTATTATTGCAAAAGTATTTCCAGTATAGAAAATAAAAATATGTATTACTATTAAATCAAAGAATTCAAAGGGAGTCTGAAAAATCAAAGCCATTTTTTATTTAACATTAAAGAATTGGATTTCTACTCATTTTTAGTCTCTGAATGATTTTTGTTTTCGTTCTTTTTCTTACTATTTAATATTTTAGTTACGCTCCAGAAATAAACTTAAAATGATAAATGCAACCAGCAAAGAAAATACATTTTGTTGAACAATTTTTTTAGATTTTATCTATATTTATTTAAGTAATTTATAGCCCTTAAAGTTGAAAAGAATTCGATCAACGATATAAATATGTACACATATATAAATAATTGAAAATATAATTCAATCGTAGTCACAAATATCAAGGATAATTTTCCTAATTAATGAACTACATTTTTCCATAATGGTGTACTCTGAATACTTTAGGTTTTTAGCTTTTTTAACTATTTCCCAGTCTTAATAATATTATAAGAATATTTTGCTTAAGCTAATGAAATAATCTAATAAAAAGAAGCTAGCAAATAAAATATTAAAATTTGTTGAAGCAGTTACTTAGAATCATTTATATTTTAAAATCAATTGAGATTGACAGTGTCAATTGAAAAGAAGAATTCACACAATGAAATTAAATTATTAATTAAATTGTAGTCAGAAATATGAAAACTTCTTTTATTTTTTATACTCTGCGGTGGGGGTATATTAAGTTTGTGAAAAGTATGTAACGTGTCTAAGAAAGCATGACTGATTCCATAAAGCTTATATATTCTTGATCAGCATCAATACCATCACCATGTCCGTCTGTCCATTGGTTCGTCTGTTTGTCAGTCCGCCTGTCCTTCCGTATGAACGAAAGTATCTCAGAGATGGTAAGAGCTAGAAGCTTAAACTTGATCTCCCAGCACTGGTAATATTTGCAAGCAGCTCAAGTATATCTTTTATTTTGAATGCCACACCCTCTTCGCCCACAAATCAAGTAAAAGCTCATAACAAGAGCAGTTTTGCAGCTAGAGACTTGAGATTTGACACAAATGATAAATATTTTAAGGTTGATAAGTTCAGAAAATTTCATCACGATGCCACGCCCCCTTCGCCCACAAACGAATTACAAGAGAATTACATTGGGAGTGTACTTGATCGGTTCCCTGTAAAGCCACTGGGTATATTACGGTCGGAGATCCCGACTGTTTGGCTTATTCCCATTCAAATTTCCTAGTTGTCACTTTCTTTTCATGTTTCTGTAAATTTCATTCATAGTCTTATTGCCTGTGATTTTGTTGTGCTTACAAAATTATTCGGTATTCTGTACCACTTGGGCTTAGTCCCTTTCCACATTTCCCATTCGCCACTTCCCTTTCCCTTTGACACGCCCACTTGGCACTCTGCCCTTTTTGTCAAGTGCTGCATTTGCCACTTCATCACGTCAATCAATGTCGCAGTCGCAGTCGCAGTGAAATGGACGCTCCTTCTTTTTGTGTGCCCTCCTCTAATCAGGCCAACTTTTAACAAAACAAACGCACACCAAAAACACAACAAACAACAACAGCGACCGCGACCGCAACAACAACAACAACAAATATACAAAATAAAAGCTCTGCTTGTTTTGACATTTGCCACGCATGCGGAAAGTTTATCCTTGCCGCTCTCTTTGGCTCTCATCTTCTGCTCTCACTTGCAACCACGTGATATTCTCATTGCTCAGCTGTGAGCTGTAGTCTGACTGTTTTTCATTAAGCTCCAGGGCATTAAAAGCTTAATCAAAAGCTCTTACGGCTGTTGTCAAGGCAACGTCAATTGCTGTGCATCCTTGAAAGCTTTTTCGACCATGTTTTGTTTAGTTTTTATTTTACCTACTTATTTAGACACTTGTTGATGTTGAGTTATCAAGGAAATCACCTGACCGGTATATTCTACTTATGTATAGTATAGAGATGTCCCTCGTAGCACCTGTTTATACTTATGCCAGGGCTACCAAACGAGAGTAATAATATAAAACTCAAAATATCAAATTATTTGCATAAATACGAACATTTTTATATTTATTTATTATTTATAACTATATTTTATATATTTATATTATTATTTATATTATTTATTATATTTATATAAAAATATACTTCTTTTAAATAAATAAATTTTAAAAAATGATGATATAATTATTAAATGCCACTTTTTAGATTGAAATAGATGTCTCGAACACATTTCTAGAGATTTGTATGATAATTGCTTTGGCAAATGCTTGAAATGTCTGAGTTTTATTTTTCGGACATATTTTCGGAGTCAGGAAAATTCATAGAATAGTTAAAATCTATTCTCTGCCTTTGTATTCAATTTATAAATAGATTTATTTAATTTAATAAATTTTCAGTTTTGTTAAATTAAGCTAAGAATTGTTTATTAATTTATTGATATTTTAAATCAACAAATGTTTTATATGTTCAGAATTATAATTATTACGCTCTCAGCTTTAAACACAACGCTTATTTTCCCCTGCATTAACCTGAACTGTAAACTCAGTTTTGCTTGCAACTTTTTTTTATTGAGTCGCCTGTTGCACTTTCACTCGCCTCGGTCGCATTCTAAAGTGAAAGGAGCTACTTATACATATACATATAAGTTGATGCCGCCTTGTGCTTTCTAAACGTTGGCCACTTTGCTCAAAGTAGTTGGTAACGCGAGTGTGCCATTCACAATCCACACACACACACACACACACACACACGCACGCACATCCCATTGAAAACTGATCGTGGGCTTCTCATGTGATCTTAACACCCACGAGTATACAATAGATGAAACTAAACCGAAACTGGCCAACAACAACAACATTCTATTTCAATTAGTGTAACTGACCTATGGCATTTGTGGTGTGTGGAACATTAATCAGCACGATTTCAGTGTGTGTTGGCCTTTGTTTATACTAGCCACAATAACAACTGGCTCAAACATGCATACATACATATGTATGTATGTATAAGCAATCCGTAATTGTAAACAATTCATATTTTTGGCCAAGTCGATCATTTGGCATTTTCAAAACTGAAAAAAACTCAAGCTTCTCATGCATGTGAAGACATCGAATTGTCTGTAGTGTCTAATTTCGAGACTGAATGTAGATTAGACTTTGTAACTTTAGCTTTCCGTCAACAAAAGTACTAATAAAATGTAACTGAAACTCATAAAATACAATTTATCTTGCATTTATGTCTGTAAAACACTTATTTGAAGACTATTAAATCTAACTGTTTATTGTGAAATATTGTGCTTTTTTTTCTGAAAGCTATTAAAACGCAATCGCTCAAGCTTAAACTTAAAACTTAAACTGAGTATTGCGTGCTTACTGTGAGTCTTCAAACTGTTACTTAATACAAGTCAAAGTATGTCTGTTATGAGCTTTACAATTAGGATTAATCTATATAATTTACAATATTCAAGATTATGTGGTTGGCATTTCTATATAAATATATCTTTAATATTGTACTTTGACAATTTTTCGGGTCACGCAATGTTTAAACAACAACAATATATCATCGTAATAAATCCGAATGAATCTACAATAATTGGCGACAATTTCCATTTGATAAATTTTAATATAATGGCATTTGCCGGCATTTGATTGCATTAAAAATTGACGAGCTGTCCGCTGCGTTTGATATATTACTAGCTGGGAAATTCATATGGAATCAAAACTGGAAAAAGACACGCGATAAATGTATAAAAAATGGTATTAAAGTCGCCGTGTATCAAACGATTTATTAAATGTACTTTTGACATTGACGTTTAATACCTGCCGCATTCAATATTTTGTCGCCGTTGTCACTGTCACATGAGGGTCCCGTTTGCTGTTAACTGATTGATACCACGACCACGATTTCTTTTTTTTTTGGTTTACTGCCTGATTCTCTTCCAACTAACTTCTGAAAAAAGATGGAATAATAATGCAAGCACGCAGAATTGCAGAATTATACAATAAAGCACATTGCTCGTAGACGCTTAAAGCATACAAATGCTTTTTTAACATTTTTCACTTCTGACTTTAAATATTCAACTCTTTACAACAGCTCGGATTACATTTAAAAGCAATTTTTTTTGACATTATTCTGCAATTTATAATAATTTCTTGTTAATTTCATGTTTGTTTTCCCAACTCTTTCACTTTTTCCTGCTCACAATGTGAGCTTAAGGTTTGTTTTATGGCAAACAAAAACTTTCTAAAAGCTCCAAGCATAAACGCGTTTAGTTCGCAAGGATTCTGCATAGATGGCGTGTGGCATACGCTGAGAAAAGCTTTGTCTGTACGTACACCTGTTGCTGTCAGTCTAAATTTAAAGCTTGTCTGCAATTTCTTATCAGCAAATGATAAGCAGCTGCATGATTAACTGATAAGCAACTTGCCCACATTGCACGCAAACTGCAGAGTTGACTTTTTGTGGGGATTACGTAGTAAGTACATACTACATATCATTATGTCGACACATCGCGTGGGCAATTGAAAAACAAAAACAAAAAAAAATCAAAAAAAGCTGTGGAAACAACAAACAAAGGCCAAAAACAAATAACCATAACAATAAGTAATAGTAATAAATTATAATAAGTAAATGAAACAACTGGAAATTGAAATAATCCGTCGTCGTCTGTCGCCTCGTCATTATTGAGTGTAATAAAACAAATGTCACGTTTGTGTAACAACAAATGTTAGAGTCTTCTACTATTAGCAGTGAGTCTCATGAAACAATTGAAAAAAACAACAACAACAGCCAATAACAATTGCCAATGAATGACAATTTTCGATGCCCAAATTTGTTTTGCTCTGGAGCAGGAAATCAAAAAAAAATTGCAAGCGATATAAAAAAAACTCAGCACCCAAAATAAATGACGTGACATCAAAATAAAAACAATAAACAGTGACTGCAAAATGTAAACTATACAGAAACGTGCGAGTCGAGATTTGCATAGAATTTTAATGAACGAACAAAAGAGAAAGATATATAGATATAGATATATATACAGCATATTTGTATCTAAAATATATATGTATCTGCGTGGGATGTAACGTGGGTTGATCAAGCAGTTGGCAATTTAAGTCACCAGTCAAATTATATATAATAAGACTATGTATCTCAGAGATACTGATTGAGAAAGTTCTTGGCATTGATTGAAGCGATATCATTGATTGTATAGAGAACAGAATTCATAGTCAATATTTAGATACAATTTTAATGAACGAACAATAGAGAAAGATATAGAGAGTATACAGCATATTTATATCTAAAGTATATATGTATCTGCACGGATTGTAACGTGGGTTGATCAAGCAGTCAGCAATATAAGTCACCAGTCAAATTATATATAGATTATGTATCTCAGAGATACTGATTGAGAAAGTTCTTGGCATTGATTGAAGCGATGTCATTGATTGTATAGAGAAAAGAATTCATTATCAATATTTAGAAAGAATTTTAATGAACGAACAAAAGAGAAAGATATAGAGAGTACACAGCATATTTATATCTAAAATATATATGTATCTGCGAGGGTTGTAACGTGGGTTGTTCAAGCAGTCAGCAATTTAACAAGACAAATTATATATATTTAGATAATGTATTTCAGAGATACTTCAATTAGCTGATTGAAGCGAAGTCATTGATCGTATAGAGAAAAGAATTCATAGTCATTATATATACTATTTAGCTAATTTGTTAGAATGTATCTTAGAGCTACTTCAATTAGCTGATTGAGAAAGTTTTTGGCATTGATTGAAGCAATGTCATTGATCGTATAGAGAAAAGAATTCTTCTTGGAATTTCTTTTAACAGAACCGGTTCGGTTCCGAACTGAGCTTCGACTTTCGACAGAGCGACCCGAGTAATCAATTCTTGCGTTCTACATAAATTTGCATATCTTTAAAGAGATACAAAGCGCCAAGTTAGCCAATGGTCTGGCAAACTTTTAGTATTTTTAATTATTTTATTTCTTTTACAGTTGCAGACGAGTTTTGTCAACTGAAAATCAACAGAAAAAAAGAATGAATAATAATAAAAAAAAGAACAAGAAACAAAACGTAAAAAAACTGTGTCAATGAAATTTTCGTGCATTAAATTGCAATAGTCGCACAGCAAAAATGCCAGACTGACAGCCTATGGACAGCGCCGACTGTTCTAATACCCTTTCAAGAACGCAACACGAAAATTGTAATTTAAATTTTATTGTGATGATCATAAATTTGAAGCTTGACTTTAATTGAAAGCTACCAATTAATTTGTCTGCCGATCTCAATTAAAGCAAATTGTTTAATAGTTTCAATGATCGCAAGCAAGTGTTATGAATTTAAAAAAATCTGAAAAAATATATATGAATGAATAACGTTAAAATCTCAGTAATACTCTAGAGTATCCATAAAGAGAATAAACATATTTAAATTATTCAAATTTGCATAAACTCCTATTGTAAATCTCAATTCAAATAATTATTAAATAATAAACAAACTAACATATTGTTTTAAAATCATAATAAATGTAGCTATTATTTTATATATTTATATTATAAATTCATTATATTATTTATTTATATTTAATATTTAAATTCTAAATACAAGTTGTCTTTCAATATTATAATGAATATTTAAAATTTCAAAACAAAAAATAATTTCCATTAAAAATGAAAACATTTCTGTTATATTTAGCGAACTTTTTACTTTGTAAAATTGGGTGGTTTAGCCGACTCGAGGTCAATTTATTTGTCGATGTGACAGGCGTATCAACATTCAACATAACACATAGATACCTGCCAGAAAGGCAAGGAGTTAGGCTTGGTATACAGATGTTTCTAGGAGATGGCAATCTCCCTCATCAGTACCATGTGAACTTATAGCTTACCCAACGATCCAAGCTTGTTCTCTATGCAGTGACGCTAGAACTTGTTGGGAATTCTAAGCGCGCAACGTAGAAAAAATGCATGAAAGTTAGGCTCGCCTTTTTGTGTGTTTTTTTGTAATTGTTGTAAAATAAATATACCACAAATACTAATTATACAGTAAATAGCAAAAATATATCTAATATATTTAAAAGTAAATTTATTGACATTTTGGGAATTTTATTGTGTTTTTAAAATGTGCATTACATTTTATTAAAATAATTTAAAATAAGAGTTGTGCTATAATTTTCTAAATATAAATTGAAATGTGATTATTATATTGTAATTATTTTATTTGCCGACAACAGCAAACAAGATTTATTCATAAATTGTTAGAGACAATTAAAATATATATTTTCAATATTATAATAATTACTTTCCCTGAATAATAAATGAATAACTCAACTTGTTGGCAGTTCTCATACTTGAGATCAAGAGCATTAATACTTCGAGCTATAGAATATTTTATAATCTCGTTTTCCAGTGATTCACAAACTTGTTTATTTTCATGGGCCGCTTGGAGCGACCTCCCAACACCGTTGTCTTTTTGAATGGGTATCCACGATTAGTTAAACAATTAGCTTGTATCATTTTGGAGTCTGCTGAGTCTCTTACTAGACAAATTATGCTCAGTTTGAACGTAACTCAAACTAGTCAAACTACTCATGAATCGCACCCAGTTGAGTCTTCTTTTTTCCATATTTGCTGTGTTTTAAATACCTAAAATATTTTATCTTCTATTAGTATGCAAAGCAACGCATCCGACACTAGATACCAGGAAGCCACAGCACATGCCAAGAGAGACAGAGACGTCTCGGATCTTTATGTACTTACTTTGTATGCCTCACCCGTTAGTTTAGTTACATTTGTTGTATCATTTGTACTTGAGGTTTGTTTTGATTGCCCCAAACAGTTGCAAGTTGCCAGTTGCCAGTTCCCAGTTGTGAGTTCCCAGTTGCAGTTGGCTTTCTCCAAGCAATTCATATGCCTATTCAGTATGTAGATTATGACTTTTATTACATACAAAAGCTGCAATGTTGTGAACACATTTCCGTTGCACATAACGATATAATTTTAATCGGTCATTGCTCTTTTTGAAAGCCCTTGGACTCTTACTCTTTCTTCTTGAACCGGGTGAAGTAACTGCAACAGCCGTTAGAGTAATAAATATCATCAATATAATACTAATTTTCTAAGCATTTCCCTGTCTCATGTCGTTCTACTACAACTCTAAAGAAAATTAAAGCACTTAGATTGTAATGTTTGCATTGATCTTGATGTTATTGTTGTTGTTGTTGTTTATGCTATTAAACTGCATGATTAAACAGAAATCAAATTTTAATTGACGCTGGGCAAAATGTGAGAATCATGCGAGACACACAAGTCGGCTGGAAGTCAAAAGAAACGCCTTAAACGAAGCATAAATGTGCTGAGTATCTTAAAGATACAGCCGAGTCTATAGCTGTCCCACTGACACAGAAGCAAGATATACATATTACTTGGACAAATACAAATACACAAACTGAAATACAAAACACTATAACAATAATACAGACAGACAGACAGTCGGACAGACTGACAGACAGACAGACGGACAGACAGACAGACAGACAGACAGACAAACATTGACAGCCGCTAAAACTCACGTGGAAATACCAAAGAGACGTCAGCTAGAATTTTCTGGTCGAAAAGGTTAATGAGTTATAAAACTTATGGCACACGCTGGGTCTACTGTAAACGATACGCATTATTAAAATCTCTTTAGTATAGTGAGTATCTCTCTGTGTGTGTGTTTCGGCAATTTTCATATGCTGCATACAGTTACAGATACAGATACAAAGAGATATAATTTTCTTGACTTCTTTTGTTACGCTTTCCAGAACATGACTTGGATCTTTTTTCGGGGCTGCTTTCATTTTGTGGCTCTTAGAATTTCACGCCAGCATAAAGACATCTCAAAGCAGCAGAACTACTACTACTACTTATAATGGCATTTATTTAAAGAGCCCAAAAGCGAAAAGTCTCAATCTCCGGCGAAACGACCCAGAAACTGTGTCAAACATTTTTACAAAAGTGCAAAGCTCATGAACAGAACAATACCAAATGGGGGCCAACAAACGGGGCTAACAAAAAAACAAAAACAGTAGCAAATACAAAGCGTAACTGTTTTTCTACTCTTCTTCTACTCTTCTTATTTTTGTTGCCCTCAACTTGTGTTTATTTTTTTGGTAACTTTGCTGGCCAGGTGAATGGTACGTCGTAATTAAATCTTATAGAATACAACTAACTACTGTACTACTGAAATATAAAGTAACTAAATTGCGCTACTCCGGCAACAGTAACTACCAGAGTTTTGGCCATGCTTCAGTTGGCTGGCAATGCTTTAAACTTACGGTACCTTTTTTTTTTTTGGGCTAAGCATTTTGGTTTGTGGAAAACTCGTTGAACAAACAACAACAACAACACTTGAAAAGGCAGCAGACGAACCGCAACCAAAGCGGCCCAACCAAAAAACCCAACCTTAAAATGTTCACTTAACAGTGACAGTCGTCGGAGTGGGCGTGGCTCAGACCTCCCGTTACTAGCTAAATACTTATGTCGCAATAGTACATACATACTGGTGTGAAGCAACCTTTAGGTTAAACCTTTGCCGTCGCTCAACCACAAATAATTTGAATTCTAACTGCCACAGCAATTTTCAGAGCTGTTGTTCATATTGTCTCGGAGTGTTGACAGCATGTCAAGGGCTAAAATAGCTAAATTGATCAAAAGAAGTAGCTAGAAATGGCTAAGAAAAATGTAAACATGGCAAGAAATTAGATAATGTCTTAAATAGTGTGAAAGAAGTTAATGTAGTCTTTAGACAGGGTATTAAAATAGAATATGTTACCAAGTATTCTATTCTTGGCATCTATCTATTGGTCGTATTAATTGTTTTATTTAAATATTAGCAAATATGGCATTTAGGGCCGATTTTTCTGTCTCAATAAACCTTACACTTCGGATAAACAGATATATAGGGAGAATTTCGATTTTTCAATAACGCAATAACGCTATGTGACGTATAAGCGCTATAGGATACTTTTGATCTGACATATAAGCACTATGTGGCACATAAATGTAAAAACAGCTGATGGCAACAGTTGGCAAACCGTTTGACAACCGTTGCTGCGTCTAAATAATTACACACGAACATGGCTCTAAATTTAAACTGAGTGATTTATCTTCATTCTTTGGAAGATTCCGATGAAGAGACGAGTTCGTCTTATAGTACACAAGTTTATCATAGCAGACCAAACTTTGTTGAGGATTTGGATGATATGGATTTCATTAAGAGATTCCTGCTTTCGAAATCTACATGCATTACTTCGAAAGCAAAAATCCAGAGCAATACTAGTTCGAGTACTAAGAGGTTAGTGTAGATTGAAAAATTTAAAATTCTTATGAGTCACTTTCTTCAATGGATAATTTTATTTGAAACATAGTTATGTATCACCCTATGTGGACATTGAAAAATAGACCCTTAATGTTTTAATCACTGTAGGAAATATATTTAGGAAATAAATATTAAGGAAATAGAAAATAAATTTTTGCAGTCAATTTACAATTTAGAGATGCCTTTGATTTCGTTTCTTTAGCCAAATGCAGCTTTATAACAATTTGAGTGTATTTAAGTTATCTTGAAAAGAAATCAAATCATTTTTAAATTATTTAGAAATAGTAGACTAAAATTGTTTGAATTTAATTGCTTGAAATTTAATATCTAAACATAAACTTCGAATTTAAATTGACAATATAACTTAAAATTTCGAATTGAAAGCTATAAATATAATATTCGGCAACTAACAATAACCTTTAAAACATAGTCAAGTCTAGCTATAAAGTAGCTAAAAATGCCACCACAGCTGCTTAATTGATTTCTCTAACTAATAATAACATTTAAAAAACAGCCAAGTTTAGCTATAAAATAGCTTAACTGCCACCACTGCTGCTTGATTGATTTCAGCTCTGTTTTTTGTTTTTTTTTTGTTTTTGCCTGCCCAAAAACTGAATGAACACTCTGCAATAAAATTGAAACGAATTTCATTCGGAATCACAACCAAATGAAAACGCATCTGCCGCTGTCATCCAGATTGTTTTGCTTACATTAATTGCGTTGCGTGTTGATGACGCACATTGTTCACGTAGTATTTGATTCGGTGGATCCAGTGGAAATGTATGTGACTCAACGGATTTTTGGTTGCCACAAATTAAGTTGAACGTCAGCAGTAACAATCGTGATTTGACGCCTACTCAATAACTTGAAGTATAATAAAACTAGACAGACATATATATATATATAGTTTACTATACTCGTATATAGTATTTCCTTTTGATTCATGCGTTTACGAGTTGCACACACCTTGCTTACCAACAATTTGGAGAGGTTTTCGCCATGGCCTACAACTTTTCGAGTTGCAAATTTGCATTTTAGCATAGCAATTAAGTCTGCATAAGTTGATGATAATTGAATTTAGACTTTAACTTTGGGTTGGTCTTCATAAATGTTAGTTGCTGCTTTTAGATGGCCTCTAAAATTTATTTTACTTTTACTCAGAAACTTTGAATACTATGAACTATGAATTATGAATTGAGAAAGACATTTATATACCAGTTGTAATCGTTTAGTTTGAATGAAACGCTCAGTTTTTCTCTAAGACGTCCGCTTTATTTTCACGCCGCTGTATTTCAGAACTCCCCTTAAAGCTAAATCTAGCTAGATTCCTCTTCATTGTCTTAATTGGTTAAAGCGAGATAGCTAATCCATCTGGATAACTAGTGACGGGAGGATACACACATACACTAGTGATGGTAGGGTTAACAGAGTATTGGAATGTTAACAGACTATCGGTAGTATATATATATAGTATATATATATCCTATGGTAACAACAAACTGCGGTTAGGAATTTAAGTCTAAATTAGCTCATGAAAAGAGTTTATTTACTATTAAATTAAATAATAAATATATTTATTACAAAATTTAGCTATTTCTGTCGGAATTTACAACTAACGACTGAAGTGCAGCTCTTTGATTTGTAATAACATTAAAAGGATTTAAGCGAAATTGTTAAAGTTGACTAGAGAATACACTTTACTCAGTTCTGACTAACTTACATAAGTTAACTCAGTTTGTGCTACATTCTTTAGAATATTTACATATATTTGAATATTTTATATTAAATAAACTAATTGAATTTAAGTATTTCCTACAATTTGCACAAATTTATATTACTTTTCTAATTTATAGAAAGAATTCACCACCGTGAAGAATTTGTCAAAGAATAAATAACTAAAATTTATATTGTGTATTATTTATTTATATATAATTGCTGTAGATCTATGAGTTGTATATCTGATGTATTTAGTACTACAAATGTACTATATATGTTACTTGTCTGTACTGTGTGTACATATATATTTATTTATTATTTCGGCTTGTGTTTGCTCTGCCATGAAATGGCAGTTCGAAAATCTCATGTCAGCCAAATACAATTAAACCAAACAAAGCAAAAAAAAAAACAACAAAAAAGAAAAAAGAAAATTTAATATCACAATATTACAACATACTTGTACAAGCATTTCGAATGCTATTTCTTTATGCAATAAATGGAAACTTCCGTTTGGTATTTTGTTTATTAAAAACATATCAAGAGATGCATTTAAAAAAAAAGTGAGAAAAATGCAAATAAATTAATATTATTTAAATGTCCGCGGGCAGATGAGCAGCAGCAGCAGCAGCAATCGAAAGTTATATAATAACTACTGGTCAAGAGCAATAGACTTGCATTTAACTATTATGCGGATATTTCGACAGCAACTAGAGCTGAAATTAATTTTGAACGCATGACTTAAATTAAGTATTTCTATGGAATTTATATGCACTCAGCTCTGTTATACAAAAAGTCATTGGGAATTGCTGTAAAAATACAGATAATAATGCAATAGAATATACATTTATTGCAAAATAGTTGAAGATGAATTGAATGAATGAATGAATAAACTATATTCAAAATTAAAAGTGTTGGTTTTCATTAGAAAATAAATTTATAATTTGATTTTAGAGTGTAATATCTGAGAGTTTATTATTATACCCTGTGGGGGTATATTAAGTTTGTTAAACGTTTGTAACAGGCAGAAGGAAGCGTGGTCGACCCCATAAAGTATATATATTCTTGATCAGCATCAACAGCTGATGTCTGTCTGCCTGTCTGTCCGTCAGTCCGCCTGTCCTTCCGTATGAACGAAAGTATCTTAGAGATGGTGAGAGCTAGAAGCTTGAACTTGGTCTCCTAGCACTGTTAATTTTTGCAGGCAGATCATGTATATGTTTAATTTTGGATGCCACGCCCCCTTCGCCCACAAATCAAGAAAAAGCTCATAACAAAAGCAGTTTTGTAGCTAGAGACAGATGAGTATCTGTATTTGGCAGACATGATGAGTATCTTGGGGTGGATGTGTCCAGAAAATTTCACCACGATGCCACGCCTCCTTCGCCCACAAATTGAAAATCAACGAATTACAAGAGAATCTCATCTGAAATGAATTTGAGCGGGTTCCTGTAGACCTACTGGGTATATTACGGTCGGGGTCCCGACTGTTCTGCTTGTTATTTTTTTATTTTAGATACTTAAGGTTTTCTTGTTATAAATTGCTTAAAATTCAGTAAAAATACTGCTAATAACTACAATAAATGAATCATTTTGTAAATGATATTGTATATTTTAAGTGTTGCTTTCCATTCGGAATTCCATTTATAGTTTCGCTGCAGTTTATTCTTAATTTAGATACCTAAGGTTTTGGCATTATAATATTGAGTGGTATTAATAGAATTCGTCCCATTTTGTGGTAATCGCATTACGCCTAGTTCTTCTATAGAAGACAAGTTCATTATGCTTGTAACTGAAAATTGCTTGAATTGTCACTCTGTCTGTCTTGTGTGTCTTATGTAAATTGGGGAGACTATTGTTATGGTTTTAAATTAAATTAAAATATATATATATATATATACGTATGTATATCTTGCCCATTTGTCTGTTTTGTTGTTGTTGGGATGGATCTGTTCGCTGAGAGCTTTTGTAAAAATAGACGCCTCTATTTTGAATGCTCCAATTCGGTTTGTGTTGTTGCTGCTGCTGCTGCTCAGTTGATGATGTTGATGTATTTATTTCTAGTTTAAAATTAAACGCGCAACAAAATTTTGGTTGAAATTAAATTTTGAGTTTCGCAATTTGTTTACTTTTAATTATAAGACCGCAGCGTTGAACGATGATAGCCCTCGAATTTATTTATGGTCTTCGTTTTGCTCTTGTTGTTGTTTTTGTTGGTTTTTGTTGGTTTTTCCAACGCTGCTGTCTGTTTATCAATTTTCAATATTGACCTTTGCCTTTTCCACCTTTTTCGCCCAATTGTTTTTGTTTGTTTTTTTAGTTAAGCTGCATTAAATATACATACACACAAACATTTGGTTGTTGTGTTTTGTTTTTTGTCTTTGTCTTTACACCTTTTGGCCAGCACTGGGAGTGTTGTGGTTGTTGTGGTTGTTGCTACCTGGCGACAATTGCCCCCAGAGATAGAGATAGAGAGAAATATTTTAGATGTAAAGCATTTTTTTTTATCTCTCTCTCTCTTTCTTCCTCTCCAACTCTTGGCGAATTTTCACGCTCTTTGGCGAATTAAAAACAACACGCTCCATGTCAATTGAATTGGAACAACAATTTCAAGACGAATGCTGACCGAGCTAATTAATTTGAAGTGCAGGCCATAAACAATGCCGTTATTCACTGATTAGTCACTGTAGTACTCTGTGTGCTGTGTGGCGGGCCAACTGATGATAAGCGACAACGCACTTAACCCAATTAGCTAGTTGGCCAAATGATGATAAAATAATTGCATTTAATTTAATTTGATTTGATTTCAATTGAATTGTATTGCGAAGAAAGCGAACAACAACTTCAAGTCGAAGAACTTGAACACAAAGCAGGAACGCGGAAAACTAATCACTTCCATCTTCTTCTAGCTTCTTTTGTTCTTTAATTTCATTTTCAAATCGCACAGATTTCTACTCTCTCTCTCTCTTTCTGTCTGTGGGTTCTGCTCTTACTTTCTAATGAGACTTGAGTTTCATTGAAAGTTCAATTAGCGTGTGCACCGAGCGAAAGTTGACGCAATAGTTGGGGAAATGGGAGACAGTCAGAGAGATTTTACAGATAGTTATGAATTTTATTTCCCGAAACTATTCTTTAACCAGTCGGAAAGACGACTATGAGAGACCCTTTAGTTATTCTTCAAAAAGGAAATAATAGTATAAACCTAAATAAATTTGAAAATGAATAATAACTTTAAAAAAAAGTGTGCCTCTGGTAGGTTTCGAACTCCAGCAGCACACCGCAAGAGCTCGAAACTGTAAGCATTGCGCCAATGCACCCATAGTCGATAACCGGCAAATTACCAGTTTCCTTGCCTTAAGCTATGTATATTCGAAAATTTATATGCTTCAAATCTCCGGTGTTTATTGTCCGATTGTGATGAAATTTTAAGTACACATCGCAATTAAGCTAAACTTTTTGTATGCCGAATTTGGAACTTGCATCTTTAAAATTACTCGTGTTATTCGGGTATTACAGATTTTTGGGGGCGGCAAAGGGCGTGGAAAATTATAAAACAAACTTGACCTTTGAAGAAGCCTCTGGAGTATTGTCACCAAATTTGGTTACTCTAGCTCTTATAGTCTCTGAGATCTGGGCGCTCATACAGCAGGACAGACGGACGGACAGACAGACGGACATGGCTATATCGACTCGACTGGTGATGCTGATCAAGAATATATATACTTTATGGGGTCTGCCAGACTTCCTTCGACCTGTTACGCACATTTCTTTTCTGACAAACTGAATAGACCCTCATACTTTTTTTAAGTAAAGGATCTAAAAATGACAAAAGTGGCAAAAAACCCTCAACTACAAATTGTATGATTAAAATCTAAATTTCAGCGACCATAAAAAAGTTGTCAACGAAAAAGCCGTGAAGAGTTTAATGAAAATTGGATATAATTGATTAAACGAGTTACACAAAAATTGTGTAAGCATTTAAAACATGTGTAGTTCTGTTTTTCCTTTTTCCATTTTTTTTTTTCACATTTTCTATTGGGCATGTCAGTTGAAGGTTCCATGATTGACATTGCAATTTTGTTGCATTCCCGGGAAAAATATAATCAAAAAGTTTTGCGACACTTTACGTGTGGAAATTCGTGTTTTCGTATTGTTCGAATTGTTGTTTTCAATTGGTTTAACCATTGCCAGTTTTTTTTTATTATTTCCATTTTCCATTTTTGCATATGTTTGTGTGCAGAGATTTTAATATTCCATATTTATTTTTCTTTTTTTTTTTGGTGTCTCTGTGCTTAAATTGTTTTGCCTGAATATTTTGTACATGGCGTATGGACAAATTAATATTTGATATATAGGTATGTGTGTAGTTTGTTACGTATACGCAACAGTGGACGCGAATTTAATTGCTGAGTCGAACTTTGATCATTCTATTGAAATCAATTTGCTTTAAACTTGTTCTTTTATCTCTAGAGATCTGTCTGTGATAAAAGTTAACAATATAATAATAGAAAAAATTGATCTATTTGAAACTGTGTCCGAAATAATTACATTATCTGCTTTTTATATTCGGCTTTTAATAACAATTGGAAACGCCCCAAATTTGCTATTATTTATCGCAATCATATGACAATTTGGTATCGAAATATTTCTATGTAATTTGCTTGTCTGTCGCATTCTGCAAATTCTTTTTATTGTGAGCTTAAAATCAATTGAAAAGCATTTTTTGTGTAAAGTTGAATAAATGGAGTTGTGATTCTGTGTCTGGTTTCCCTTCCCCGTTGAATTCCTCTAATGAAATCGGATTGTTTTGCGCAAATTTCTCTTTTTTTCTGTTTTTTTTGGTGTATTGCGACAAACGTGAAATAAATTACCGGCGTTATTAAAATTTAATTAAACTGAATATGAAGTGAATGCGCACACAAAAGTTATTAAAAATCATAAAAAAAAAGCGCGTGAGTTGAACATAAAAAATGCGAAGCCTTTGTAAATGACATTTTTATTTACAATTAATATTAACTTTAATAGCAGCATAACTATGGAGAAAACAATTAATTGATTTTAATTAAAAATTGATTTCTTTCAATTAGTAGAGAGTGAATAAAATTCTATGAAATATGCATGTATGTAAATAAAGCAAAGCAACTAATTTGATTCTTAGCCATTGGTTTAGTCATTTTCTGCCCCGAGATAATGATAGAGTATTGTTTAATGGCTTATTGATACTGCTGTGGCCTATTTGAATTAATGATATTGTAATCATTTATCGCCATGGTGACAGCCTGTTGTTGTTGTTACAGTCGATGTTTCTGTCATTATTAATGACACATTGTTGGCCACACACATCAACGGGTCGGGGCTTTTGGCCATTTTGCCAGCAGGTTGGCCTGATAAGTTAGCGGCTGCCGATTAAGTTAACTATCTGTTGCCATGAAGGTGTGTGTGTGTGTGTGTGTGTGTGTGTCTATTAAAAGTATGTAGTTTCAGCATCACTTCTTTTAAATTAATTGATGGTTCAATGAAATTTCAACATGGCCAGCGTTTCGCTCGACAGCTCTTAAGTTTTAGCCCACTTTAACCTTGCTCTGGCTTTAGCCATGATATTTGAGCTCATTAAACTCAAGAGTCGCATGTCAAAAGCCATTTGAACTCTTGCCTATTTAGCTACTACTTGTAGCTACAGAGAGCGTTTCCCTCTCTCTCTCTCTCTCTCGAGCTTCCGTCTAGGCCTAATTATTTTTATGGCATTAATTATGGCTTAATTAAACAATTTACTTAGAGATCGTTTAATTATGTAAGCACCCAACAGACGCTGACTCAAAGCCAAGATGCAGCCAATTAAATGTTCATTAAAAAAAAAGAAAAAAGAAAAACTAAGGCAAAAAAAGAAACAAGAAAAAAGAAAGAATTGCAGCACAAAGAGTAAAAATTGTTTGGCTTTGGCAGCTACAACAAAGATTCTTATTGTATACCAAGTGCAAGTGTAATTGTGTGTGTGTGAGTGTGTGTGTGTGTGTGAGGGGGTGTGGGGGTGTGAGGGGGTGTGGCTGTGTTGAGTGAGTGCATTTTATGCGCCAATAAGCAATTCATAGACCCAAAGGCGAATGCAATGCCTCACTCGTAAACTAATTCAATTAACAACTAAGCAGCTTAACATTAAGTGCTCACAGTGGTTCCACACACTCACACACACACATACGTAAGTGTGTGTGTGTGTTGCCTTTGAGTTGAGCTCTAAACTCAAAAGGTTGACCCATAACTCGTTGCACGAGCAATGTCTTAATTAGTTCGGCGCACATATCAAACGTCAAGGCATCTGGTGGATTGCACCTCAAACATTTGCACATGACTCTCTACTACTACTAGTAGATTGGCCAATGACCATTAAGCCGATTGTGACATTTGCAGAGCCAACTCAATTCAACTCAAGTCAGAGTGTTGAGTCTGGTGTGTTAAGCTGCAAAACTATTACGAGTTGTGGCTACATTGCGTTGTTTAAGCTGCGCACTTGACTTGTTTCTTGTCTTCGACTTCTTGGCAGCTTTTGGCAAGAAGTGCACTCAGCGAAAAGAATGTGATACTCTCTGAAGATTAGGTTAAAATTTAATCGGAAATATGATTCAGCAGCAATAGCCAAGTCGATATAGTCATGTCCGTCGGCCGTTGGTCCTTCGGTCCTTCGATCCGTCTGTCCGCCTGTCCTTCTGTATAAACTAAAGGATCTCAGAGATGGTAAGAGCTAGAAGCTTGAACTTGGTCTCCCAGCACTGGTAATTTATGCAGGCAGATTAAGTTTTGTTTTTTTTTTTGTATGCCACGCCCCCTTCGCCCACAAATCAAGAAAAAAACTCATAACAAAAGCAGTTTTCCAGCTAGATACTTGAAATTTGGCGCACGTGATGAATATTTTGTGGTTGATGTGTCCAGAAAATTTCATTACGATGCCACACCCCCTTCGACCACAAGCGAATTACAAGAGAGCTACGTCGGAAATGAATTTGAGCGGGGCCCTGTAGTTCTACAGGGTATATTACGGTCGGGTTCCCGACTGTTCGGCTTGTTGTATATAGGGAAAAGGGGTTTTCCCTTAAAATTAGTTTGATTTGACTTTACAACCTTTTCTATATATTATGATTGATATTATTATAATATTTTCACATATCATTGTAGTGTTCTCATGTATCTAGGTCCGACTACTTAACAGCTTTGTCATCATTACTCCCAGTTAAATACTATTATTATTTTGTAAATATTATAGTTGACAAGCGTAGCTGACATCATTTCTGTATTTTACAAAATTAAAAGGTTGTTAAAGCATTTGTAACTGGCATTTATTTTTGTACTTTTAAAACGTTTTTCCTACTTTCAGAATTTAGTCAGAATTAAATATAAAACTTGTTTATTTATGCATAATTTAGAAGAAAATTAGAAACATTAAAAAATATATTTCTTGCCGTAAGAAAATAAGTTTATGCGACCAATAAACTGTTTTCTAAGAAAAGGCATCACATTTAAGATATATAAAGGAATAATTTCAAAAGTCAAATCAAAAGCGAAAATAAATAATATGACAAATAAAAGTTATTTTGTTTGGAATAAATTATGCCTGCACTTAAGAAAAATACTTCTGATATCTAGAAATATGTTTAAATGCGACAACAGAAAATCTATATTTTTAAGTGACAAATCATAGACGTATATTTCTGATTATCACGCCGATTTAGGCCTTATTATTTTTCCAAGTGTGGCTCTGTCAGCCGGCTAGGCAGCTCTGTGACCAAGTTTAACTCTGGCCTGGAGTCTGAGTCATGTCAAGTGCATTAAGCTCGTTTTGCGGTTTCTTATTGAGCACTTTGTTGTTTGCTTTTGTTAGCGGAAATGTGCGGGGCTAAAACGAAACTGGGCGCTGCTGGACTAGTTAATCAAATTGCTCGGCATTTGCATATTAATCAAGTTTTGTCTTTTCTTCTTCTCTTTGCAGACAAACGTCACTTTGTGTAGTGGTGGGAGTACAAGTGAAGTGGGTAAGTAAAAAGCCGCCCAACAATACTGGGAAAACAGTTTACACAGATAATTTTGCAATGCCTTATCAAGTGGGCGCCAGAGAGAGAGAGAGAGAGAGAGAGAGAGAGAATTGACGTCAGTTACTAGTATTTGTTGTCAGACTTAACATGAACATAGTAGTTGTATTTGTAAGTCGCAGTTTGGTTAAATTCCCACATTTGTTGTGCTGTGTTATCTGCCAGCTTGTATCTGTATCTGATTCTACAAATACATGAGGCACAAATGTGGCAAGTGTTGTGTGCGGTAGTTTTCTCAATTGTGGCCTTATCTAACTACTCGCAACGTGTGTAGCTCAAGTGCCGGCTTTTGTTGTCACTACCACGAGTATTTGCCCCTTCATTCACACTCTTTATTAAATAAGCAGCCAGCTGATAATTAGATAGCGGCCACAACAACAATGCGAGTATCAAAATAGAACTGCATTGTACTATTAGTCATGTGCTACATTTTTGATTTGCATGACAGCTATAAAAGTTTTTTATACCCTGTACTTAAAAATACAAAAGAAAAGGGTCTATTAAGTATGGTAAGGTAAAAAACTTGGAGTTCTCTGTGCTGAAATTTCTATTGCGATCAGATGGTAAACACCAAATAAATTAAATATAATTTTTTTTTGGTTTGAATACCGCATAATGAATTGCAGTTGTGTAAACAAATTGGCAATTTGGCAGTTGAATGACTTCAGGGTCAGTGGCTTGATGGAAAGTGCTCACAACTTATGTGCGGGTGGTCTCGAGTTCGAGTCCCGCTTCTGAAATGTTTTAATATGCAATTTAAATATATTCTCTAATTAAATATATAACAATTATTATTTGTATTATACCCTGTGGCCATTAAAAATTGGCATAGAGAGGAGTATAATGAATTTGTGCAAATGTATGTAACAACAGGCATAAGGAGGCAACTCCGATCTTGATCAGTATCAATAGCTGAGTCGATTGACACCTGTCCAACTGTCTGTCAGCCCGTCTTTCCGTCCGTCTGTCTGTATGAACGCGTGTATCTCAGTAACTATAAGAGCTAGAGACTTCAAATTTGGAGTGTAAGGTATTTGAATACCCATACCGCAGGTTACGCGTTTATTTTCAATTTTCAATATCTCACCTGCACACAGGGTTTCCTACAGTCGCGCTCGCTCGACTGATCGGCTTGTTTTAATATCCAATTATTCAAACTAAGTATAGAGTCTCGTACAGCCGAGTAAGCACAACTGTAGCTTTATTTTTTATTATCATTTGCTCGTACTTGTCCCGGCTTTAGACCTGGGTCCAGGTCCAGGTTCGGGGTCCGGGTTCGGGTTCGGGGACCGTGTCACATACATACTTATAATCGCCAGGTCTTTGCGACGCATCAACAGAGGCATTAGCATGTCAGGGCCAGATAAAAAATTGCGCATGGACAGTGGTTGGCAAAGGAAAAAGCACACTCAGAAAGTAAGTATATAAGCCGGCGTTTGTTGTGTACATCATCTGTGTCAGTGTATGCCAAATAAATAAATACGTGTACAAATAACTAACTTCAATATTTGCTCACCTCAAATATGTTTGCTTCAGCCTAGAAAACTGCGACACTGTTGTAGGTTAAGTTCATAGGAAATGTTATTCAAAATAGCAAAAAATATTCTTAATTCAAATTGTGCAAATAGAAAACAATTGAGGGTATCAATATGTTAAGTATATATAAATTATATAAGTAAACAATATAATTATTTACATATATGGCAGTCGATACACAACTGTGTTAAGCTAACTCTGATCGTATGGCAAACATGCTTGTTTTCACATATATTTACCCTACTATAGAGGGGCGTATCTAATGATATTGCCCTTAATATAGATTATATCGATAAATATTGTATAGTCTCACTCATCATATTTATCTAGAAACTGAACATGTTTTATTTTGAAATTTATTTCTTTATTATTTCCCTGCAAAAAGGCCTAACACGATAGTTCAACCACAATTGGCAGCTCTAATAGTTAAAAGGACTTATGCCTGGCTTAAATGCGAAAACCCTCGATAAATGTTGTTATCATTTTCAGACGATAATTAAATGGTACATTTAATACCATCAATTAGCTTAAATGCATTAAAACATTAAGCGAAACTTATTTGAATTTTATTTAAGTACATGGCAATCAATTGCGTCATCTAAATTGCAAACTAATGGAAATCAATGGCAAACAAAGGCAAATCGTTTTGTCTGTTCGTCTGTCTGTTTGTCAATTTATCAGTTTCTCAATTTGTCAGTTTATCACTGTTTCTAGCACTTTTGTCAGTTTGTCAGCTTTGTGAGTTTGTCGTTTGGTGGCAGCTTGGGTAAATAAGTAAATATTTGCACATATTTGCACAGACGCAACAAATATTGCACATACGCAACGTGGGTACAACTAATCGGATATTCATGAGCCAACTGTGTATTATGAGAGAAAATTTACTCGTGTAATTGACAATGTTTTAAGTAAACTCTCTTTGTTTCTTTTGCATTGTATATTCAGTTGTAACTATTATGCACATTAAATAAATTAAATGTCAATTGATAACTCTTTTTTTTAGAGTTTATCTATTTAATTTTAAATTGTGTTTGCTTCGCATTGGTAATTGACCCAGTTTTCTGTGCTGTCTGCTTCAAGCCACTTATGTTATAATGGCTGTCGGCTCCTGGCCTATTTTCCTCTGCCCCTCGACCCTCTTACGTCCCTCCCCTCCTCAACTTGCTGGCAACAAAGTTTTCTGCAGTGCCGAAAATTGAAAACGTGTGCGAGAAAACTAATTTGATGCGCAAATATCGCCGTAAAAAACTTCTCACTTCTCACAGTTGTAGCATAGTTTTTTCTGTTGTTGTTGCTGTTGTTGTTGCTGTTGTTGTTGTTGCAATTGTTGTAATACTACAACTAATATTTGTTTTAATGTTGCCAAAAGTTTCGCTGATTTTGTGCACTTTGACTGTGGAATATGTGAATTTCGGAATAATGTTGATTGCCAGCAGCGGGCGGGATTGATGAAATTTTCTTTATGTAAATGTTACGTGAAAATTGGCAAAAAAAAAAACAGGAGAGAAAAATGTAGAAAAATTAAAACGACGCGTATTATGCAAATGAAATTGAAACATGCTACGTCAAAAGGTCAACAACAACGACAACAACAAGAATAGCGTAATTAAGCCGTTGTTGAGCCGCCCGCTTGCAATTAGCAAACGTCTATTTCAGTTGTTGTTATACCCTGTAATGGGGGTATATTAAGTTTGTTATAAGTACGTAACAGGCAGAAGGAAGCGTGGCCGACCCTATAAAGTATGCACATTCTTGATCAGCATCAATAGCCAAGTCGATATAGCCATGTCCGTCTGTCCGTCGGTCCTTCAGTCCGTCTGACCGCCTGTCCTTCCGTATGAACGAAAGTATCTCAGAGATGGTAAGAGCTAGAAGCTTGAACTTGGTCTCCCAGCACTGGTAATTTTTGCAGGCAGGTTAAGTATATCTTTAATTTTGGATGCCACGCCCCCTGCGCCCACAAATCAAGTAAAAGCTCATAACAAAAGCAGTTTTACAGCTAGAGACTTGAGATTTGGCACACGTGATGATTATCTTTGGGTTGATAGGCCCAGAAAATTTCATCACGATGCCACGCCCCCTTTGCCCAAAAAACGAATTACAAGAGATTTACATCGGAAGTGAATTTGAGCGGGCTTCCTGTAGAACCACAGGGTATATTACGGTCGAGGTCCCGACTCTCCGGCTTGTTTTTCTTATGTTTTTGATTTTTTTTTGTTTTTCTAATTTTATTTTTATTTTTTGCCGCTCCCCTGCAAAAAAAAGGTGTCAACGAATTTAGCATGTCGAACATTCGGAAACATGCAAAAGCTACAAGAAGTGTGGAAAAGTATGCTAATTTTAATGGGGTTGGCATTCAAAATACGTTGCCACAATTGAGCCAAGAGCCAAGAGCTCAGGCTTGAGGTTTGAGCCGTGTCTTCATTAACATTCGGCTTGTAGACGTCATTAGATTCTTGTTTTCTTCTTGCTCTTCGTCAGCGCATAATTAGCGTGAGAATTTTTGGTTGAGCCGAAACATTGTTAATTTGTATCATGTTTGCCTTTATTAAGAGCGAAACAAGATAATTCACTGAAGATTTGTTAACTGTAATGGAAATAAAGTTAACTCAAGGTTTGCAATCAAACTTAACCTTTCTAACCATGTTTCAATAAGCTTTTTTTTTGCTTTTCTCTGTCTATATAAGTAGACTATCATTGAATATAATATTTAATTTCAACACGTTTCACTTTTCCTGCATGTTACCAAAGTTTCTAATGTGTTGTAATTGTAACTTACTTGGTTTGATTAGGTTTTTACCCATCAAATCATTCAACATTCTTTTTCATTTTTAAAATAAAAAAATAAAAAGAATTTAGCTGCAGATGTTGCTTGTTTCTCCATTTCTTTATTATTTGTTTAGTAAATAGATAAACCAATAAATTGCTAATAATTTAGTTACATAGTAAAATACAAAGATTATATAAGTAAATATATAAATGCTTCAGCTTTCTGTTTATTCCTTGGCGACAATTTGCATTCTTGTATCTACACTTGTATCGGGGATATGACAGCTCTCTCCTCTTAATGCTCGTATTTATCCTTTTTGAATCTGTGTGTGGACACACACAAATAAACCGTAATAAAGTAGCAATAATAATCCTTGAGCCTATGTCGACAGAGGTTTACTGAATTTTTATTGACTCGCCACTTGGGCCACTTGGACACTTGGACACTTGGACGACAGGACAATGGCAGGACAATGCCTGTGCGTCTCATAAAAGTCGTCATCATAATTTTGTTTGGCTTGGCAGGAAGAAAGAGAGGACAGAGACAGACACTTGTGGGCGGGGGGTTGTGTAATGGGTCGTAAATGCCCCTTGTGTCCATGCACATTATTCGCACATTTTGCTACGGCTAATGGGCGTGGCAACGCCCTTCACTTGGCCAGTCATTCAAGCGTATGCCTAATCATTATTTGGCTTGCGGCGGCTGGCTTTAAGCTGCTGCTGCTGCTGCTGCTGCTGCTGCCAACTGACAACTGTCGGCAACTATTCAAGCCTCACGAAGTGTTGATTTTTATTGCTGGCGAAAATAATTTTTTAATTAAATTTTTACGACAAGCGCGCCCACAAAAAAAACAAGAGAGTGAAAAAAAATAACCAGAAACACTCAATGGGTGATGGTCGAAAGTGAAGCTTGTGACTTGCCTTTTTGCGGCGAGGACAAACTTATTTGTGAATGGGCTGGGCCGCAGGACAACAAGGACAACATCGTTGCCTTACCCACTGTCTGGCGACTGCTTTGCGTGTTTTCTACATTTCTCAAGCAACAAAAAATAATAATAAAAAAGAATAAAGAGAAGTAAAAAAAACAACAACAGCGACAAAAAGAACTGTAAATACATTTTACCCTTTTTTTTGTTCGTTTCGTAAGGACATGGCACGTGGGCGTGTAAAATGCACAAAAAGGACACGCATCGCATTCGGCTGTAAAGCGTGACTAAAACGGGGTATGCTCGACAGCATAAACAAATTGATACGACTGCTGCAATAAAGATAACGTAATAATTTAGAAATTTGATAACACAGAGTGTATGCTCTATATTAAAGTAACTACTAACTAAAAATAATATAAACAAGTAGTATAAAAAATAAATTAACATAAACTATATTTGAAATTAGTAAATAATTATAAAAATGATATATAAATAATATATAAATAAATAAATATTGAATTAATTAGTAGTAGGGATTGAGTAATATGTTTAGGTAGCATTCATTTTGTAATAATGTAAGTAGAAAATGGTTGAATAAAATAGAATAACATAAAGATATATAAATATCTGCACTCGTCACTAGCGTGGACTGGCCTTAGTGATATAAATGGATATAATTAGTAGGGTATTAAGTAATATTGTGAAAATGTTTACTAGGCTTCAATTATTTTGTAATTATGTAAGTAGAAAATGAATGAATTAAATAAAAAAAAATAACATATACATAGATATATAAATGTAGTGTTTATTTTTTAATTAAGTAAATGCAGTATTTAAATAGAATATTAACCGATCGGCATTAATAGAATCTTCTCACTAGACTAACATTCTTTTACATTTTAATTATACTATTGTATTTTGTATCAAAAATATACCAATATTAATTGGTTATTGTCAATCATACCTTAAGCATTTTATTATTATATGTAGTGTATAATATAATATAATTGAGTAAATACAGTATTTTAATAGAATAGAAACTTAGTGATCTTCATTCGTCGTATGAGCTGATGCTCTCGCAACCTTCCACGTCAGAGGCCGAACTGCAACTCCCTTCGGCGTCGCGGTCTCTGATCTTCTCTAGGTCGCTCGGTTATGGTGCGGCGAATTCGCCTGCGAGGGAAGTCGCCTGGGAGTCAATTCGCCTCGTAGTGAATTCGGCTGCTAGTGAATTTGCCAGCTAGTGAATTTGCCTGCTAGTGAAATCGGCTACGTTGCTTTAACTCGTTGATGTTGTCTTTGCTCTTTGTTATTATCTTTGCTCGTTGTTGTTGTCTAGGGATTGATGCACACATGAATTGATGTACCCAGGGATAGACTACCAACTCACATAAATATATAAATTTATATAATAAGCAGGGTATTAAGTAATTCTGGAAATATGTTTAGGTAGCATTCATTGTAAGTAGTAAATGGTAGAATAAAATAAAAACATATAAATATATAAATATCTGCTTTCGTCACTAGCGTGGACTGCCGTCCACAGTGATATAAATTGAAATAATTAGTAGTGATTGAGTAATTCTGAGACTATGTTTAGGTAACATCAATTTTGTAATTATTTAAGTAGTAAATAGTAGAGTTTAAGTAAATCTTTGAATATATTTACTAGTTAGCATACATTTTGTAATTATATATGTAGTAAATGGTAGAATAAAATAAAATAACTTATAGATGCCAATAAAATATAGCTAAAACCATAAATTCCAATAGCTTGTGTCTTTTAAAGTAAATAATAATAATTTAAAAAAAACCAATTGCTGGGTATTTTGCATTTCTAACATTCATTTAGCTGATTGCGTTAGTTTTTAACAACTAAAAACGTAGCGAAGCGTTGCGAGAATTTCAGTGCCAGGCTTTTTATTGCTTTTTTCCTGGCATGCCTCAACATTCCCGCTTTGCCGCCCAGTTCCCTCCACCACTTTCCCTCACTTCCCATTCCAGCTGCATTCGAGGAGTATTCACATTTTGTTAGCATTTTATTCGTTTTTGAGTCAAACCCAATGCTTTGGGGGTCACTAACAGTCCGTCTCTCCGTCTGCCCCACATAAAAACATACAAAAACACATAGAAAAGTGAAAAAAAAAGAAAATGTTTGTTCTCTGCATGACACACCCAATGTCGACCCTTGGCAATGTGTGTGTGTGTGTGTGTGTGTGTGTTTGTGTGTGTGTGTAGCACGATTTGTCCTTTGTCCACTTGTAGTCCACTTTCAATGTCTCCAGTTCAGTTCAATGGAAAATAATCGAATTTCATATATGAACATTACGTTGACGTTCTGAAAATTATGCAAATTGGAGTTCAATTGATTGGAAAATACTAGGAAACATTTCCACCCACAAACACACACACACACCCCCCCCCCCCCACACACACACACACACATACGTAGAGAGAATTATGCCCTTGAGGTTCGTTTAGGTCGTAGTTTAACTAACTCTGCTTTTGTTACGCATTCAATATGCCTTTCATAATATCCCCTCCACTCTTCAAACCATATGAAATTGAACATGGATTCGAAATGTGATTCACATTTTGCATACAATTTAATTCCATGTAAAATCTGCCACGCGAAAATCTGTGTGTTGCCCCACGGATTTATTCATTATTCATTATTATGGCAGCCATAAATGTAATGACCACGTTAAGTTCTCTTTTCGGTCAGGCCAAACCAATTTCATATCTGCCACATTGTATTTGCTTTCTACACCCAAAAAGAGCTTAGCCCGTTTGCCCCATTTGTTATAGAGCTCAGCTTTGCCTTATTCAATCATTTAAATGAGTCAAATATTTGACGACTCAAAATCCCTGATTTCCCCTGAATTCCCCCCCCCCTCTTTTCACCCCCTTTTCCGCACGCAAAACCACACTGTGCAAATGTATGTATTACATTAATTTTCAGCGCCTGAAAGTGACACTCGACAGGCCTGGAAGGTCCTGACAAGGCGCATGTTCTCTCAAGGACAAAATAGTTTGTTTATGCGTAGGCTCGTCGGCGAAATTCACAGTTTTAATTAATTATATAAAATACAACATTATTTATATTATTATGGGGGTGGAATAATGGCATTGAGTTACATTAAATAATATTTCGAGCTCTGTTTAATTTGTTTAAAAGATAAAAACAGTTTTTGAATATCGCTAGACTTTTCTGGCAAGCATTAAATAGTTTTATTATGCCTGAACTTGTCAGCGAAATTAATAGATTAAGTTTATTAACTTAAATACTATATGAAGTACAAATGTCTATTGGAATAAAGGCATCAAGTTGCGTAGCAATTAAATAATTTAATAATATTATCTATTCTGTTAAAGAAAATATAAGTAGTAAATTTATTGTGTGAATAAAAACAAAAGATACAATTTGTATACCGTATACCCATTAAAAATTGTCAAAAAATGGTATAATGAATTTGTGTGAATGTATGTAATAGGCATAAGGAGGCATCTTCGACCCTATAAAGTATATAGATTCCTGATCAGTGTCAATGGCCGAGTCGATTGACACCTGTCCGTCTGTCTGTCCGTCCGTCCATCTGTATGAACGCGTGGATCTCAGCAACTATAAGAGCTAGAGACTTTACATTTGGAATGTAGGATCCTTAATACCATAGGCAGGTCAAGTTTATTTTCAATTTTCGATATTTCACCCCTCGCCCACGCAAATCGAAGAAATCTATTACAGCCACAGATAACTCATCCTAACATAACAGATAGTTAAAGTAAACTCACGCTGAGCACTTTGCTGCAAGTTTCATAGCGATCGACCCATAAATAAAGGAGATATTAAGGCCTATCGGCCGCTGTGGCGCTATACTACAGTGTGTCGATGAAAAAAAGCTGAATGCTACCCATTGTGTGAAAAGCTGAATGCTACTGTCTAACGTATCAGTCGCATCCCTGTGTTGCCAGACTATCCAAAGCTACCTACTCTCGATGCAAGCAAAATCGACTATACATTTAAATATATATTTAAATTCCATTATAATGCAAAATACTTTTCTTTGATACGTTTCCTACAGTCCCGAGCGCTCGACTTATCGGCTTGTAAATAATAGTTATAGTTGGAGTCTTTAGACAGCTTTTGAATTTTTTTCTTAGTTTTAAATTTTAAATTGTATTAAAGTTTAATTAATTGACAATTTGTAGTCCTCTCTTTTTTATTTATATTTTAATAATTTTGCTATCAACTGCCGATGTTAAATAAATACAACTATTTGTGTTTGTTGCACCTTTTTATTAAATTTTAAATTCATTCTCTTGCCAACAATGGAAACCATTTAAAGCCTTCGCTATGTAGGTTTACTTCTTTGTGTAACTGTAATTTACAGAGGCTTTTAAGGGATTTACGTTCGAGTAAGCCAAAATAATTAGTAGACCAGAAAGGCTACGCCACAGGGGATACCATAAATGCTTCTTTCTGGCCATATTGGGGGGGGGGAGTTTGCGGAAGGCGTCCAACTTGATCCTAATCCTTGAGCGCGTACTTCAAACACTTTGTGTATGGGCATAAGTACTTGCAATTACGTAAACGCCGCGGCTTTGTTTGAAAGGAAACACTTAGACAGTGAGTGCTAGCCGTAGTCGAACAAAAGGTATATCATCAATTTCAATTAATTTGATTAATGAATGAAATGTGAACACACTTTGATAGATATTCAGTTTCCTTTTTTCCGTTACTTTGTGAGTTGATTTTCGAGTGCTTTATTAATCGTTGCCAATTTGGGAATGTTAATTCGGCATTTAACTTCGGCTGGCAGATGTCAATCCGTGGAGTTACATTTGCTAACTAATTGTGGCAAGTCAGCCACATTTTGTATTCTAATTAGTCTAAAACCGGGATTGCAACTTGGCCCTTGCATAACTAATGAAAGCCCAGCGACGACTCGATAATTTGTTCGTCCGCACAAAATCCAAACGAATGGCAAACGTCAAGCGAATGAGGTAAAAGTTGTCGCTGGTATTTGACAGTGAGATATTCTGTAGAAAACTGAATAAAAAGGAGTTTAATAGAGCAAAACCATGAACATTTAGCTACCAAAAATGCAGCAAATATATATAAAATACCTGTAATACTTATGTTTCGAGGAGATGCTATTTTGTATCCCCTTTTGGCCGATTTACTAAACATTTAAATTAATTGGTTCCAATTGTATATGTATGTCCTTATTGAGGCGAGGCGGCGGACAAGTAAAGTGAACATGAACAAAATCAAGTGAACGTGAACAACATCAAATGAACGTGAACAAAATCAAGTGAACGTGAACAAGATCAGATGAACACCTCATCGGTATTTACAATTATCGATAGTTAGTTCCAGGATGATATACTGTTTACAGCTTGGTATGCTGTTTACAGCTTATATTAATAATTTAATTTATCTAACGCGTGTTCTGCTGCGAACAACTATATATAGTTCTTATGCAAATTTTGATTGAAAATAAAAGCGTTTTCTTTGATTGTTAATAATAAATATGTAAAACAAATATTAAATATTTTAGAAATATATTTAAATTGAAATCATTGGTAAAATCAACAAATTATATTTATTTATAATTAATATATATTTATATAATTATAGATTTTAATTTTATAACATATATTTTACAAGTTTTATTTGCTACAGTCCCTGATTTAAAGCTTTGTTAGTTGTAATTATAAAAAAAACAGCCAAACAGTTGTATAATTAACTCAAGAGAAAGTTTTAATTGTTCTGTACATTTTAAATGGGAGCGAAGTTACCCTTTTTGGGTTTCTCCCTGCTGGGTATGCAAATGTCGAATTGACTGAATGTGTTGACTGTTGACTCTGGCGTTGCTGGCCAGCTCGCGTGGCCAATTACCTGGCCGGAAAAGCAGCTTAAACAAATAATTTGTTTACACAAGCGACAACGAACTTTTGAACTTTTCCGCGACTTGAGACGGCAACTGTCATTCAGGCAATTCTTCAGTCAGTCAGTCCATCCGTCCATCAGTCTGTCTGTTTTGTTGGGCTCCCTGTTGCCTGTCTCAATTCTTGCATTTGGGGAGACTTTGCAATTTCGTTGCAAGTTGCGCGTCACATTAAAAGCGTTTTGTGTTTTGGCATGTTTACCTTTGCAACTGCCACCCCCTGCAGCTGTGTGTGGCAACCCCTTCTTCCCTTGACAGCTGTCGTGTTGCAGCTAGACAACAAACAAATTGACAGATGACCTGACAATTGATTTCGTTTGCTTTTACTTTTGGGGCAGCTTGGTAGCCTGGAAAACTGGCAGCTAAACGACTCCGGCTTGTGGACAATCAACTCAACTATTGGGGCACAACTTGGTTACCAGTTCAGCTACAAATACACTGATACAGATACATACAAATAAAGTCAGTACAATGAACACAATTAAAATGCAGCTGCTGGAAATACTATCAGCATGCAAATTGCATTGGCCAAAGTCAATTACTGCCAGTGTTAAAACAACAACAATAACGACAACAACAACACGAAGAGCAACAAAATGAAATGTGCCCTAAAATATATATATTGGGAGTCTAAAATTTGTGTATTGGATGCCGTTGACTGGCTATAGGAATATTGGGAAGCTGCTTCAGGCAACTGGAAAGCCACAAACTTTGTTTTATACTCTTGCAGAGGGTATTGCGGTTTGTTCAAGAAATTTGTAACACAGTGAAGAAGCTGTGGTTGATCTTATAAAAATATATACAGGGTTGCCACAGAAATCTCTGGAGATTTTGACAAGAGCTGGTTTGCAATTCTCTCAAAGCAAACCGTAGGTGATACAGAACTAACTTTGAGAGATATCATTTTTCGGAATATTTAGTCGGAGTAAAAAACGACCACTAAGAGTTTCCACTGCTCGCAAAAAAATGTTTAAAATTAATATTTTATTTTTGTCGTTGTTTCAAAGTCGTTACCAGTAATTAACACTAAACTGTCCATTCCATAGAGCTGCAACTATGTCAACTTAAATTACAATATTGTTGTGTTCATTAGACATAATCAAGCGCAATTTCAATAACATTTTAAATACTCCGAATCATTTTATATGAATACCAAAACTAGGTGCATATTGTACTAGAGTTTTTCGAGAGATTTCGTATAGTTACAAATAATTAATGAAATAATGTTTAATATTGAAATGTGTTTATACAGATATTTCGGAAACTAAATAATCTTTCTAAAACTATAACACTTATGGTGCATAGCAGGTTTTACATTACTGAAATTGAGCAAATCTCTAGCCAAAGTATTAGAGATTTTAAAGACAGCTCGAACAGTTGTCTGTGTCACCTAAAATCAGCTTGAGTTGGTTTTTGGTTGGTTTGGATTTCTATGGCAGCCCTGATAGATACTTGTATATTTAGTCTGTTCTTCTATGCATCTACTTTTATGCAAACTAGTCTTATAGTTAGCTTGCTAAATATTGCTATAGCTCGATGATTAAACTTAGTAAGAAAATGGTTAAGTTGGCTTTTGTAAAAAAGACATCGGTCTCGTGTAAACACACGAAGTTTTAGAGCTCCGATAAAAAAGCGAAGCTGACCGATGAAAATAGAACGCATTCTATTGCCTGGCATTCTTTTGCATCGGTCAAATGCCTACTGGATTAACGAACTTTTGTATGAAATTGTTAAGAGTGTGACCAGAATCAATGAGTAAAAAAATCGGTGGTATTTTTGTTTTGGCAACCGTTGCAAATATTGTGAATGACAACTTTTTTCGTTGGTCAAAAAGTGACCGTCTGAAGACAGCTTTATTGTGTCTTAAGATATCCCGACCAAACTCACAAATTGTGTAGGTGGTTTACTGTTTTACCTACTGACAAATTCTGTTTAATATCAGACTACTATATCATTTAGCTGTCGTAGGAACGATCGTTCGTTGGAAGAGTATCGAAACTTCCTTCCTGGTCTTTTTTATACCCTATTTCTTTTTTTTTTTATTGAATGCTTTTGGCCCTGCTGCTTGCCTCAACAAATAACAATTTCAATTTCGCGACTCGAGCGTCGCGTAAATTCAAATTTTGTACTCGTAACTGCGGCTGCCCCAAGGGGCTGGCCAGGGGATGGATACTATTTTCACACGTGCCCCATTCGCGTTGAGAGTTTTGTGTTGTCTGCCTCTAGGCGGGGCAACTCGTGGCGCTCGTAAAGGCAGCCTCCCATTCATGCCCCCGCCCTTCGTTCGTTCGTGCCACAAAAACTAACAATAATGACAGCAAATCAATATCATCGCCAAGGCCCAGGGGTGTTGCAAAGTAAAAGTACCGATTGTAATTCAACTCGGCGCGTAGAAACACATAGAAAGAGATCGGGAGAGGGAGGTAGTTATAGTGATAGAGAGAGAGAGAGAGAGAGGGGTGATAGAAAGGAAGAGAGATAGCTCTGTGATTTGCATTCGTCGCCTGTCAGCCTGACAAGCATTGGAGATTGGAGTATGCAGACTGCGGTTGCTGTTGTTGTTGTTGTTGTTAGGTCAGTTGTAGTTTTTATGGTTTCAATTCTTTACTTGGGGTGTGCTGGCAACACTCACTGCTCATTCACTCATTCACTCATTCACCAGTCATTCACTCACTCATGCAATGCACTTGAAACTTTTCTTTTTTTTCTGCAGCAGCAGCAGCTATTTATTACCCCCTGGGTCAGGGATAGAGTCAGGGGTTGTATGAGATGAGAACACGCAATGTGTGCTGGAATTCAGTGATGCATTCATGCGGCAAAAGATGCAATTGATTGCAGTTGTTGTTTGTTTGCAGGGGAAAATAATAGAGAGTGCAATTAATTTGTTATTATTCAAGATAAGTGTAAAAAGAAAAGTTCTATAACTTGGCTGCCTTAACGTAAAGCAAAGAATTTAGCTTTAAGCAGCTTTTAGCGCGTCTAAGCAGCTTTTAGTTGTTTTTAAGCAGCTTTAAGCTCTTATTAAATTACTTGCAGCTTTTGTACTTCATTGTTTACCAATTGGCCGTTTTATTTCCTCATATTTCCACTTTTGACATTTCGCATTTTGCAATTAAGCTCATCGTTGCAAGTTGCGCGTTGCACGTTGCGCGTTGCACGTTGCGCGTTGCACGTTTCTGCCGTTGTTGTCTTTGCAGTTTTGATAAACTTTGTTGCAACTATAAGTGGACAGACTGTGTCGCATGCACTTCTGTTTCAACTCTTTCTTTCTTTCTTTACGGCCAAAGAGATATATGACAGCATCCTCGTCGTCGCTGTCACATAATACCGCTACCTCTTTACCCCTATCCCTGCCCCTGCCCCATCTCGATCCCCTGCCCCTACACATATGGAGGCATGCTACATGGTAACATGAGATTTGTTGTCTTTGCTATTTCTGCACATTTGGCGTTGCCCCCGCGTTGCATTGTTGGTACAACACTCATTGTTGTCGTTGTCGTCGTAAAAAGGGTATATTAAGTTGGTTAAAAGTAAAACAAGCCGGAGAGTCGAGGCGGAAGCGACCGTAGGGTGTCCTAAGTCAGACTTCTTGCCTTGGTGAGCCCTGTTGCACTTTTCAACCGATCTTTCCTATGGCAGCTATATGATATAGTGATCCGATTTGGAACAAAATTGGTTAGGCTGTATAGGACATGACCAGATGCATAACTTGTGAGTTTGGTTGAAGCACGTTGGATAATAAAACAGTTTCTCATACAAAAGTATGATTTTCGATCGATAGTTCCTATGACAGCTATATGATATAATAATCCGATCCGGTCAGTTCCGACATATGTAATGTCTGCAGCAGAAAGACTGATCTGTACCAATTTTCATCCAGATAGCACTAAAACTGAGAGACTAGTTTGCATAGAAACAGACAGACGGACAGACAGACAGACGGACAGACAGACAGATAGACAGACGGACGGACGGACAGAAGGAAAGACAGACAGACAGATAGACGGACATACATACAGATAGACAGACAGACAGACAGACAGACAGACAGACGGACAGACATACAGATAGGCGGACAGACAGACAGAAAGACGGACGGACAGACAGACAGACATACAGCCAGACCGACAGACATACAGCCAGACCGACAGACATACAGCCAGACCGACAGACAGGCAAAAAGACAGACAGATGGATAAACAGACAGACGGATAGACGGATAGACGGACAGACGGACGGACAGACAGACAGACAGACAGACGTACAGACAGACGGACAGACCGACAGACAGAAGGACATAGACAAGGGCAGAAGGACAGACGGACGGACAGATAGACAAACAGATAGACAGACGGACAGACAGACACACGGACGGACAGACAGACTTGGCATACCAAGAGTATATAGTATACTCTTTATAAGGTCGAACATGTCTGTTACTTTACTCTATTATACTATATAAATTTAATTTCCTTTTTTTGCAGAATAAGTACAGGGTCTCTCGCAGTTGATTTTGCCCGACTGCAGTCTTTTCTGGTAGTTGCATCCTAACTATGTCGCGCTTTGTTGTCCAACTTGTAGATAAAGTCAAGAGTTGAAAGTGAAATTTTCGCATGCGTTGGCGCTTCCGGCTCGCAATGTTCAGATGTTCAGATGTTGAGATGTTGAGATGATGCAGCCATGAGATTTACGTTTAATGTTTACCTTTGCAATGATGGCACAATGATGGCACAATGCCACGATGCCACCAGGCGACGACTGTCATTCGTCAGTCAGACTGTCTTGAGTCTCTGCCACTCGTGTTGCCACTCGTCGCCGCTAGTAGTAGTTGCCACTCCACACAGTGGAAAAGTGAAATTGCTGGCAGGCAACGAGAGTAGCAATTGCTTCTAATTGTTATGGCTTTGGGCTTTATGTTCGCGAACCAACTGCCATTTTGTGGCAGCATTTAAATTAAACTTTGTGCAGCACTTGAGTGCAATGCAATTATGCGATAAGCGCAAAATGGTCACTAGCAAAATGGAAATGGAAAATTTTCCTGACAAGCGCACACACACACACACACACACCAACACACACACATTGAATATGACAAATATTTCAAGGGACGTAACGTGCAATAAAAATAATGTAAATGTAAATTGGCATATTAACAGGACGAAAGCGGCGAAATAAATGATCGCGATAAACGCAAATAAAGCATTGACAAGAACACACCCGGACACACACACACACACTCGAGTTGGGTAACAGCTCGAGTTGGCTAAGTCCTCCATGGAGAGCAATTACGCTGAGCGCGCAGCGACATTAACGGCCAAGAGTCGATGGCAGAACGAACGGAATGCGTCCTTTTGTGGCCCACGCTCGCTAGCTCTTCCCTCTCTGTCTCTCAGTCTCTCTCTCTATCTCTCTCTTTCTTATTATACCTGTTACTTGTAGCTAACAAGGGTATATTGTATTTACCTTACTAAAAACTACAGCATGTATCTTTTTTCACTTATTAAAAATGGTCTCAGCTAAATTGGGAAGCTCTGAGACATCAAGCTTATAGTCCTGACCTTTGTTTATTAGATTTCCATTTCTTTCACTTTCTTACAAATATTCTGTATGGTAAAACATTTAATTCTTATAAAAAAACCAACAAATTCTAATTAAAAACCAGTTAATTAAATTGTTTTTGTCCATAATATTGACTAAAATTGAGTATTATATGCATTTTATATTTTAGAATCAAATAAATATATTTATTTATTTGTAAATATATTATTTATTTATTTCACATATATTTTCTTTAAGAAATAAATATATTTATATATAAATTAAGCAAATAAAATATAATTAATAATTATTTCACATTTATTTTCTTTAACATCAGCTAAATGCAGTAGACAAAAATAATATTTAACATTTAATATAAGAATAAAACACACAATTTGAAAAACTTTACAAATGCTTTATAATATAATAAAAGAGTATATAAATTCTCTTTTATTATATTATAAGGCATTTGTAAAGTATTTCAACTTTCTTTGTAACTTATTAGTCTGAATAAAAATATATTTAAATATGATTTAAGCTTTAAAATGGCTTACAAATTTATATCTTAATTATATTAAACAAATTACCTTTTATTTTATTATAAATTTGATTAATTAGAAGACAACAATATAATATTCTATTATAATTGGGGCATAAATAAAGCAAAAGGAGTTTATTATATATAATGAAATAAAGTTTATTATATATGTATGTAGGAAATGAGAACAGAACAGATGATGGGGTGTTGGAAAACACTCGAGAGACACGTATTGATCAACGTTATAGAGCACTATGAAAGAGAGGATAATATAGAGAAAAGCGATTTCCAATTCATACGGAATCTCGTTTTGAAAACACATCTTGCTATGTATGCATAATTTCAAATCCATCAAAGTTAAACATACACACATAATAAACTACTGTTTCGTATATAAGAAAAACTCTAATAAATACAAATTCATCACTGCGAAATACAGGGGCTACATATATAAAAAATAATAAAAATAATTTTAATATTTAATGTAATAATTAAAAGTGACTTTCTTGCCAACTGAACATTCTATTTTATTATTATCAATCATCCTTCTTAAACTAAGCAAGTTAGGATGTGTGTAATCACAATTAATACATTTTATAAGTAAAATATGCAATATTTGTTACACTGTTATAAATAAATGTATTTAGATACAATTTAACTTTAATTAAATTTAGATACCTTAGAATGTTATGTAAAAATGGAATACACTCCCCTTTTCTTTATACTCCATACATTCCATAATTCTTTATAATTTAATAAATATCCTAAATATATTAAATAAATATAGTTATGGTTGTTTAAAATATGCTTTACTTTTGCTCTAGTTTTGATACTCTTAGAGATAATTAAATTCCGCAATGGGTATCTTATAGTCGGTAAGTGGACCCACTTGATTTTCTTTATTTTTATTTAATGCTGCATTTCTGCGTATCCGCTTTTGTGTCGCGTTGCGTATACGCAATGTGTGTGTGTGTGTTTTAATAACTGCCGCCGGAGCGTCCGTCGCCGTCAGTTGCTCTGTCAGTTGGCCTGTCAATTACATTTTAAATTTCTTGTCGTTAATTTTGATGCCCTCGTCGTTGTTGGTAACGTTTGGGCTTTTAAACAGATTAAGGACGCTTTTCGCCAGCAGCAGAAGCAGCAGCAGCAGCAGCCTCGTCAACGCATCGTTCTCTCGTCCGCTCATTTAATTCACCTGGTTTCACCTGCTTTCCTTCTTCTTCTCTGTTATCTGTGGGTTGTTTGGCCGCGTCGGCAACGTCATTAAATTTTTGCTTCTGTAAATGTCCTTTCGGTCATTGTTAAATTGGGTTTTTATATTGCCAAACGCCACGACACACGCTACCACTCAGTGAGTCAGTCAGTCAGGCAGTCAGTCAGGCAGTCAGTCTGTCAGTTGGCCAGGCAGTCATGGAGCCAAGTCCAGTCAGCATTTCGGCCTTATATTTCCCAGTCATTTCTCAGCAGCCGAATTCATTTTACTCGCAATCAGCGGCAACAACAAATGTTTGCATATACATAAATATAAATTGGTTCTGTCCCAGCGACAAGCTAGAGACTTGTAGCATCCTGCCCCATATACTGTACCTATCATGCCCCTCTCCTGCCCCTCTCCTGCCCCTCTCCTGCCCCTCTCCAGCCCCTTCCTCCTGTTTCAGGTGTCGCTGCAACGCAGCATCATCAGAGACTTTCTCCACTTTTTTCTCCTCTTTTTTTTTTATCAGATGACTCGCTCTGTTTGGGGCAGTTTTATTTACTTGTGCGAACTTTTCTTTTTTTTTTGTCGTGTGCTCACTTCGTTTGTTAATTTGATTTTTATCTCCTTTTTATTTTTTACTGGCGCCTCGCATCCCGTTTGCACGTCGCGTATACGCCCCGTTGCTGACGCTGATGCTACTGATTTTATTAGGGGCTATTTTTTAAAGTTTCCACCTAGTCCCTGACCTGACTCGTTGTGACTTATTGCCAGGCAGCAGCTCCCCGCTGTTTTCACTCATTTTCATGTAATTAACGTTACCTGTTTCGTCGCTAACTGGCTAAATCGCAGCTCCCTTTCTTGGCCATCAAGGAGTTTAACGGTCTTCGCAAAATAATTTGCCAATTATGTGCACAGTTCTAATTACTTCCTGGTCCCCAGTACGTCCGCTCTTGCTGTCTCTTTCTCTCTACTTCTCTTCCTTTTAGCTCTGGCACATTCTTATAATAATGATTCCGGATATTTGAGTAGTTTTGAGCATAAGCTGCCAACAGCCAACTAACAACAACAACTAACAGCAATAACAATAATGCCTCTAGTGGCACATCTTGCCTTTTTTGTGTGCAGGGCAAACGAAAATATCTGGACAGCACAAAGAATATCGTAGGAGTGGAGCACAGTGGAAAGAAATTGAGTATTTTATATTTTAAAAATAAATATGCATGTTTAACTTAAGCAAATAAAATATAATTAATAGTAATTCCACATTTATTTTCTTTAAGAAATAAATATATATATATTTATATATAAATTAAGCAAATAAAATATAAATAATAATTATTCCACATTTATTTTCTTTAACATCAACTAAATGCAGTCGACAAAAATAATATTTAACATTTTATTTATGAATAAATCAGACAATTTAAAAAACTTTACAAAAGCTATATAATATAATATAATTAAATAAATAAAAGTAAAAAAATAAAATTTAATAAAATAGAATTTATATACGCTTTCTTTGTATCTTATTAATCAGAATTAAAATATATTTAAATATGATTTAAGCTCAAAAAAGGGAACAAACTTATATTTAAATTATATTTGACGAATTACATTTTTTATTTAATTTTATTTATTATTTATTTTATTATAATTTTATTAATTAGATGACAACTATCCAATATTATAGCTGAATAATATTGAACACTTTAAATACAAATAACAAATATGATTTTAAATTAACAAAAGATGTTACAATATAATATTTAAGTGGTATAGATTAAATTATATGCTAGACAAGTTTTATTTCTATTTTGTTAACTGGAATAAACATAAATTCAGAGCTAGCCGACTCTAGGTAAATTCATTGTCGATATGACAGATATATCAACATGTAACAAATCACAGAAATACTTGCCAAATGACAGGATACAACTGTTTCAGGATCAAGATGCCAATCAGTGTTGCCAACACCTCGCCACAGAAACAGGACAAAGCAACCAAAAAAAAAAACAGGAAAAATAGGGTATATTATTTTTAAACAGACAGAAAACAGGACAAACAAATGTTCTTATGTTTATCTATAAATAATTCTTTTATGGCTTCGTCCATATATAACTAGATAGAGGTATGATTTTAAATGATGGGGAAAAGCCATTTAATTTAATTTATTTTTAACTAAATTGACTTGGCTAAACAGTCGCTCTACTTCAGCATTTGACTGAACTTCACGTGTCACAACAGGCTGTAACTTAATTTTATTAGCTTATATATAATCATATAGATTTGATCCTATTTTGAATTTATACCGCACTTGCAGTATTTACCATGTGCTTTATTTCTGTCGCTCTCGTCGCGATACATTCCATTTTTAAAGTCTGCTTGATTAAACCAAGTATAGCGAATGCTCAGCATGTGTTACTTTTAATGAATCGATGCACGATTAATCGTTACTTCTCGCGATATATGTCGTTACGATAACACAATATCGCCGCTGTTGAATTCAATATCACGATCTGAAATCTAATGCAACATTGTTATTTTATATAATTTTATTGTTATTTATACACATAAATGGTTTTAAAAATGATGCTGAGAAAAGGACAGATTTCCGGATAGGGGATGTTTGGTATTTTTTCCGGATGAAGTGATTTCAAACAGGACAGATCTATCCGGAAAAAGGCTGATCTGGCAACACTGATGCCAATCTTGTCCATCAGAAAGCCAGCTTGTTCTCTATCTGGTGCCGCTAGAACCAGTTGGGAATTCTAAGGCAGCAACATAGAAAAAATGCCTGCAAGTTGAGCTCGCCGTTTGTGTGCTGTTGTAGTTGCCGTAATTAAGTTTGCTGACCAACATATTATATTTTATATAAGAAAATAATGATAATCTTATGTGATACTTGACTTCATACTTAGTTATTCACATTTTTGTTCCCATCGTACACAAATGTTGTGCTTTTGAGCGACAGCAGTAAAAGCAGCAGCACTTCGAGTCATTTGTGCAGGGTCTAATGATTTCCGTTAGTTTCCGGCCGGCATCGTCGTCATCTCCATCTCCATCTTCATATCCGTTGCCAGCGCTGACAACATTGCGTATACTCAATCCGACGTGCCGAAAAAAAAAAGTTTTCTTTTCCCTTCCGAACTTCAAGTTGGATGTTGTTACTGTTGTTGTTACTGTTGTTACTTTTGTTGTTGCTGTTGTTGTTGTTGTGGCTGCCGCATATGTTGCTGCCGGTTGAATGGGAAAATGGAAATATTATAATAAAATTGAACACATTTTTTATTATTTTTCGAGTCAGAGAAGTTTTTAATGAAATTGTTTGGCTAATGGCATTGAATCACGGGGTCTACTACTAACTAGTTAACCAGCGGCAATTGTTGCTAATAAAATTGTCTGACAAAATGCGTGTCTGCGGTTGACGTGTGACTTTGTCTGCTTATGAAATTATATAATTGCTTTTAATTTACCAATTTACAGTTAATAAAAAAAAGGGAAAATACAGCACGAGACGAAGCGCAATGTAAATAAAAATTCAATTAGTTCCTGTACAAAACGAGCAGTTGGAGTTAAACAAAGAAATTCGACTAGCGAATACTCTACAAAAGAGTTATATATATTTTAAAATATTAATTTAACAGTTTACAGCATTATTTTATATACTATTTATATATACAAGCAGCTGAACAATGAATCTTTATCAAATATAATTTTGGGGCTTGAATATGCTTTCGTCACTAGCCTTTTACCTCGTGTAGAGGTTTTTCTTTTTGGGTTTATATATACAAGCAGCTGAACAATGAATCTTTATTAAATAGAATTTTGGGGCTTGAATATGCTTTCGTCACTAGAGTTTTAACTCGTGTAGAGGATTTTTTTGTGGGTATATATATATAAAATGCGGACCAATGAATGAATCCTTATCAAATATGATTTTGGGGCTTGAATATGCTTTCGTCACTAGACTTTTACCTCGTGTAGTGGATTTTTTTTTGGGTTTATATACACAAGCAGCTGAAGAATGAATCTTTATCAAATATAATTTTGGGGCTTGAATATGCTTTCGTCACTAGATTATTACCTTGTGTAGAGTTTTTTTGTGTGTTTATATATACAAGCAGCTGAACAATGAATCTTTATTAAATATAATTTTGGGGCTTGAATATGCTTTCGTCACTAGACTTTTACCTCGTGTAGAGGTTTTTTTTTGGATTTATATATATATTATCAAATATAAATTTATATAATATATATTTAACATTGATTTCTTGCCCTGCTTATTAATGACTTAATAAATTTAAGTTGTCAATTGTTATATTTTGTCGCTAATTAATTCTTAATTAACATTTAATTTATGCTTTACCTGTAACAGTCCAAAAACGTATTCAGCAGAGCAAGAAGTAGTTGCAAGTATCTTTTTTAAGTATCGTATCTTTTGTATGCAGCATATGCAAACGAATAGTTCAAACAATGCACTCACTTGCAACAGTCAAATTACGACAACGACAACGACAACAGCGATGACAACAGCAACAACAACAACAACGACAACAACAAACAATAATAACAATCAAACTCGTTTTGAGTGGTTCCCATAATCAACAACAACAACGACGACGTCGACATCGTGTGAATTTTGTTCGAAACGATCTCCCTCAACTTTTGGAAAGATTTCTTGTTGCCGCAATTGCACTGCACTTAGCTGAGAGTATGAGTAGGAGTTGTTACTGTTGCTGTTGTTGTCGACTGTTGTTGTTGCTGTTGCTGTTGCTGTTGCTGTTGTCGACTGTTGTTGACTGTAGCTACTACTGTAGAGCAAGAGTACGAGTATTTTCACAATATTTCACGGATACGTGCGCATCGCTTTTGTTGGTCTGGTGTGGCAAAGCGCGCTCTGCCGTTAAATTGCGCACAATTTTGCCTTTTGGCTTAACAAACTGAACGCTCAATTGTCGGCAATGTTGTTGTTCTTGTTGTTGTTCTCGTTGTTGTTGTTTGCATTTTGCAGAGAACAACTGATGGGCGAGTGCAACACACCAGAAAATTATGAGTTAATGGATTTTGTTTAATTCTCATACACAACAGACACACACAACACACACACACATACTCGGCAATTATAACAATTTGTTGTTGACAACAACGTCAGCATTGCCACCAATTGACAGAGCATGAAAGTGTTGCCACTTGCCACCCACCGCCCATCGCATACCACCCACAAATGGCAGATAATTGTCGCAGCAAGCCATTTGGCAATTTGCAACTTGCAACAGTTTCAAGTTCAATGAGACTAGAATCTGCTGTCCCACAATGGCATCTAAATCCCCGCCTATAATTATTGTAATTAAATGTGGAAATTGTTTGCCCCCTCCCCGCGAAATGGAAAACTCATTTGTCGCACTCGAAGCAAGCATTAAAACTCAATCTCAAATACTCTGCTGCCAACTAACTTATATAGAATAAATGGTTATATCTTAAAACACAATTTGAGTCTTGATATTGATCAAATAAATGTCTGAAGTATTTGTATAATAGCAAGTATGCTGATTAACCCATTAAGATACGTTTTAACATAGTTATATTGTTACATATTCAATACATTTCAAAACAAGCCGGTCAGTCGAGCGCACACGACGGTAGAAAACCCAGTGCAGGTCTTAAAAAACGTAATTTGATTATAATGGGATTACATTTATATTAATGTATACATATTTTCAAATATATCGCTCAAAATCTTGCTTGCGATTGATACGTTAGACAGTAGCACTCAGCTTTTCACACAATGTGTAGCTTTCAGTGTAGCCTTCAGCTTCTTTGCAGCACTATGTATAGCGCCGCAGTGGCCGACAGCACAAATTAGATTATCATCACATGCGTTCTCGCTTGCGCAAATGGCATTTTCATACGCACTCTCACTCTGGCCAACAATTGTGAAATAATGGATTTAAAACAAATTCCTTAATATCTTCTTTATTTATAGGTCGATCGCTAAGAAACTTGCAGCAAATTGCTCAGCGTGATTTATACTTCAACTATCTGTTAGGCTGAGTTATCATTATACCCATTTTTGACCATTTTTAATGGGCACTGGCTAAAAAAATTTAAAATTGGATCTGTTATTGAAATTTAATTATTATTTCTAAGACTACAAATAATTGTTTAAATGAGTTTTAATATTGTTTATTGTATTTAACAAGCCGAACAGTCGAAACCTCGACCGTTATATACCCTGTGGCTTTACAGGGTCCCGCTTAAATTCACTCCCCATGGAATTCTCTTGTTATTCGTCTTTGTGGGCGATGAAGGCGTGGCATCGTGATGAAATTTTCTGGACTCATTAACCTCAAAATATTCATCACGTATGCCAAATTTCAAGTCTCTAGCTACAAAACTGCTTTCGTTATAAGCTTATATTTGATTCGTGGGCGAAGAGGGCGTGGCATCCAAAAAAAAATTATACTTGATCTGCCTGCAAAAATTACCAGTGCTGGGAGACCAAGTTCAAGCTTCTAGCTCTTACCGTCTCTGAGATCCATTCGTTCATACGGAAGGACAGGCGGACAGACGGACCGAAGGACCGACGAACAGACAGACATGGCTGTATCGACTCGGCTGTTGATGCTGATCTAGAATATATATACTTGGGATCAGTCATGCTTCCATCTGCCTGTTACATACTTTTAACCAACTTAATCTACCCCCAGAGCGTATAAAAATATCAATCGTTACGTTCCCTGCTTAAAAACTTCAAGTAATGCAATTTATTTCAGGAATCAACAAATTTGAACTCAATAAAACTGTTCTGTGTGAACGACAAATATTTTAGATATTTTCTAAATAAAATATAAATTTACTTTTATTATTTCTTGTACATTCTATAATATAAATCAAAATGAGTAAAGTTCAATTAAAAATTAACCTAAAATATCAGCTGGTCATTTAAAATATCTAAATAATAATACAAAATCAAATGTATTTATATAGAGACTTTATTCCATATAGAGCTTGTTAGAGTTAGACAATTGTCTAACCGGGTTAGTTAGTTCCAGACACTTCGATTAGTCAACACACACACACACACACACACTGGCAATTATTTTGGTATACTAATTGCTTTCAATATGCGAGCTGGAAAATGAGGCAACCGCACGCGTAATTTGCGTAAATTGCAAAATAAATGCATTTTGCAAAATTTGATGTGCAACTCGAGAGAAAGAGAGAGAGAGAGAGAGAGAGAACAAATTTTCATTTAATTTCTGTGAGCGATACCGCGATCCTCTGGCTTAATAGTATGTATAAATACAGACTTTTGCGGCCTTAAAGGAAATGCCAACTAATTCCATTTGAATGCAAAGTAAATCCTATTAAATCAATAACTATAATCGAATTAGTGCACAAAGAGCGGAAAATGGCTGAAAAAAAATGGCTGAATAAATAGTCGTGCATTCAATTAATCATGATTTATGCATAAATTAATTTCATTATATTTCTAATTTTTATGGCAAACAATTTGGCAGACTATTCAATGGCATTTTGTCATTTGAAATATTTATGCGATTTATTTGCATTCCAAATGATGAGATTTTAACCTTAACCACATACTAACTAACTATACACTGTTCAATTATTTATTTATTTCAAATGCCAACTGCGGTGCAATTTGTGGCAAGTTAAGCTAATTTGTTAGAAAATCAAAACAACAACAACAGCGGTGTGAGCAATTGATGATCAACTTTGGTTCACAGTGTAAATAACTGATGTGTAATAAGTATAATTTGAAATGTTATCAAGCCTAGATACTACAGCATCAACATGTGTAATAATTAGTGTGATTAATGTGCGTTTAATTAAAAATAGTGAGACTGGCGTTTTAAGAGGATTTTGTAAGCATTAAAAGTGTGACAATTGCAGTTGTTCATAAGCTGATTAAATGGCTCTGTCTGAAATTTCACTTTGACTTTGATTGCCATTAAGATACGAGTGCTGTCACATTATCACCTGGTATATAATCAAATGCCTATTTGACACGTCGTTTCGTTTATCCTCTCACCTTTTGCAAAGTTGTCAGCTCCTAGTTGAAACCAGTTTCTGCAATTTCTTGCTTCCTCGTTGTTGATCTTTTTTTTTTTTTAGAAAAAAAAGTGAAATTGCATATTTGCTTTTATTATAATAAATGCCAATTTAGCTGCCTGCTGCAATTCAATTACGTGAGCACAGCGAAAATTTCCCTTTTAGTTTTCCCCCTTTTCACCTTTTTTTCTAGTTTTTCTTTTTTTTTTGCTCTGCACAAAACGTGCACTTCCCCCAACAACGATACTCCAACTCATAATAATCTAAGAGCCGTGATCACAGATCGAGGCAAAACGTGAGCATCGTGAATCAATAGCTGAAACTAAAACTAAATCTTTGTGTAGACTCACAATCTACTAGTTATTACCACAGTAAAGCATAATTAGGCACAGCCATTGGGCATTTGAGCCATAAATTTGAGTTTATAGCAAAAAATATAGCGGACAAGCCGGAGAGTCGGGGCGGGAGGGACAGTAGGGTGCCCTGGGTCAGTCTTCTTTGTTATTTGTGGCACACCAAAGATTTTATACCCTTGCAGGTCACCTGATGCACTTTTCAACCGATCTTTCCTATGACAGCTATATGATATAGTGATCCGATTTGGATCAAAATTGGTCAGAATGTATAAGACATGATCAGATAGACAGGCAGACAGACAGACGGACAGACACACGGACATACAGACGGACAGACAGACAGAGAGACAGACATACAGACGGACAGACAGACAGACAGACAGACATACAAACAGACAGACAGACAGACAAACAGACAGACAGACAGACAGACAGACAGACAGACAGACAGACAGACGGACAGAAGGACAGACAGACAGACAGACAGACAGACAGACAGAAGGACAGACAGACAGACGGACAGACGGAAAGACAGATAGAAAGACAGGCAGACATACAAACAGACAGACATACAGACGGACAGACAGACAGACAGACAGACAAACAGACAGACGGACAGACAGGCAGACGGACAGAAGGACAGACAGACTGACAGAAAGACAGACATACCGATAAACAGACAGACAGACGGACAGTCAGACAGACAGACACACGGACATACACACAGACAGACGGACAGACATACAGAGAGACAGACAGACAGACGGACAGACAGACAGAGAGACAGACGGACGGACAGACAGACAGACAGACAGACAGACAGACAGACAGACAGAAGGACACACAGTCAGACAGACAGAAAGACAGACAGACGGAAAGACAGACAGACAGACGGACTGACAGACAGACAGAAAGACAGAAGGACAGACAGTCAGACAGACAGAAAGACAGACAGACGGAAAGACAGACAGACAGACGGCCTGACAGACGAACAGATAAACAGTCAGATAGACGGACAGACAGACAGACGAACTGACAGACGGACAAACAGACAGACAGACAGACAGACAGACAGACGGACAGACGGACAGATAGAAAGACAGACAGGCAGACAGACAGACAGACAGACAGACAGACAGACAGACAGACAGAAGTACAGATAGACAGACAGACAGACGGAAAAACAGACAGACAGACAGGCAGACATACAAACAGACAAACAGACAGACAGACAGGCAGACAGACAGACAGACAGACAGGCAGACAGACGAACAGACAGACAGACGGACAGACAGACTGACAGACAGACATGGCTACATCGCTTCGACTGTTGATGCTGATCAAGAATATATATACTTTATAGGGTCGGAGATGTCTGCTTTCATGCGCTACACATTTCGTGACAAAATTATAGTACCCTCCGCAAGGGTATAAATATGGCTGTCCGATCAACGATGACGTCTACACAATAACGACCATCAAAATGCTACGTTTGAGTGAATTGGATAATTGAACAGGCGTTAAAGTCTAGTTTCCTGCATTGTGTTGTTGTCGTTGTCTTCTGATATCTAACGTGATATTGCTTTTAAAAGCCAATGTTAATGGCATCTCTACATTGTCTATGGCATATTCTTGCCAAACAACTGTTGTGCATTAAGGGGGGGAAGGGGGTTAGATACCTGTCATTCGGTTAACAGAGGGAGTCTGCAAGTCTATGGGGAGACAGCCTCTGCTGCCATGTAAGCCAGGCCACTAGTCATTGGTAAATCGCATCAAGCCATAGATAATTACTACTTAATGCAAATGATAGCTGACAATTTCTTGGCATAATTTGTGAAACAATTGAATTGCCAGATTGAGCACATCTTTGGCTTGATTATTAATTTCAGTGCAATGAAATGAATATAATCATTTCATATTATTTTGAGCATATAGACAAATGTGTTGACTGCATTCAGCAGCACATATCGATGTCAGAAAATCAATGGACTTATTTTAATTGCATTGCTGGAAGAGAGAACTTACTCAAACAAAATGTTAATAGTGCATAAAATATATATATATATTATTATTTATATTATTATTATTTTCTATTAGTTGGTGCTTCAACTCTTGACTTCCATTTTGTTAGGCAATAATTGTTTGTTTATTTATTTAGAATTTACATTTTCATAGTATAATCCATTCCTTGCTTAATATTTGCAGCTGAACGCAGTCTTTATGTCTAATTAATTTTTTTAGACTAGCAGCTATTTAAATCGTCTTGATTCTGATACGGATTCAGTTTCAGAATAATTGAAATGCTAATTAATTTCATATCCTTGCTCTATTTACAGTTGATGATTTGGCTTATTCTGTGTGCAACTAGAACCGAGTGGCATCAACCAAACAATTGACAGCTGGTGTGGCTTATTTGGTAAGTGTTTGTTACCCGTTCTTGTTGTTGATGTTGATGTTTGCCTTGTTTTATACCGTTTATACCCTTATTTCGATTGTTATTGCCAAAACTGTTTAAAGGCCAAAATACACGTATCATACCATGGATTAGAACTGGTTATTGGGGACTGTCCGTTATTTGTCCGTCTGAAGCTGTCAACGGCATGCAACATTTACAGGGCTGTCATTTGCATGTGACACCCGCAATGATGTGTGGGTGTAAGGTTGGGGGGGGGGGTGGGGGGGTAGGGTGAACAAATGTTGAATGCGTCATGCAAAGTGTTGCATGTTGCATTTTAAATGAATATTTTATGGTCGACATCAGCAGCATTGCTGAAATACTGAAAACTGCAAGCTGAAAATAACGTTGCCAGCCTCGACTTGTTCCCTGATTGTTTCAGTTGACTGACTGCGTGCGCGAACGCCTTAAATTATGCAACGCGTCGCATGCGTGTTGCATTTTAATGGGTGCCTCCCACCCACACACCCACACACACCCACCCACACACACACATACCTCCACTTGCCGCGTTTTTTATGGCGCAAGCAATGAAGTGCACAATAAAATATTTATAGACCTCGCACAGTTCAATAGCTGGGCATCTTAACCCTTTGTATGACATTTTCTGCGATTTAAATGCGGCTGTTGTTATAGATAGAAAATTTAAAATATACCGTTTAATAAATACAATTTAATAAAGTTTCAGTTTCGTTTTAAAGCTCGTGCTTTAATGTATTTTAGACCCTTTACTTTTGAAAAGTATAAGCGCCTATTAAGTGTGTCAAAAACCAAGTGCATAACAGGTTTAAGGAAGTCTAGTAGACTCCATTATATATATATTCTTATTAAGCATCACAACAGTCGAGTCCATTTGTCAGTCTGTCTGTCCGTCCGTCCGTCCAACTGTCCGTCTGTCTGTATGAGCGCCTAGATCTCAGACACTGTAAGAGCCAAAGTCGGCGTCCGTCTGTCTGTCCGTCTGTCTGCCCGCCCGTCTGTCTGTCCGTCCGTCTGTCTGTCCGTCTGTCTGTCCGTCTGTCGGTCCGTCTGTCTCTCCGTCTGTCTATCCGTCTGTCTGTCTATCCGTCTGTATGAACGTGTGGATTTCAGAAACTACAAGAACTAGTTTTTTTTAGTATTCATCATGTTCATTTAAAGGGTTAAAGCACAACACACACTCACACACACACATTCCGATCAGAGTGCCAAAAATGTTTATCATGAACCTGGCTCAATGCAGAATGAACAGTTGGACAGACAGCGAGCAGGCAAATATACTCTATTCACATTCCTATAAATAAGACTGAGATGAATACTCCACCAGGAGAGAAAGTGCTGAGAAACTGCAGAGAAACTGCTGAGAAACTGCAGGGAAAATGTCCGACATTCATCTCAATTTATCGTTCTTAGCCGCATATCCGTGCAGATCGAAGTGTCGTCTGCGTATATCACAGTCACAGTTCCGACTCAGCTGTATGTGTGTGTGAGTGTGTGTGTGAGTGTGTGTGTGAGTGTGTGTGTGAGTGTGTGTGTATATATGCAAGGGCGTAGTCAACTATTCGCGACGGGGGGTCAATTTAAAATATTTCCCTTTAAAAGTATATATATATTCTTATTAGCCTTATTAACAGCGAATAAATACGTGTTTTATGATTACTAGTCTTTCTAGATTTATCTAGAAGATTTATCTACATTTATCGCAAGCTTAACTAAGTTAAACTCTTCCAAAGTCTTCGTTTTTCGTAGACAAATCTTCTGTTTGCACTCAACCAATTGTCAAAATAATTAAATTAAATTAAATTCAAATTAAACTTAAATAAAAGTGCATAGATTTGAGTTTGAATGCATTTTGGTAGCTTTAAACTGTCAAAATTAGTGCATTAAATGAAATGTTTTTAAAATTAAATAGAAATATATAAAATAAATTTTTAAAGAGTTTTTTTATTGCACAAAATATACCAATTATTAATAATTTCATTAAGAATTTAAATAAATTTATGGCAACCAATTTTTGTGACTTCGAAAACATGTCCGAAAATGGAGTCGCTTATATTTCAAGAGCACCGATTGTTTTCATCCCCTGCCTACGCCTATGTGTGGTTGACTGTGTAGGTGTGTGTGTGTAAATGAAGCTGCTGCATCCTTACTTGCCCCCTTACTTGCCCCCTTACTTGCTCCCTTACTTGCCCCCTTACTTGCCCCCTTACAAGCATCCTTACTTGCTCCCTTTCTTACCCCCTTACTTGCTCCCTTTCCTTAACCATTTGTTGCCACAGCAAACGAGTAATTTCACTTGACATGCAATTTTTTCTGTGCCCTTTTCTTATTGCACTCCCTTCCCCTGTTTCATCCTCAAACAAACAGATGTTCAGTTGCATCAGATAGGGCGTGTTTCCATCTCGTTTTTTTTAACTTTATCTCACTGTGCGTGAGTGTGTGTCATTGTGTGTGTGTGTGTGTGTGTGTGTGTGAGTGTGTGTTTGAGTGTGCGTGTCACTCGTGTTCTAGTTTTGATTATTTTGCTGGTGAACACCAACAAAAAAAAAAGAAGAAAAAAACGAAAGTACTCGTATTTCACAACAGAAGCATGTGAAAAATGCCAAAAACTAGGAATAAGTGAGAACATGGCAGGGAATTACTTGGATAAATAAACAATCATTGGCACGCTGAACCTTGAGTTAAAATTTTGCCACAGCTTGAACAGATAAATTGCGAGTGAATCAGTTAGAAATGCAATAGATTGAAAGAGCTGCTGCGACTGAAAGATTGACTGACTGATTGGCTGACAGTCGAAAAGTATTACATATCTATAAAATCTCTACAGTTTAACTGGTTAGTCTTATATTTTACATACAAAATGGGAAAACCCGAATACAACGAGTAATGTAAAAGATACAAGTTCTAAATTTGTTATATAAAAAGTTTAGCTTAATTACGATGTGTACTGAAAATTTCATTGCAATCGGACAACAAACACCGAAGATTTAAAGCAAATCACTTTTCGAATATACAAAGGTTGGAGGCATCAACTTGAGGCAAGGAAACTGGTAATTTGCCAGATAATCGACTATGGCTGCATTGGTTAGAGTGTCGAACTCTTGTGGTGTGGTTCTGGAGTTCGAACCCTACCAAAGGCACCCTCTTTTTAAGGTCATTATTCTTTTTAAAATTAATAAGTAAAGGGTCGCTCATAGTCGACTTCAGGTTTAAATACCAATTACTTTTGTTTACTACAAAAATTAAACCTTTTCTTTTAGACTTTAATCAGCTTATGCAGCTTTTTGAGACTGAAATGCCTTAGAACGTAGAGATTTCTCTCATTCACAATTACAGCTCAGATTCGTATTTCAATTCGAGAATTGATAAGATGCATTAGATATTTTTGTGAGCTGATTATATTGATTGATTGATTGATTGGTCGTCGACAGCATACTTTTTGGCATAAAACAGATGTGTTTATCCCTTTATCAGATTTTGCAGCCTTTTGGGCTAGAACAAGAAAAATGTTTGCTTTTTGAAATTGTTGCAAATCTAGTCGGGGATGTTGTCTTTGAAGTTGTTGTTGTTGTTGCTGTTGATGTTGCTGTTGATGTTGTTGTTGATGTTGCTGTTGATGCGCTTTGCAACTCAAGTAGTTTAAGTAAAAGTGGAGAATCCACACAGCTGCTTGGGTAGAAAAGAAATCCATGCAATTGTGGCATTGTTTTATTTTTTTTTTTGACAGTCGCCCTTTAGATTTGCCACTCCCCACTCCACACACACACACTCACACTTTGTGCAGCTTTTGTTTGTTATGCATTTGAGAATTACTTTGCATCAGCACTTGGATGTTTCACACATGTTGTCTGTCCATCCATTCAGAGTACAAAAATTCTGATGATGTTGCTGTTTTGTTACCATTTCATTGCTGCTGCTGTTGCTGCTGCTGCGAGAATTATCCGCTTATGCTAATCTGTTCTTACGTTTCAAATTCTCTCTCTCTTTTTGTTCTTTCATCTAACTTTGTTTTGGTCTCTCTTACCGATTTCTATCTTCTTGCCATGTTTGCTGGGCGTGTGTGTGTGTGTGTGTGTGCTCGTGTTTCACGGACGAACAGATTGAGCCGGATTTGAGAGAGAGTACACACACAAGGGCTGCATTCCATTACAAACATCCATACATCCATCCATCGTAGGAGTCTACTTCGTCTACTTGATGACCCTCTGAATTGTTGTCAGCTCCTTCGATGTCAATTGCTTCAAGGATATCGCTGGCAAGCAGTGTAAGTACTTCCGTTTCCGTTGCGTCGCTTAAACTGTTCCACAAATAACTCATCCGATTATGTCTGCCCATTGAGTTGACCAAAGTTGGCTTAGCTATTTCTCGTGTCCCTCCTTGTTCCCCCCCTGCTAGCGTGTTTATAACAATTGTTATCGTTATCGTTGCCATTGTCGTTCTTTCTATCTGTTTTACACTGATAAAAAAGAGATAGGTTTCTAAGAATTAGGAAAACACTTAAATAATTTAATAAAAGACAAAACTTTAAGACAAAAATAACAGAACTCTTAAAATAAGTGGTATATTTATTGTTACAGATTTCTTTTTTCTTCAATTCTCCAAACTGATATAAAATGCCTGATTTTTAAATATTTTATTTTAAACATAAAACTGATGGAAGTCATAAATTTAATAATATTTATTTAACAAAAATAATAAATACAAAATAAACCAATTATATACTTGACCACTTAAATATTTGTTATGTAAATAAATACAATTTAAAGACACAATTGTAAATTTTTGTAGCAGGCCGATAGCCTTACCGATGTTCCATCGCTAATCTGTTTTGCTGCCCATAACTAATTATCTGCATCGGTTAATTTGCACATACACACTAGCTATCTCACTTTAGCACACTAGAATAAGTATAGATGCATATAGCATGGTCTCGCTCTGGCGTAAATCTAGGGATCTACTGGCTGGCTGACGCCAGTCAGTCTTAATCGAACGAGAGAATAAAGCAGACGTTGATGAAGAAATCTAAGTATTTCAATTATTTTTATCGGTCACAATTGTATATAATAATTACATAAATAAAAGGACTTTCAAACAAGTTGTTATCCTGTAGTTTTCAGACAAATTCTTTAGCTCTTTTTGTATCAGTGTATAGCTGCGTTTATTTGTCCAACTAACCCAAACAAATTGTTGTTGCTGTTGTTGTTATTGTTTTTCTTGTTGCTGCTGCTGTTGCTGAAGTTCCTTGCGCATGAATTGCCTTAAGCGTCATGGTTTCTCCCAAAAGCCAATCCAATTAACAATGTTAAACGGCCAAGAACAAAAGCCGCGCCCAGCTAAAAGAAGCTACTACTATGAAAACCCCAATTGCAAACATTTCACAATTATTCAGGTTAAGCAGAGCAGCAGTGACGCGGACAGCGGCAGAGGCAGCGGCCGAGACAGAGGCAGAGGCAGAAGCAGCGACCGAGGCAGCGGCAGTTGCAGCGAAATTAATGTCAGTCAACGTAATGCCAACATACGGAATCTGTTTGCTCCCACGCCGGCAGCGCTGGCAAAGCGCAAAGCAGAGAGACAACGCAGTCAGAGCAGCGTTTGTCTGCAGCGGGATATATACAAGTCGGAGCGGGAAAAGGAAGAGGAAAGAGAGCAGGAACGGGAGCCGGAACAGCAGCAGGTGGAAAAACATGACCGCTTGCTAAGCGGGAAACAAATGTTGAGACGTTCCATGGGACAAATTGGAAATAATACGAGTATGAACAATGGTGATTACCAGGGAGAAAGCATACGTCTGGGGAGCGATAGACCGGGCATAAATCAATTCACAATGACTAGGAATCAATCAGTAATGAAACAATACAATGGCGTTAACAGCAATTCAATGGGGCGTACTAACTGGCGCCAGGACAATGGCATTGACAACGCACCGAAGCAGTTTTCTGAAAGGGACAACAATGGTTGGCAACAGAGCGCATTTCAATTGACCACTGGGCAGCAGCTGCAGCAGTCTTCTCCCTTAACCCCCTTAAGCTGGCAAGGAGAAGAAGCAAGGAATCAGCCAGAAAATTCTATTAACAGCAGCAAGGAAAAACAGCAGCAGAAGCAGCAACAGCAGCAGTCGCCGCAGGAAAAGCTGCAGCTTAAGTTGCCTCTATTCCGAAACAACAACAACAACAATGTTGTCTATGATAATGAAATGACCTGGGGCAACGCAACAGAAAAATCTCACCTGGAAATTCTCCACGATTCGCAGTCGTTGGAGGCCGGCAAAGTCAAAGCAGGAATTTATGCTCCTGCTCCAGCTTACAATTACTACGAGCATGAGGATGACGATGATGATGGAGATGGAGATGGAGTTGGAGATGAGGATGGTGAAGAGGAGGAGGAGGAGATTGTTAATGGGCATGCAGATGAGGTTGATAAGTTGCAGCAGACACAGCAGCAGCAGCAAACTGTGCACAGCGAAAGGTAAATTGACAAAGCTAAAAGGCAAAGTCAAAGTCATAGCAAAGACAAAGCATAAAATGATAAAAAATGTATCTATGTTCTGCAAGAAATACTTTCAGTTGCACTTCTTGAATGAATTAAATGTTTTTTTTGTTTAGCACTTGTAGCTTTTACTATAAAAATGTAGCTAATTTAAAGGACAAAATGGAAATGATAAACAGGAGTAACGCTTATAGAAATAGAAAGGAACTTTAAGTGGGGGAAACTGTCAATTTGAATACATGTAGCAGTTGCCAGTAATATTCCCAGAATTTGACAGTCAGAAGTGAAGTTGTCAAAGAACAAAAATCATTTTCATTTATAATGTTTGTGTATTTTTTAAAAATTATAAAGTATAAGGATCTATAAAATTTGTCAAAAAGAAATCCGTAACAGGTCTAAGGAAGTCTGGCCGACCCCATAAAGTATTCTTGATCAGCATCAACAGCCGAGTCTGTCCGTTCGTCCGTCCGTCTGTCCTGCTGTATAAACACCTAGATCTCAGAGACTATAAGAGCTAGAGTTAATAAATTTGGTGACAATACTCGAGAGGCCTCCACAAATGTCAAGTTGGTTTTAGAATTTTGACACGCCCCCTTCCGCCTGCAAAAATCGAAAAAACCCGAATAATACGAGTAATTTAAAAGATACTAGTTTCATATTCGGCATATAAAGAGTATAGCTTAATTACGATGTGTACTGAAAGTTTCACCGCAATCGGACAAGAAACACGAGGGATTTGAGGCAAATAAATTTGAAGGAAGTCTCTCATAGTTGACTTCGACTGTAGCCTGCCCTTCTGTTTTTTTTTCGTTTTTTTTAACTTAAGAACTTTAAAATATACTAGACTTTTCAAACAAAAAAGCTAAAATAGCAAAACTAATTTAAGTGACTAAATGGAAGTGATTAACTAGACAGTAAAATAAAGAGAATTGACTGGAGAGAAGAACATTAAAGGACTGTCAAATTGAATACGTATAAAACAGTCAAGAACGCAAACAATTTATAGCATAAAGTTATCAAAGAACAAGGAGACAATCTCATTTAAAAGACAAACATTTAAATACTTTGAAATTAGCTAAAATCGATCCATCAACGTGTCTTCTAAGTGTCTTTCTAAAAACTAAATTGATTGAAAAGTAATAAATTCATTTGGAATAATAACTTGTGTATTGTCAGACATTAATTGACAGTGTCATTTTATAAGTACTTTAAAAGCATAAAATGTTATCGAATATGTGTTTATTTTCCAAAAAGAAAAACAGCAATACCTTTATTACAAAAGCGAAATGCAACCTTGACCCTGTTGGCCAGTCAAATTGCAACTGCCACTGCAACAGTTTGTCAGACATTTGCATATCGGATTGCAATTGGTTTGATTTGTTCGCTCGATTGACTGACGACGATAAGGCAAATGTGCAGTTGTTGTTGTTGTTCTTATTGTTGTTGTTGTTGTATGTGTTGCTGTTGTTGTTGTAAGCAGCTCAAGTGCAACTGCTGACAACAATCGCAATAAAATCGATAAGTCTTTTTGCCAGGCACTCTCGATTTGTTTGGTAGCACAAAACGACAAACGACATTCTTCAATTTCATTGATGCGTGGCATGCAACAAAAAGAGTGCCGGGGGCGGGTGGGGCGTGTCACTGAATGCATTAAGCGTGTCATTTTAAGCAGTAGCTGTTGCAGCTGCAGTTGCAGTTGCACAATCGCCAATGATTTGATTTTAGCTTATATCTTTTTTTTTGCCGATTTGCGACTCAAGATTGTGCGGGTTACGCGTTCACTTAAACTCAACTGAACTCAACTACTATATAGATATATATATATATATAGATATTTTTTATATATAGAGCATGCCAATTGCCGAACAAAAGGGATAAGGGAGGGCCTGTGTTAAAGGGGGGATAGTATCCAAAAATCAATCATGCGTAGCTATGGCCAACGGGGGAAAACTGACACAAGAAAGAAGGGAAGGGAAGAAAATACTGCGCAGCTACAGATACAGATACATGTGATGGGATACAAAGGGAACAAGGGAGGGGTGGCAAATGCATAATCTTGTTGTCGACGTTGGCCGAGTTCAGTGACTGCGGCTAATTGAGCAGAGGAGAAAGGTAGCGGAAAGCAATTTGTCATTTGATTGAAAGTGAGTTTGATTTACACTCTGAGGTCGATAATGAGGCCAAGTCAAAGTCAAAACAAATTGAATGAGAAACAAATGAAATTATCATAGATACGTAGACAGACAGACAGACAGACAAACACTATTCTATTTCACTCTGAGATTGAGAGCGAATTTTGCACTCAGTTGACCCCAGTGTAATCCTAAACGGAACTCAATTGAAGCTCATAGATGTTTTAAAATGATCTTCCCCTTGAACCCGACTACCTTTCTTATAATATTAGCTCGTTTTGGATAGTACAAATAATTACACAAACTTCAATTTATATATTTAACATCAGCTAGAAGCAGTCAATACAAATAACTAGTAAAAGTTTCGAAAAACTCTTGGAAATATAAATAATTTAATTTGTATAAACTTTAACAAAAGCTCAAAAATCTCTCTATGATTTACAGCCTTGATCTTGATCTTCAAAAAAAAACGGTTCACTGTTCGAAAATAAAGCTGTTGAACTCTTTTGAACTTAATTATTGCAATAGTACGCTCCATTTTAATATATTTTATATTATTATTTATCAACTAAAAAACAAAAAAAAAGAGCACAATATTGCCCTTAACTCTACTTTGATTTCTTTTTTGCTGTTGTTTTCTCTTTTTGTGTGATTAATAAAAACAGATCGCAAATTGCAATGGGAAATTGCTGTCACTCACTAAAGTTGTTGCCGTTGCTCATGTTGTTGCTGTTGCTGTCGTTGTTGCTGTCGTCGTTGCTATTGTTGTTGCTGCGTTGTCGGCAATTGTATTAAAACGAAGCCATCAGTTGGTGTTGTTGACGTTGCCGGGGCTCCAATGTTCCATCATTAATACACCGCATCAGTTTAATTTAATGCAACGCAGCAATTTTATCAAACAGCAGCAACAGCAACATTGCCAACGACAACAACATGCAGCGATAGCAATTGCTATTAACACTCCCCCCATCATTGTTGTTGTTGTTGTCGCTGTCGCTTATCACACGTCGTCGTCAACCGATAAATGTATATATATATACATATATATTCTTACATGCCCTTACTTCTGAACTCTATCTTTGAATTCATCGTTGGCATTTCTCGGGTCACGTTGCTGTTGAAGTTGCTTTTGCTGTTGCTGTTGCAACGTTGCAACGTTGTCGATGTGCATGTCGATGTCTGCAATTGATTTGATTGTTGCAGCTTGATATTTGCCCCAACACTGCAGTTGCTTCCTGTCTGGATGTGCCTGTCAAATCATCATCGCGCTTCATGATATGCAACTTTGATAGGCTGCATCGGCAATTGCCAATTGCCAATTGGCACAATGTTTGATTTCTTGTCTGACATGACTACCTTCCCCTCCCCTCTCCCCAATCGTTGCAAAGTTCAGTTCCATTGCTGCTTCTGCTGGGTAATCTAAAGGCGCCTTTGTCGTGTTATCTGTCATCCATCGCCTCTAATCGGCAGTTTTTGACGGCAATGAACAGCCATCAAATTTGTATGACTTGGCATAGTCTATCTCCATCTCTCTCTCACTCTCTGTTAGTCTCTGTCTGATACAGACTGAGTTATGTCTTGTCAGCAATACTTATGCGGGTCTTACATAAGTTTTCCCCCCAAACAACAACAATCATCTGAGCATGCTAATAATTGTGTATTGCCTTTAATTTGAGATTAACGTTCGGGTTTTAGCTTCTTATCGTATGAGGATCGTTTAGTTGTCTGTTCTTTTTCTAAGCATTCTCTTATCCTGTTTAAAATTTAGAGTTTACCAAGAAAAAGTAGCTCGCTGTTCTAAGTAGCAATTCAGAAGAATTGAAGATGACTTTCCCCTTGAAACATCATCATTTTCTATTTGTTTCTTGAATAACTTCTGAGTTCAATATCCGATCGTACTTAAATTTGTAGCACACATTGAGAGTAGGATACTTACCATGAGTGCCAAAACTGCTCTTGTAAGCAGCTTTTTCGAGTTGTGGGCGAAGGGGGCAGGGCATCGCGATGAAATTTTTAGGACACATTAAGCCCAAGCTTACTATCATGTGTGCCAAATCTAAAGTCTCTAGCTTTAGCATTGTTTATGTTATGATATCGAGAATTTAAAATAAACTTGATCTGCGTATGATATTCAGGAACCTACATTCCAAATTTGAAGTCTCTAGCTCTTATAATTGCTGAGATCCACGCGTTCCTACAGACGGACGGACGGACAGACAGATCGACACGTGTCAATCATCTCGGCTATTGATACTGATTCAGAATATATATACTTTATATGGTCGGAGATGCATCCTCATGCCTGTTACATTTACACAAATTCATTATACACTTTTTGCCAATTTTTAATGGGAACAGGGTATACAAATTTAAAACATTTTATTATAACTCTCGCTTTTATGAATAAAATATTCTAGATTACATGTTTTCTAGATTTGCATTCCTAATTTGTTTTGCCAATTATTTCATTTTAAGTATTATTTTGCCAACAATTCTTTATGGGAATCTTTCTGACCCTGTAGATGTCTCTCTGTGTTCTCCGCCAAACACTTTCAGCTTAAATAATTTGAAATGATATTAAATCATTGACTGCTTTAAGAATACTCCCCTTCTTTCAAGTATAGTATGTCTAGCTGTGTCTCTCTGCAAACTTTTATTCTAATTAGCACTTCAAAAAAAGATATTAAGTCTTCGGTGTGAGTTAACTCTCAACTGCACAGAGTTACAAGCATGACAATAGTGTTGTTATCACAGCGGCTTCCAAAACAACAAATGTTGGCTCTTAATGTGGGCAAGAAACAAGCTTCGTTAACTTTGCCCTGACTATCACTGGCAACAGCAACAGCAACAACAACAGCAACAGAAACGACAACAGCAATTACAACAACAAATAAAGCCCCGAGTCGGGTCTGTTGTAGCTATAGTTCAAATTCTGACTATTCGCCTCTGCCGCAGAGAAAGAGAGAGACAAATGAAAAAATATGCTTGATGCAACGAAAAAAGAAAAATTGTATGGCAGACAATAGAAAACAACGACGACTGCAAAGTTGGCGGCACAAAAAATGGACTCTGGCGCATTTCCGGCAGCAGTCAACATGGCGGATGGTTGTGACGCCGTTTTATGCGCAGCAAAAAAAAAAAAAAGAGGAAACCAAAACGAAAACATAACCAAAGCCAACTCTCAGCCTGTTCATATTTTCCAAACTCGTTGCAGTTGTTAAATTCCTCAACAAAAGGGAGCTTAACAACTTTGTCAAGGTGTCTATAGGCCATATATGTTGTTATGTTCTTTTGATAGGATTATGACAACGAAACTGGCTAACATTCTATATAATCGCATTGTATTCAAACTTTGGTGTTGTTGCCAACGAACGATTTAGGGATGGGCAACGGGAAAAGACTCGATATGGCAAACAGAATATGAAATCGTACTAAATTTCGATTGGAATCACAATAATAAGTTCAATTGAAATATATAAATGAAGCATACTAATTATTTAATTGTTTGTAAGAAAAGCGCAAGAGCAAGATAAATCATTTTAAATGAAAATTCTTTATAAAATTTTGTGTTACGACAAATTTGCCTGGTACACTTTTTTGTATGGCAGAGGTTCATCTTTGTGTTCTGTAGTCTTTGGTTTATGTGCTGACTTCCTATTGCTGACAACAACTCCAGCTTTTTGCTGAAGATTCTTTCGATTTCAAGTGAAGTGGCTGGGAACTAGGGCTGCAAAAACATCGATGTTTGGAGCTAACGAGGTTTTCGATGTTTTGCCAAAACAACATCGATAATATCGATGGTTTGAACTTTTTTCCTAGCTTGTCCAATTTATAATTTCCTTTCATCTCTTTTCTTCAATTAAATAAAATGTAATTCTTTATGCTGTATTTTATATATACATACAAAAAAAATATGTAATTAAACATAAACATAAACTTAAATAAATATTCATAAAATGAATATCAAAAAAATTCAACAATTTACATTGATATTCAATTGCTTATAATAAACTTCAGATTCTTTAAATTAAGAAATTGAGATCAGAATTCATTTTCGTATTTAATTCTTAAAGGTAAACTTCAATTTGTTTAATCTGAAACAATGAGATCAGAATTTCCTTTTTTATTCAATTGCTTAAAATAAGCTTCAAATTATTTAATCCTAATAAATAAGTTCAGAATTAATTTGCAATATCCAGTCATTTTTACTTAGAAATATTTTTACTTGTCCACAGTTGTGGGTTTAAGTGATGACCTCCTATTGCTGACAATAATTCCAGCTTTGCTGAAAATTCTATCGCTTTCAAATCAAATGGCTTGAACACATAAAATTGCACAATATGTATAAAAACATCGAGGTGTCAAAATATATCGATGTTTATAAAACTATCGAGGTCTTACATACTATCGATAGTATCAAGCAATTGGAGGGACATCGATAGTATCGATAGTGCTCCGATGAGCGACAAAGATGAACGACAATAGCAAAAAAAAAAACGGGAGCAATGCTGAAGGAGCATAGCAAGCTATATTGTCGACTGCTGCTATAGCTATGTCATAGCACTTGTGAACTGCTCCCGTAGTTGCTCCCGAAACGTAGTATGCAAGAAATATTTAACTTTTATACAATCATTTCTAGGGTATCAGACTGTCGATTGATTTTGATGTGCCTCTTAACTGTAGCTAACGTTATTAGCGAGCCAATAAAAATCATATACACATTTTTTCATCTTTAACTGAAGGGGGGGTTTGATGTGTGCATACAGATTGTTCACAGTTTGATTTTATACCCCGCGTTTGATTGCATTTCGCACAGCAATCGTCTGCTACTGACTGACTGAACATTCAGATATGCCTTGCTAATGAAATTCTTCTCTCTCTCTCTCTCTCTCTCTCTCTCTCTCTCTCTCTTTCTGGTTTTTTCTTGAATTTTACAGCTGTGCGCAGAGTGCGCCGCTAGCGGAGCGTCTGCAGCGATTCCGGGAGCGACAGCAGCGTTACAACAACAGCAGCAGCGTTGATATCAACGCAAATGTCGAGTTATCAGCTGAACAAATAGACGTAACCGTTGCCAATTTGCATAGGCAGAGCAATAGCAATAGCAATAGCAATAACAATTGTTGGCCTGCCGTTGCTGCTGCTGCAGTTGCAGTTGCAGTTGCAGATGAAGTTGCAGCTGACGACGAATCGCCAGTCGCACAGTTTGACGTCCAGCAGAGTGACGAGGAGGAGGCAGAATTTGCACCACGACGCCGTGTGGTCATCAGGCGTCGCATTGTGCGCTCCACGCGCCTACGTTCACCGGCCAGAAAGGAGCAGTTCACAGTACCACAGCGGGAAGCTCGGGAACTCGGTTGGCTATCAAGGCTGCGGAATTTCAGTTTTAGCGAAAAACACACACAAAGCCAAATAGAGACTGGCAAAACTGACAAGACTGGCAACAACAGCAAAGTCAATTCCCGTCCTGTTTCGGTTTCTGTTCCTGATCCCAATCCCAGTCGTAATTTCATTATGGCCGTCCTGCGTACTATGAAGCTTAAAGAGCGCCTGGCAATTAGCCTCGGTGCGACTCTCGTGCTGCTCACCTTGCTGCTCATCGTCGACGTCCAGATGGACTTTGGCGTCGCCAATCGACATCTGTTGCAGCAACAGCATCAGAAGCTGCGCTTCGGTGGCAGCAGCAACAATGATTACAACGATGTGGGCACAGCAGGCGGAGCAGGTGGAATGTTGCACGAGTTCAAGCGCAAATTCCTCCAGAAGAGGTGAGTACAGTTCTGAGTTTGTTTTTTTTTTTTAATGAAAGTGGCTTTTAAGCAGCTGAGAATGGGAATTAACTATGAAATATTAAGTAATTAAGTATTAAAATAGCTTTTATGCAAGTTAAATATGAGTTGTTGTCTAAGAAATAGACTTGACTAACTAATGAATACCCTGTTAGTATGAGACTAACTCTTAAGCGAGTGGGAATTATTTATTAACTAAGCAAAAGCTCCCTTATTAATAATTTCATAGAAATTAGTAGGCAAAGAATTACTTTGTTATGAACTACGATAATTAATCGAATTCGGATTGATTTTTCTCAACGTAAAAATAAAATAAAAATGTCTCATATCCCTTTGTTCGCAGCAAAACACGCATTAGATTAATTCATTTATTAATATAAGCTGTGAACAGCATACCAAGCTGTAAACAGCATACCATCCTGGAACTATTTCCCGATACTTGTAAGTATCGCATATCGATGAGCTGTTCATCTGATTTTGTTCACGTTCATCTGATTTTGTTCACGTTCATCTGATTTTGTTCATGTTCACTCGAACTTGTTCATGTTCACTTCACTTGTCCGCCGCCTCGCCTAAATAAAGCCCATATACAATTGGAACCGCGCTTTTTTGTCAATTAATTTAAAGGTTTAGCAAATCGGCCAAAAGGGGATACAAAATAGTATCTCCTCGAAGCACCCTTGAGTGTAAAAAGTTAGTGAAATGAATTTACTGTTTACCAAAAGCAGCTTTCAAAGAATTATTGGCAGATAAGCCACAGCAGAAGAAGTGGAACAAATTCTCTTTCAACCTATAGTGACAAGAAAACATAAAAATTTCAATGAAATTCCTAAGCAGTCAACATTGTAGAAAAAGCCAGCTACTAGTAAGTATTATAAATAATATAAAAATACCAACTAATATAAACTAAGCTCTCAATAGAGACCATTTCACTATGGCGAATACATGAATTCACTTGTGTGCACTCGAGTTTAATTTCCAATAATGAGATATTTGATAGCATACTTTGGGGCATCTGGTTGGTTGTTGCTTTAGATGTCCGTATAAGTTACGTAGTTGCCGTTAGCCGGACGTCATGGTAAAATCTCTTGCCCATTCATTCCCCAAGGAGCCTCGACCTCTCTCATTGTATATAATTCAATTTAGGAAATGCAACAAAAGTTGCAATAGAAGTTGTTTGGTCTGGCATTAAAAGGCAATTTGCTGCAAAGTTGTAAGAAGTCAGGGGAATCTCGAGTTTAAGATATTGCACGGCCAGTGCAACACAGTGGGAAACTGCAAGTACTGCAGTGAAACCTTTCTATAATCATACTATATAATCTGTATAAAAGTCATGGTAAATTTTATATACAGAGAAGCTGTAGCTAAAAAGAGCGCTTAGTCGGAGAAAAATCACATAAGAAACAACAAGTACAGTGAAACCTGTCAATAATGAAATTAATGCACATGAAAAGAAAGTGGTTTGTGTAAAAATTAAAGTGAAAACTTATTTAGCTTTTATCAATTATTACTATAAGATTTATTCTATGATTTTTAAATAGAAATTTAAATATACTTAGTATTTACTAAAATTTTTTTTTTTGCTAACAAATCAGAGATAAAATTGATTAAAAAAATATTACAAAATAGAAATTTATTCTTTTTAACACTTTACAAAATATTATACCTAATATTTTCCCAATGCATACAGATAATTTGTATTGGGTTGAAATTTTCTTTAAACTAATAATTCCTATTTGCGATCACTTAGATTTTTAGTGATATATTAAGCCTATAAAGTTGTTTAAAAGATAGATTACTCATTTTTCAAAGATTCTAAGTTAAGTTAGTGGTAGATATTAGATTACTATTGTGGCGTATGAAAATCTTCGTTGAGCGGCATACCAGTTTTGAAGCTGCATACGAGCCTTCGTGCGATACAACCCTGCACTTAATGACGCTTGTAAAAGAAGAAGAAGCAGAAGACAGACACAATTCGTCACAAGTGAATATTCTATTCTGTTATATAGTTAATGTAGCCGGCTTCTTAATGTAGATAATCAGATCTTTGCTAAAATTAAATTAAACATAAAAATATAATTATAAATAAGTTATATTTTTAATATTTAGTAGTTCTACTGTATGTAGCTCTACTGTACGACTGCACAGCACACCTTTTACATACTTCTTTACATACCTTTAGGCCAACTGGGGTTGCATTTGCGCTTTTTACGATAACGTCGACCTGCTGCTTCTGCGTTTCTAGTATATACCTATATAATCGCATGTGCTGTGTGTGTGTGTGTGTCTGTGTGCTGTGGGTGTCTGTGTGTGTGTCTCTGTGTGTATGGGTAATGCTACCATGTTGCTGCGGCTGGCGGTTAGCGGAAGTTATGTAATAAAGCATAAAAAGTGACGCAGCAAGACGCAAAATACGCTTGCCAAGACACAAGACTTCCCGGCTGAGCCCACCAACCAGGGGGGCAAGAAAGCAACAAGGCAAGTAGGCAAAGGAAACGAGGAGGGAGGCAGTCAACCAGGCAACCAGGAAGGCTGTCAGTCAGTCAGGCCATAAGGGAGCCGCTACTCCCGCCACTTGCTGTTGCAACTGGCAGGGGAATATAAGGAAAATGCCAATATTTTGCTAGTAAATATTTAATTAATTCATAAGTCGGTTGGTGTTGCCTGTAAAATGTTTTCCACATTTCCGGGTACGGGTACGGGTTCCCGTCGTGCCGTCGGAAACCTTGCACAGTTTCCTCATCCATCCATCTATTTAAGCATTAGGCCGTGGCAAATGCAAAATTATGATACCTTCCTAAGACCGTGCAGTGCAGTGTAATAAATTCTATTAAAGCATCCAGAATTTGCGCGTCGCAGGACATGGCATCCGACGTCCACGTGTTGCCGTTTTGCTGCTCTCCACTGTCTTTAGTTTTTTGCAATTTGATTTTAATTATTAATTATTTAATTAAGAACTTATCATCATCATCATCATCATGGAGAGATGCTATAAATGTTGTTCGTTATTTATTTAAATAATAATCTGGAATTTTGGCAATCTCTGACCTCTGACTGACAAAGCGAGCATGCCAAGCAGCAGAATTACGTCCGATCTCTGACTTTTGTCTAACATTCAGATTGTGGATGGAAATATTATTGAACTCATACACTGATATTGTATTTCTGAAAGGAAGGAAGGCAAATATGGAAAGTTTGATTATTGAATGACATCAGCAAGCTCTAAAATTGTTGTTTAAATACGATTATATGATATTTAGCCTACAATCCAAAATCGCCATTGATCAGAGTTGGAATATGGAAAGGCAAATACTTCGGTGTCCACATCGACCCTTGGAATATGAAAGATCATCACCAAGTTTATTTTACCAGTGACTCCAATTATATAACTTACGAACACTGCAAGAAGTGCATGGTTTACCCGATGGCATCGCTGCAGTAGTAGAACCTGGACAAATCTGGGATCGGGCAGATGTTTGATACCCTGTACTCCGTTGCCGCTCATCGCAATTGTCTGCACCGTGAACATCGAATTGTTCCCATTGACTACCGTCAATTGATTGAGATTGAGTAGCTAACAATGGCAATTATGTTAAGCGCTGTGATTAAATCCATAATACTTATCGTAGACATCGGCTCCAACACAACTTGTTATGAAGCGCACAAAGCGCATAATTCCCGTAAAGTTTTGCGTGGGACGCGACAACATTCCGGAAACGATTGATGACTTGACAAACTGCTCTAGGGATTTAAATATATATAGGCTCTATCTGGGATCCTTGACGGCTGCACTTGACATTGGCTTTGATATTGTAAAAATTGCTTAATTAATCGCACTGCATGTCCACTTGCAACTTGCAACGTCTGTGACTTGATGTGGCAATGTCACCTGCTTTACGACCGTCACTTGATAGTTCAATTAAAAAAGTTGTTTAGCAATAAAACATCTTAATGACAGACAAAAGTATGTATTTATTCAAGAAGATAAAATAATTATTTAGAATTTAAAATAAGATTAGAAATTTAACAATTATATTATATAAAATATATATCATTCAATTTAGAAACGAGAGCTGGGAAGATAAAATGTTAAATTAAGTAAAGTTATGTCTGGGGATATTCAAACAGTTATTTAATTGATCCAACATTTGTTGCAAGGATTGGGGAAAACCCAGAAAAAAACCCAATCAGATCGATAAACGAAAAAATAGGTATTGTATCAGTTATTGATGTATTATTATTCCAAATGATAAATCCCAATCTTCTATTCCTGATGTCACTGCTTCTTTATATTGTTTTTCATTTTTGCAATTTGTGTTCAATTATTAATTATTCCACTAAGAATTGTATCATCATCATGGAGATGCTGTAGATGTTTTTGGATATCTGGAAGCATGTAATATATTAATATAAGTACAATTATATTAATTTATAACTGACCTGTAGAGCTGTCGTCACCGACAAAGGCATCACGCCAAGCAACGTAAGTACGTCCGGACTCTGACTTTTGCACAGAACAATCAAGACTAGTCGTTGATGTCTAACACTCAGATTGTAGAAGGAAATGTTGTAGACCTCATACATGATATCGTCATTCTGGAAGGAAGTCACCAGTATTAACCGTTACTAAGGATTTTAAAGTACTTACACAGTTCTCGAACAAAGTTCCAAGTATACAATAGATAAACATATTCGGAATGGCGACAAGTATATAACTGAAACCCCCGGGCCAATTCGTAGTGAGGATAACAAATACGGTCAGTACAATACAAACGGCAGAGGAGGCTGTCTGAACCGAAACAACTGAGTAGAATATATCATTGCATTGGCCGATGAACCTTAAAGATAAATTCATTAAATTTACAGTAGAATGAATAGTGATTAACTTTAACAAGTATATCAAAGAGTTTCTTACTTTAAGTACATCTGATGAAATTGCGTTATATCGACAAGCATTTCTACGACCTGAGCTTCTGATTGAATATCATCTGGTTCCTCCACATACTTATTGAATATGTCGACCTTTAAACGCAACACATCCGCAAACACGTAACATTGCAATAGTTTGACGACGATAATCAGATCCCCGGCGTACAATCCTACTCCTCCGATGATCAGAGTCGCTATCTGCACTCCCTGAGTCAACCAGACACCCGTCTTCGTTTCCATATCGAGGAACGGAATATGGGCAAAGTGCATTATGTAATTAATCTTGCCAGTTATCTTTGTTGCCACCAATGGAGTCACCAGCATACCAATCACTCCACACAGATAATTTAGGCCCAACCAAAAGAGAAAACTACGCATTCGTTGACAACTTTGCTTTAGAGCTTCGGCAAATCTGGGATCGGGATGCACTTCGTATTCCTTATAGATGTTAAGCACTATTTGGAGTAAATCATAAATTTTTCGATGGCATACAAGGGCGACAATCAACTTGGCGACACCCTGTAGTACACTTCCACTCATCACAATTGCCTGAACCGTGAACATCAAATTTCTGTTATTGATCACCGTGATAGATACGCAGAATGTATAGATGAGAACGGCCGTCACGGTAATTGCCGTGATTTTATTAAAGCGAAAATTCTTATTATACACATCGCATCCAATAAACCTCAATGTGACGCGCACAAAGCGGATAATTTCCGTAAAGTTCTCCGTAGGACTTAACGACATTCCGGAAACTATTGATGACTGCCCAACCCGGTCTTGGGGTTTATATGGACTCTATCTGGGAGCTTGGACGGCTGCACTTGACATTGTCTTTGCTGATTTAATCGCGTTGCATGTTCACTTGCAACGCCTGAGATTTGATGTGGCAATGTCACCTGCTTTACCCACGTGATAGTTTAATGAATTAAGTTGCCCCCTTAAACGAAAACTCTTCTCCTGACTGGCACTTACTGCCCAAGCCAAAGAGTCGGGACTGGTCGATAGAAGGGGTGGGAACGATTGTAGAGGTGGGAGCGATTGTAGGCTGTAGTCGAGGCCGACTATGGGGGGAACCTGTGTTTATTCTCGAAATTCACGTTATGGTAACAGCTTAGATACCTGTATATTAACGTATCTACATCTTCCGCCGCTTGAAATAGCTTCCTATTAATGATATATAATCGGAACCTAGGGAAAACTACGGGGAGGCTAAAGAAAGTGTGCTTCTTGTCGGTGTCGAACCCCAGAACCACACCGCATGAGTTCGAAACTAACCATTGCGTCAATGCAGTAATAGTTGACTATCTGACAAATTACCAGTTTGCTTACAAAACTGAAATTAATAATATTGATTCAATGTCGGTGTTTATTGTCCTATTGCCATGAGATTTCAATTACATATCGCAAGTAAAGTAAACTTTATTTATGGCGAATTTGTATTATTTTAAATTTGTATTATTTTATTTTAAAAAACTCTTGTTATTCGGTTTTATTAGATTTTTGGATGCAGGAGGGTGCTTGACAAAATTCTAAAACAAGACTTGATCTTTGTGGAGACCTCTGGAGTATTGTCATTAAATTTAGTGACTCTAACTCTTATAGTCTCTGGGATCTATATGTTCATATAGAAGGTCAGACGGACATGGTGTTAGGCGGCCCGTGAATGAGCCGAAAAGTAGGCTAAGAATTAGTTATAAGACATCCAGCGCCCGGAGCGCCACTAACTAGATTATTATTGTTTTGATTAGTTAAAGTAGGTAGTATTAAGTCGGCACTGAAGCCATTAAAAGATACTCAGCGCCCGGAGCGCATCTTCTTAGAAGAATAGCCTTAGTTTTTAATAGTATTATGTGGCATTGAGACTGTGAGAAAAAGGAGTAGATTTGATTTGAATAGGAGCATAACGGCCGTTGTTCGCGGGCAAGCGTGCGCTGTCGATCGGTTGCAAAACACTGCCAGCAAACGCAACTCTACCTCCCGAGAGAGTAAGAGAACGTAAGCTCGGTGGTGAGTTGCGAAGCAGTGGTGAGTTTTGGGCAGCCGAGGTTGTCGCGTGTCTTGACTGTGAACTAGACGGCACTTTGTGATCGAGCGGCGAAATTAGCAGACGTCGCGAGCTGTCGCGTCTGCAGAAGAGAAAAAGCGTAAGTAAATGGTGAATAGGCGGAGCGCTAGGTCTCCACTAGGCAAGTGCGGTAGTTGACATAAGTAATAATAGATAATCTGCTTAATAATAAAGAGTATGTTTATAATTTAAGACTGACTCTTTTCTTCCAAGTTCCTGGCTGTGCGAGTTATTCCGGCATTTTGTGTAGTATAACCAACCCATTTGAATTAAACAGCGAGAACAAGTCCCGCTGGCCACGTGAACAATCCCGGCGTTTTAGTAGCTTTAGTACTTTCCAGGTGAATTTTTCCAACCCTTCTTCCCGCGTCCAGCGAAATTTACAAAATATCTTGTAAATCTCAGACCCCGACAGACTGAGATCTGTACCTCGGCTGGAAACTTCCTCACAACGGCTATATCGGCTCGGCTATTGGTATACATATGTATACTTGCACTTTTTTAAAGCACAGGGTCTAAAAATGTATAGTCCAAAGAATATAACAGTTTGGTTAACGGAATATCACGTTGCTGGAGCACAAAATGCAGCAACTTTGTTTCAGAAAAAGTACGACAAAACTGCTAAACCAGTAAAGTTGTCTTTACGATGACAATTTTTTTTTAAATACTAAACCAACATAATAAAAACACTTATTATTATTTTTTGCAATAAAAACAATTTTGCAACATCTTAATGACAAAGAAAACTAATTATTTGTTCAACAACCAAAAAAAATTATTAAGAATTTAAAAAATAAGAAGAAAATTAGATTATTAATTTAAAAATTAAATTACATTATATTCAATTTAAAAATAAGAGCTGACAAATTTTAAATTAACTCAAATTAAGTCTAGGGATATTCAAACATTTATTTAATTGATTTAACATATGTTGCAAGGATTGGGGAAAACCAATCAGGTAAATAAGCCGAAAATTAGGTATTCTATTAGTTATTTTTGTATTATTATTCCAAATGATAAATCGCAAGATCCTCCTACTCCTGATGCCACTGCTTCTTTCTATTGTTTAAAATTTTTACAATTTGTTTTAAATTATATATTATTTCACTAAAAATCGTAGCATCATCATGGCAATGCTGTAAATGTGTTTAGTTATCTGTGAATATAATGTGTTATATAGATATACAAGAATTTATTTTAGTAATAATCCGGACATTTGTCTAACCTGGAGACCTGTGCTCATTGACAAAGGCATTACGCCAAGCAACATAAGTACGTCCGATCTCTGACTTTTGCACAGCATAAACAAGACAAAACGTTGTTGTCTCACTTTCAGATTGTAGAAGGAAATATTGTAGAACTCGTAGATGATATATTCATTCTGGAAGGAAGTCACCAATATTAACAGTTACCAAGGATTTGAAAGTACTTACACAATTTTGTAGCAAAGTTCCAAGTATGCAATAGATATACAAATTCGGAAAGGCGACAACTATAAAAGTGTAACCCCCGGGCCAATTCGTGGTGAGGAGAACAAATACGGTCAGTATAATACTAATGGCAGCGGTGGCTATCTGGACCGAAACAACTGAGTAGAATATATCATTGCATTGAGCGATGAACCTTTAAAGATGAATTTAACAAATTAAATTGGCAGTAGAATTATTAGTGATTAACTTTAACAAGTGTATCAAATAGTGTCTTACTTTAAGTAGATCCGATGAAATTGCGTTATATCGACAAGCATTTCAACGACCTGAGCTTCTGATTGAATATCATCTGGTTCCTCCACATACTTATTGAATATGTCGACCTTTAAACGCAACACATCCGCAAACACGTAACATTGCAATAGTTTGACGACGATAATCAGATCCCCGGCGTACAATCCTACTCCTCCGATGATCAGAGTCGCTATCTGTACTCCCTGAGTCAACCAGACACCCGTTTTCGTTTCCATATCGAGGAACGGAATATGGGCAAAGTGCATTATGAAATTAACCTTGCCAGTTATCTTTGTAGCCACCAATGGAGTCACCAACATGCTAGTCACTGCAAACAGATAATTTAAGCCTAACCAAAGGAGACAACGACGCAATCGGTGACAACTTTGCAGTAGAGCTTCGGCAAATCTGGGATCGGGATGCTCTTCATATTCCTTATAGACGTTAAACACTAGTTGGTACAGCTCATAAATTTGTCGAGAAAAAACGAAGAAAACAACCAACTTGGTGACACCCTGTACTACACTTCCACTCATCACAATTGCCTGAACCGTGAACATCCAATTTCTGTTATTGATTACCGTGATAGTTACGCAGAATGTATAGATGAGAACGGCCGTCACGGTGACTGCCGTGATTTTATTAAAGCGAAAATTCTTATTATACACATCGGCTCCAATACAACTCAATGTGAAGCGCACAAAGCGAATAATTTCCGTAAAGTTCACCGTAGGACTCGACGACATTCCGGAAACTATTAATGACTGCCCAACTTGGTCTTGGGGCTAATATGGACTCTATCTGGGAGCTTGGACGGCTGCACTTGACATTGTCTTTGCTGATTTAATCGCGTTGCATGTTCACTTGCAACGCCTGAGATTTGATGTGGCAATGTCACCTGCTATACGCACGTCACGTGATAGTTTAATGAGTAAAGTTGCCCCCATCCCCCCCGCCAGGTCGACAACAGCGATCCAAATCATGCCACAAATGCCACAAACGAATTTGTTACCACGTTGCATCACTGAGCACAAACTAAGCTTGCCACGTGGCCACGTTGTTAGCCAACATCATGTAATCTGTAGATGTTCACAAAATCAATTTGGCATATTGCATAAATATCTATATTGAACAGAAGACACAAGTGACAGCGAGGGGTGATTCATCGGTTTATGTTCGTATGCAAACAAAGGAAATCTTTTAATTCTTATTGCCACATAAAATGGCATTATGTGGCATGCTTCATGCTACTTTTCATTCTTTCTCTGTCTGTGTGCGTTGTGATGGCATTAAAAGCGTTAAATCTGCTGAAGCTCGTTATGAGATATATTCGTAATAAGCCTTGCGGCAAAGATAACTGAAGAGTGGCAAGCAAGTGGCAAGAAGGACGGCTGTGGAGAGGCAAGAACAGGCAAGACGAGGCTGTTGTGGCTGTAAAGTTTAAAGCTTGCTGGTAACTGTTAATTGAAAAAGTTTCGCACTTTACCTGGGCACCTGCACATGTGCGCATCTTTTGAGTGACAGGCAGAGACGGACGCATAACAGAGACATACTCCCAAGGGATGAGGCGGGTGGGGATTGCCAAACAGTGCTGCCACAATTTAAACTGCTAAAATAAGCTATATGTTAAAAAAAATAGCTTAAAAATTAACTACACTCCTTCTACTTCAAATTAGAAATAAGTTAAAAGAAAACTGTGTTTTCCATACCAAACAATTTGAATTGAACTTTTAACATCTGGGGACTCAAATGTATTCTAAAAGTGGGTTTAATAATCGTTTAATAATTCATTTTAGTTACCTTATGTTATTAGACATGGTTAAATAAGAGAAGACTCTTTATATTTAATAGTTGTTGTTATTCCCAATTGACAAAATAGATTTTGCCGTAATCTTAATATAGTATTCACAGTTTGTTTTAATACAAAATATACGCATATTTTAGTCTCTTTGTGTTATTATAATATATTTTCGACATATATATTGAATTTATTAAGTTATTTGTCAAGCTGGAAAGTAGTAAAGTAATTTTTCTAGCTAATAATATTTTTTTCTTCAGTTTGTCTAGCTCTTGCTGAATTTTAAGTCTAGCTCTTGCAAAATTCCAAGTCTAGCTCTTGCTAAATTCCAAGTCTAGCTATAAAATAGCTAAAACGACAACATTCTATTGGATCGCACGCATTTTGAGTTTGTTGCTGCTGCTGCTGCTGTTGCAACAATTAAAAATTTAAACGACAATGTACAAAGTTTTGTGGCTAAGGCAAAACAATTTGCACGTCTTATTTCAAGCCTCAACTCTTAACTTGACTCATCCTGTAAGTCCTTCGCTTAATGATGCAACACTCACTCGCCTTGTCGCATAGGCATACATATTTGAGATTCATTTTAATGGCCAAAAGAGGCCAACACTCAAATTACGACAGCATCCAGAGTTGTTCCTGAAAATTGTGCTAACGAGCAACTGCAATTTTGCAGAGCAACAACAACTTGGCCAAGGTTAAGGTAACTGTGAGAAAAATACAAATTAACAACAACTACAACTACAACAAGAACATCAATGAGACAAGTTTTAGTCAAAATCTAAAAGTTTCTAAGCTGTAAAATATAAAACAGTTCGGCCATCTAAGTATCATATTATGGGAGCACAAAGTGCAGCAACTTTATTTCAGAAGCACGATAATATTGCTGCTGATTACTCGACTGTGTACGATGGCATTAGATTGATTTATTTGTATTTATATTTATCGGTTATTTAAAAAAAGGAATATTCATTTAATTAATATATTAATAAATTGTCTATCTTTTAATAAGTTATCTTAGGAACTCTGTCACTTTTCACTCTGCTAAACTTGTTTAAAAACTGACCTATAAATTGCTCTCTGCGCTTTGTTTATTATCTAAGTGTGACCAGCTGGGACAGAGAATATTTCTTCAGTCAGTGTGACTGTAGCTTCTTATCGATAAATTATTTCTAATTTTATAAAGGGCTTTTAGAGTTCTAATGATTGTCTACCTCTCTTTCACTCTCTTGCTGAACTTTGTTAACCAAACTTCTGTATTTAAATGTGACCAAGCTTTACACATTCTACACCTTTAATTGGTGAGACCAACTCGTAGTTATTATAAGTGATAGAATAGAATAATAATAAATTTTCCCTTTCTCCTTGGACAACAACATTTAAAGTTTCTTTTAATGCATCAAGCTCAAATTGATAAAATATAAATTTGCTAGGAATCGCAAAAAACAAATATTAGTTTGACAAAATGCATTATAATTAAATGAATAATAAAATAAGTACATTAAAAACAATATTAATTATAATAAATACGGAATATACTAATTTTCGTTGAAGTTCCCTAAAAAATATAAATTTTTCTAGTTTATTTATTCTAAATAAATTAATTTTAACTACTATTTCGAAGTTAAATAAAAAAGATATAAACTAATAATTTAATTTCAATATTAAATAAGTAAATACAAATTTCTTTTATACATAAATTGCATATCACAAATTTATTAATAAGTGTTCTAATGAAAAACTAGGACATAATTATTATACCATATTTTTTTGAACCAAAAATTAGAGTTTATTATTAATTTATTGATAAAAGTTAAGAAATAAACTGTATATATTTTATAATAAATATATAAATATTATAATATATTAATTTTATTTTATAATTTATATTTTATTAATATTTTCTTTAAATTATGACAAACACTTTTTGCCCAATATTATTTCTATTTATTCCACTGTTTGGTAAACTGCACGAGTTCAACCTCGACAAGTTTCCATCAAAAGTGCTTGTAATTTTGGTTTATGGCAGCCAAGTTTTAGTTGTGTGTGTGTGGGTGTGTATGGCAGTGTGTGTGGCAGTGTGTGTGTCAGTGTGTGTGTGACATGTTAGTAAATGCGTGTGATGCCTTAGATACTAGCTAAGCTCAGCGAAAGGCAAAGTTTCAACTTACTTTGTGGAGCATGTCCTTAAATGCTGAGCTTGAGCCACTCGGTCGGTCTTGGTCGCTTTTCATTTTGCATTTTACATTTTGTGCACTGCATAAACTGCCACTTGTAAGTTGCAATTAAGAGTAAGTGGCTGGTCCATTGTCAAGTGTGCCTCAAAGTCAAACTAATTATGACCCTCGTCTATTTCTTTTTTCTGTTACAGCAACTCTTCGGGCTCCAAGGAGGCGTCCACTCAGGCCCAGGCCTCGGGTAGTCAAAATGGTGGCACAACGAGTGGCCAGGATGCCGTCGTTGCGGGTTCCACGCTCTCTACACGAAAGCCAACGCCACACGATCGTTATGTGGATCTGCAGAAGCTGCTACTCAGCGATGAATACCTGCATGTCATTGTGGACAATGCTCCAGATGTGTCCGTGAACAATCCAACGCTGGGCGAGATGCTGCATCGACAAGTTGGGTGAGTAATTCTTTTATATTTATATATTTTATAAGTCGAGGAATGGTTACTGTACTATATATTTAAAGAATTTATGTACAGAAAGAAGTAGTGTGTGTGTAGAATGTTGAATATGCCGAAAGTGTACGTTTTAAGGAATGAAGAGAAAAGAACAACCGTTTTATGTCGTATTGGTGAGAGAGCGAACTGCTTGCTCTCTCATTGCGTGAGTCGCGAGCCTCGTGTTGCTGCAGTAGTTCTTTTTACTGGTTCCTTTTTGTACACGAACAAAAGGAGGATGAGCGAAATAGAGAGTCGTTAGTGTCGCGGCGTTGCCAGGCAAGAAAAAGATCACATGGACGAACAGACTATTTGAGTGGCCTGAGCAAACGCACGCACATCGCAGATGAAGAGTACGACGAAAATCCAAAAAACTGAAGAATGACACCAACAAAGAGAACGGGGCTCGCTGTTCGAAGTGAGAATAACACGAAGACTACAGGGCCTCGGACAAATGTAGTTATATTTAATTTATTGTATTTATTATAATTTATTTTAATTATATTATTATAGCTTGGCAATATTCTAAATTACAATATTAGCTTTTTTTAGAATATTATCACTGCGGACGGCAGTCCACACTAGTGACGAAAGCAGACCCCAAAAACCTCACACGCAATATTGCATAAAGAGATTGGCTGGGCCGATCGCAATGAGTGATATATCTGTCGATAGATAGTTCCTGTTGTTTTAATGTGATATACTAATATCTTTGATCGTTCAGATATTTTTCGAGATATAGCCATTTGCATATCTTGGTCAAACTTTGCACGATTGCACATGAGGCTTCGGTTGGGGCATAAAGACCAATTTATTGGATACAAATAGTTGATACAATTGAATACGCGTCGAACGGTACTTTATTCACCCAAATCGGACTATCCATTCAAAAGATAATGGAATTTTAATAGATGAAAATCTTGTCTGTTTGTTGGTACCAATCTTAGAGATATTGGAATGAATCTTCTTGAGCGTGTTATTTCCAAAAAGCTACGAAACTTTTGTTCTAGAACTTTTTTGAAAAACCCCTAGCTTGGCGAGAAAAAGCTAGAAAAGTTAAAAATTCAATTGACAACTGTCGTCAAATCATTTAACCTATGCAAGATTTTTCATCATCATTTGAATGGTTATCAGAATAGCTTAAATATAAGTCCAAACTAATTCTGTAAGATTATTGCAAGATGTTAGAATAGTTTATATAATAAAATGAATATTTTTCGTCACAAAATAAGATATCAATAGTTTTAGGGACTGAATATGCTTTCGTCAATATATCTATAATTTATGGTTTCTTATGATCGTTGCCGGATTTATACCTAGAGATATCAACTTCATGGGGAGTAGTTAAGTGCGTTTTTCTGATTTGTGATTGTTAATGCCAGACGAAGATGAACGGAAGCTGGACGAAAAAATTCAATTTCCCTTAAGCGGAAGGCATAATGCTTAGTGTTTTACCTTCCTGCGTTTTAACTTTGCCTTTGCTGTGTGCTTTGGTTAGAGAGTTTCACTTACATTTGCCAGACACGCGCAGCAACTGTTGTAATTGTGTAAGTGTAGCAAAGCCAACGAGCCAACAAACCACCCAGCCATACAACCACCCAACCATCCAATTCAACCCAATTCAAACCAAGAACCAAACACCTAAATTCTCAGACAGGCTGGCTGTGTGTACGATTGAAGCAGTTACGGGTCCTTTTGGCTTTGCTCAAATTGAAATGATTTTTATTGAAATTTACGCTCCATTTACGTGACACATTTACGTTTTAGATATTTGCTCTAACGTTAACGTTTACGTCTATTCCCCTTACTCCATGTGTTGTTGTTTGTTGTTGTTGTGATTGTTGTTGTTGTTGCTGCTGCTGATAACACGAATGCGAGTTTAGCGCAATGTTCCACTGTGCTTGTCTCAACATTGCGTATACGTAATTTCATATGAGCGCAATCAAATAAAAGTGCAATAAAGAAATCAATGCGGATTCCTTATCGAGCTTCTTCAGTTCTCAGACCTCAGCTCTCACTTAATGCAGCAATGAAATTTATTTCGCTGCAAATTCATTTGATTTCCTTGCACAGTAATCAGCTTAGATATATTTCTCTTTGCTCCCCCCCACAAATAAATGCGAAATACTGTTTGTCTGTCTTTATCAAAATTGAATACGTGGCGTATGAGTGATTTCATTTGCTCGAATAGTTTGGCGCACAAGCGGAAAAGGGATAAAAAAAAATACTGCTCGTACTCGTAATGATAATAAACGGCAAATGGGGAAAATGCAAAGTGCTTAAAACTTGTCAAAACTGAAAGTATGTTGTTCTAGGCGTTGTTGCCAGGAGGCAGGAGGCAGCTAGCTTGTGGCTGTTGTTGTTGCTTGTTGGCATTAGCATAAAGTGCTTGATTTTCTAATTTATCGCACATCACCGAAACGAAGCTAAAAATGCTTTTTTTCCGCTGCACGTAGCACAAATGCAAATTTCATTAACAAGCGAAATTGCCAGCAGTAAATGTGTGTGCAAAGGGAAGAAGGACAGAGAACTAGTAGAAGATGAAAGAGAAAAAGCGAACATGTGACATAGAAAATATGAAATACACTTACAAGCAGTCAATTCGGCTTACAATTCGGCTTAAAAATGCGATCAGTAAGTCGAGTAATTATTTAGTTAAAGAAAATATGCAATAAGTAATACATCTACTTTCTATTAAGTTGTTTAAAGTTATTATTCTTAAGTTAAATAAATGAAAGAATTACTTGAGTTACCAAATTTGATACTTTAATCAAATTTTATATAATTTGTCGTCGTCATATTCAGTCTAAAAACCATTCTATACACATAATGACAGCTGAGGAAGCGCCAAACTTTATAACAATGTAAGAATACCTGAAGAAGGTAAGCTGCGGATATAGTCTAAATTGGATTCAGGCATAGCTTCAGCTCTTACTGCCGTCATCAGAGATATCTCATTAAAATTCTGTCAACTCGCTGCTTGCCGCTTTTGTTCCCTGCCACAGACGCGGCAGACGCGTGCCGAGCTCACAGTTCGCAGCTCACAGTTCGCAGCTCGTGTGGTTTAGGCCGCCTTTTGTCTTGACTCTTCGGGCTAAGGATATGCGAGAGTGCGGGTGTGGCATGTGGCAGCTTTGTCAGCAGTTTTGCAGCATGCAAGCATCATGCTCAGGTAACTCCCTCCGATTGTACGAAAAAAAAAAAATGCAGCTAACAAAAAATGCAAATTCCCCTAAAATTACAATATGAAATATGAGCAGGAGGAGGTGGAGGAGCGCACAGTGGGATCGCCTGGTTCCCCATTAGCACAAATATAATTACGAAAATTTGTGCTTGTTACGAGTAGAAGTACGAGTACGAGTACATAAGCGCTTTGAGTTTGCCACAGCCACAGCGAGTGGCAGTGCCACTGGCACTGATTTACCATAAGCCACTGTGTCCTTGGTCCTGCTGTCCTGTCCTGTCCTGTCCTCCTGTCGTCCTGTCGTCCTGTCGTTCTTCCGTCACGTCTACGCCGTGGCGTGCGTTTAATTAGTATGACAAATTTTTAATTAGCCTGCAATTGTGACCGCGTTGAGCTGGGACAGCAATCTTATTTCGAGCGAATTACAAACCCAGTGTAACAACTAGTAGTAGCAAAGAACATAAAAAGGCCAAACTCGACATGAAGAGACTCTGTATTTAAGCTGTAAGAAAAGCAGTATAATAATTATACTAAAAATAATGCAATCTTTTTAAACTATAAAAACAGTAACTGCTGAGGTGGGGTTCGAACCCATACTGTTAAGTTCTGTTTGCTACGGTATTCTATTGCTGTTGGCATTTATACTAAAGAAAATGTTATGTATAATAATAATAATAATAATTATATCAAAAATAATGCAAATAATATTAAACTATATAAACAATTACTTTTAGAGTGGGGTTCGAACGTTGAAGCGCGTGCAGAAAAGTCGTGTACGCTATAATTTTGTTTACAGAACTATAATTCATGCTGTTAAGTTCTGTTTGCTACAATATTCTATTGCTGCCGGCATTTACACTATAGAAAATCTCATTTTTAATATTTTAAGTGCTTATACTCTGATTGCAGTGTTATACTAAGTTCACATCACAAAGAAAAAACGAGTGAATCTGAATTTTGTATATTTTCAATTGTGTTTATATTTCCTTTATTATGTAGGTAAAATTCTAAAATAAACTGCAACTGGGCTCAAACTGTACAAGTATTGACAGTAAAGTTTGCAGTTGCTGAGATCTATATACACACTTTATTCGCCTGCTGCCTTTTTACGCACTTAATAGACCCTTTGTATTTTTTGCAGTGCAGGGTCAGGGAAAAAAAAGAGACAACAAGTACAAAGAATTAAGCCTGAACTGCAAGTTAAGCAGCTGCTGTTGGCCCAGAGCCCTGAGCCGAGACCTGAGACCCGTCCTGGCCCATTCTGGCCCGGATCTGACTGCGGATGGCGATGTGGTTTATACAGACGCGTCGTAATAAAAGACTATGCTCAATGTCGGCAAGTGTGTAAAACTAAAGTGTGCTGACATTTTGCGAGTTGCAAGTTACGAGCCACAGTGTCTCCCATGGATGCTACCAGCTGCTCCAGCTGCTGCTGCAGCTCCTCCCACTCCTCCTTCTCCTACTCCTCCTGTCAGTGGTTTTAATGTGCGCGTTTCCCTGTTAAAGTTTATCCTTGTAGACCGGCAAACGCAACAATATAAGTTTAATTTCATTCTTGTGCGTTTCTCTATCTCGTTGTTCTTGTAACTCACTTCAAAGTGTCCGCCCGTTGTTGGTCGCCAGTTGCCATTCGCCATTCGCTGTTCGCCATTCGCCATTCGCCTGTCGTCGCGTCTCTGGATTCTTGGCCGCGGTTTCCTTGTTGGGCCATTCTTTGGTTGCCGCCTTGCCACAATTTCACACGCACAAACTTTTTCACTTTCTAAGCACACGGCGGAGCTCTTGAAGTGGCTGTGGTTGTGGTAAGGGACTTAGACCTCTTCCTCTTTCTCTTTTTCTTACTCTAGAGCAGCAGCTGCAAAGAAAGTTTACTGACATTTTCTTATGCTGAAACAATTATGGGGCGGTGCTTCGAGCCAGGACTAGGATAGGGCTTAGGACAGACCGACTGACAGCTGTTATTATATCTACTTGGGACACAGAGAAAACATTTGCAATCACAAAAATAAAGAAAATACAAAATACGAAGAAATTCAAACGATAAGAACTGAAACTTCAAGTGAAAGTTTGTGCAACATTTTGTTGCTTCAAATGTTTGTTTAAAAGTTAAAGGTTTCAAACGTACACGCACTGTGGGGAATATCCATCAATAATAGTGTTAGAAATTTATTCAATTTAACAATATTTCCATAAGTAACAGAAAAAGTTTAGCAATATTTAATAAATTAAGAAAAGCTGCTGCAATAAATTGTATTTCAAATGTTTGCCACTTTATTTGAACAGGATCAAATTATATGATTTTAATGCAATTAAATAAATATTATGATTTCAATAGATAACAAAAACATGAGACTATTACATATAAATATATTGTCGATAGCTTGACGACGGCTCTTTTATTGGATAAATATCTCAGTCTAAAACTATACTAGTTTACATAAGACTTATCTTTATACAACTCTATCGGCTAGCTGACAACCGCTGAACAAGATAGTAGTTCGTCTCTGAGTGGTAGTTATCTTGTCTGTGTATTTGTTTAGGATGACAAACGTGTTAGTTCAATGTCTCAGTGTCTAGACAGAAAATATTACAGTTCGAGATTACTTCTAAATATTATCTTTAGACTGATTACAATAAGTAGACAAATGAAACTCAGCACATTTACAATCAGTGGAAATTTCCATTAATTGACAAGATTTAACATATGTGCATATATTGAATTTATTCCTGTTTGTATAGGCATTAGTAACAGACAATCTCTTTTCTTAATGATAACAGACTTTGGAATATATGAGTATTTGTTTGAGCGAGTAATGCGCACAGGGAAGATCTTGGCAGAAGAAGAATAATGCAATAAACGCTAACCGCAGTATGTCCGTACATATTAGAGACTTACTTCATTATGTTAGTTAACAGTATTCAAATGTTAATGTTAAGATGCCACACTGTTATAGCTAACATAGAGATATATTCATATATATATATATATCGATATCGATTGATATTTCACAATAATATTCAACATTATCTATATCTATTATTTATAAGATTCAACAACCAAAGGGTTATCTTTCAAAATGTAGATGAAAGAGTTAGAGTTCTGATTGCTAATAAATATTTTTGTTAATTGTAAATTGAGATAAAGAGTATGACAACTGTTTATTTTATTTCTTATTAAGATATACTTTATTTTAAAAGTAGCTTGACTAGATTTCACTCTTTCTCTTGACTGCAATCTTATTTCATTGAGCACAATTTGTTTAATTAGTTGGCATTGCTCGGAAGTGCTTCTTATTTACCTTTTCCCCAATCATTTTCCGCTGAAAGCAACTGAGCTGAGCTCATCCGCATCAGGTTACCAGGCAACTAAACTGTGGCCTTTCATTTATATAAAAACTTGTGTCAGTTTTCTGTCTATTCCGAGAGAAAACCGTCACAAACAGACTGGGCGACTGAGACTTGTCAACGTGTTGCATAAACAACTTTACATAGGTTAAGGGGGGATGGCAAAGTTACAGGATAATTGTTATTCCTGTGCCACATGCAGTGGCTTTAATTCTATTGCTGAAAGACAGCGGGTGGCATGTGGCAGGTTGCAACTTATTCGCGTGAAGGGATTTGATTAAGTGCGGCATAAAGCAGCTGTAGAAAACTGACCAAATGTTTTAAGAAGCCGCCAACCTCAACATATTGCCAGTTGGACAGTGGTCAGTGCTTAGTCAATGTCCAAACGGGCTGCTTCATCAATTACGCAACTCTCAGCTGCCCCCAAGCCCCGAAGCACCACCCCCCTCCCTCCATCCAAGTCCTGTGGGGCATTTGACAAATGAAACATGCGCAGAAATTGGATTCAGACTCGCCAATGCTTCGAATGAAGTATGATGATGCCTCCTGCCTCATGGTGGTTGCAAAGTGTCGACCGCACTTAGCAGCTGCGTTTGTAAACCCGAGAAGAAAATAAAAAAAAAAACGAACCCTTGTCAATTTCTTGGCCAGTTCATGACAATTGCCGTCTGTTGCCAAGACGAGAAGCCATTCGAGCTGATGTTTAATTGCAAACCCAACGAACTTTGTCAGTCTCTTTAAGCAGCGGGTCATAAGAGTTATGAGTTTGCAAAAATCAAACCCGAAAATAATTATCTGGATGAATGCGAAAATTCCTGATATACTTTTATTTTTGTTGGTTATTCTGAAGAGCATTAATTAGCAGTATTTTATTATAATTGTTTATTTAAGCTGTTTTATTAGAATTTATGAAAAAGTTAATATACTTATACTTTTGATTTAAAAATACAAAATAGAATTAATAAATTAATTACTATTTTTATTACACAAATCAAAAATAGATCAAACTTTTAATTTGTGTTATAAAAAATAACAATTTAATCTCTTTATTTTCATTATTTGTATACATATGTTCGTTGAAAGTACAATATATATGTATGGTTTATTATATAATTGAGTAAATACAGTATTTTAATAGAATATAAACTTAGTAATCTTCATTCGTCGTTTGAGCTGATGTTCTCGCAACCTTCCACGTCAAAAGCCGAACTGCAACTCCCTTCGGCGTCTCGGTCTTCGATCTTCTTAGGTCGCTTGGTTATGGTGCGGCGAATTCGCCTGCGAGGGAAGTCGCCTGGGAGTGAATTCGCCTCCTAGTGAATTCGTCTGCTAGTTAAATCGCCTACGTTGCTTTAACTCGTTGATGTTGACTTTGCTCGTTGTTGTTGTCTTTGCTCGTTCTTGTTGTCTATGCTCGTTCTTGTTGTCTAGGGATTGATCACACACGGCATTGATGTACAGAGGAATATACCAACCCACATATATATATACATTTTTGTTATATAATCAAGTCAGATTTTCATGATAAAAAAAATATGTATTATCATTTCTTTAAATATTTTTATTTCTTTTAAATATCAGAGCTAAGTCTAATTTTTTTATAAAACTCAGCAACTTATTCTTATTTTGCCATACGTATTTTTTTAAAGTTATAATCGTTACGATTGCCGCTTTAAAATATTTAAAATGCCGCCCATTCATCAGAAACAGACTCTCTGTTGAGCAGTCTCATTACAAGGCAGTCCAGGTAGTCAGGAAGTTGTCGCCATTTCCATAAAAAGTTAAAATATTGAAAGTCATTTTATGCTGTTGCTGTGCAAGTCGTTGCACACAAGGGGCTTGGTTCTCAGACATTTGTTTCCTTCCTGCCAGCCAGCCGGAGCAAGTGGCGACAAAAGGTTGAAAGGTTGGCAAACAGCAGTAGAAAAAAACAGGGAAAGAGACAGCATTAAAGCATTGCCTGCGTAAAGTATCAGAGACGTCATCAAGCAAATTATGAAAAGGATTCCACAGAGTTGACTTTGGGCCAACAAAAGCTGGCCAAGTTGCTAAGATAGCAACACAGCAACAGTAACAGCAATCATTGTAGTGGCAGTAATGACAATGACAACGGGCAAAGGAACGTGAAAAAGTACCAGTTGGACTATGGCCATGGGAGCTACGTGAACGTGAGTTCAGCCAAGCGTTGTTTCACTGTGGACAGAGTTAGGCGAATGGTGACTACATTATCTCGTGATAAACATGCCGCACAATGCGGCAAACATTTGTCCATTCCTCATGCTGTTGGCCTGTCAACCCTTTTGGCCAGATTTACAGTTTGCAGCTTGACTGGCCGACAGCAGCTGTTGCAGCAGCAGCAGCAGTTGCAGCAGTTGCAGTTGCAGTTGCTCCAGTTGCAACAACAAATTGCAACAATTCAATTTGTCATTCGAATATTTCTCTTCCTTGGTATTTATTTAAGTTCTCTTGACGTTCTCTCGTTCTGAATTTCTAGTTCGATTCCATCTGCAGCCGAAAAGTAGGCAACAAAAGAGGCAAAACCACTTTAAACAGTTTGCGGGGCATTTAAACTGCTATTTTCAATCGGATTTAGTGCTTTGACAGCAAAACTAAAAGCAAACTGTGCAATAATGTGCTTAAATAAACTCAAGGAGTTAGAAGACAAAAAGCACACCAAATAGCAGTAGAAATGGTATAAGAGAGAGAGAGAGAGAGAGAGAGAGAGAGAAAACTAGACAAAGACTATAACATAGAAATGACTATTGATATTGTATCGACCCTAACGCATTGGCTAGACGATTAATCAGATTGCCTAAAAAGAGAAGACTGAAAAGGTGCCATCCAGTGGATCTCCCCACCAGATTCCTACATTGAATACTTTCAAAAACACTTTGTAAATTCTGTAAAATTATACCTTAAATTTAACTTAACATAACAGTATTTATGTATCACTTGTGATCTATTTCTTTCCCTTTTTCACTAATGTATAACTAGATTAAGTTGCCATAAATGGTAATAGAAAACCTGTTTAATAAATATAAAAATTTTTACCAAAAAAAAAAAAAAAAAAAAAAAAAAGATATTGTATCGATACAGAGAAAAGACATTTAAGTAAAAAGCTGCACTAATAAATACAATTTTCATTTTCACAATGAAAACTCGTGGTTTTGTGACTAAGATATTAGTTTAAAAGATGGTTCGGGAATTCTTAAAAAGAGAGAAAACATTTTGATTGTAAAACGACGAGTGTCTATCATGAGTGTCCAGTATACCTTTGCCTATACCTTCCTGTATACCTGTATGGTTAAAACAAACTACATGCCACTTTTTGCTGCCCAGCGTTCACTTGTAAGAAGCTAGCAATGGTTTTCTTTAAGGCTTGAAAGATTACAGCGTATAAAATGCGTAGCTCACTCTCTTTTTTCCTGTATGAGGAAAAAAGGAAGCAGAATAAAAAAAAAAGCAGGAGAATGCATTTGAAAGCCAAATTGGCATAAAAAAAAAAGATATAAAGAGGCAAAAGATTTGCTGTAGCAGCTGCCGACTGCTTTGACAAATCAATGTGACAATCATTAGGGCAACTTGATACCTACCCCACAATACGTACATATGTGTGTGACTGTGTGCAGCCTGAAGCATTTCCGTAGCATACTTTTAAGCGCAGTCGATTGCCTGATTGTCTGTCTAAGAGAACAAACTAAAGTTTCTTTTATCTTACGCTTCTTTTTTGCAGTATAAACGCCAGCAATTTGGAGCGTTTCCAATTGCGCATTACGAAGAAGGAGCTGTATGGCGAACAGGATACACTGGTCGATGCGGTGCTACGTGACATGATCAAGCTGCCAATCGAGCATGTGGGTATGTATTACTACCAATCCAATACACAGACGACTCTGTCTATCTGGCAGTTGAACATATTGTAAAGCCATAAATACTACTTCGATGTCGAGTTGCGTCCTTCTCGTTGCCCATACTAGAACTTGTATGCCCTTTGGCTGCCTGCACATTTAACTTAATTATGCAAAAAGAGCTGCACAAAAGTTGGCTGGGATTATTGAGACCCGCCAAGGTGGCAGGCAAAACTATTTTCATTTGAAACTTTCGCTCTGGCCGTAATTTATTAATAATAAACTTTTGCAACAGGCGCACACAAAAACTGCGCAACAACATTAAAAAGTGTTGAAGACAAAGTCTAAACTCATTCTCAGGGCCAGCGGCAACGGCAACTGCAACTTACAAGAACAATGACACTTTAAAGTCGCAACTTTTGCATAAATTGTGCACATTTATCACGCATACGCCATGTTAGTTTACGAAGCTAACGAACTTACACAACAAACTGAAGCATAGTTAATGTTATTCCACAATATAGGCAATTATTGTTTTGTCGAAAAGGAATCAAAGGATTCTCTCATATATAACTTGCTGTTGTTGTTGTTGTGTGGTTTCGTTTGGATCTAAGAATTCTGCTTTTAATTACAATTTACGGCTAGCCAAAATATGTTTTTGATGTGTCCATTATTGAGGCATTGACTGCACACAAAAGAGGTCAGCATTTGTTTGGTCACTTTGCGTATACGCAATATTTTTGTAAGCTTTTATGCATTGCATTTTAATTGCAATTTAGTCAAGTGTAATTTCCGCCTGCACTTTCACTTAATGCAATTTCAATGATTGCAAAATCTGAAGCAGCCACTGACCCTGCTCCATTGTCCCCTTCCCCTTGCCCCTTTCGACCACAGCTGCTTCTTCTGGCCGAAAAATATTTGTGCAACGATGTGCAAATTCTGTGCACTGAACGAATATTCGTAATTAAATGTTGGAAAACGTATTTTTACTTAACTTGATTTTATATATATTTTCAGACCCTTTACTTTTAATAAGTATCAGGGTATATTAGGTTTGTCAAATAAAAAATGTGCCTAACAGGCTTAAGGAAGTCTGACAGACACCATAAAGTATATATATATATTCTGGATCAGCATCAACAGCCGAGTCGATATATCCATGTCCTTCCGTCCGTCCGTCCCTCTGTCCTGCTGTATAAACCCCTTGATCTTAAAGACAATAAGAGCTAGAGTAACCAAATTTGTTGACAATACTCCAGAGGCCTCCACAAAGGTCAAGTTTGTTTTAGAATTTGCCACGCCCCCTTCCGCCTTCAAAAATCAGAAAAACGCATATAGCAAAAGTATTTTAAAAGATACAAATTCCAAATGCGGCATACATAAAGAATATTCTCCTTTCGATGTGTGCTGAAAGTTTCATCGCAATCGGACAATAAACACCTGAGATTTGAAGCAAATACATTTTCGAATATACAAAGGTTGGAGGCATCAACTTGAGGCAAGGAAACTGGTAATTTGGCAGATAATAAACTATGGTTGCATTGGCGCAATGGCTAGAGTGTCGAACTCTTGCGGTATGGTTCTGCAGTTCGAAACCTACCAGAGGCAAACTTTTTTAATGATTATTATTCTTTTTAAAATGTATTTATTATTTACAAATTTATTTAGTAATGGGTCTCTCATAGTCGACTTCGACTGCAACCTTATCAACTGGATTTTAATTATTCTTATCTTTTACTTCGCAGTGCAAAAGGAGGGAGGAACACAGTTGAAGCTGATTATTGAGTATCCAAATGATATCAAGGCTCTAATGAAGCCAATGCGGTGAGTTTAAGAAGCATAAGGAATGCCAAAAATAGCACAATATCGAAATGAAATAATTGATAAAACTCGCAACTCGACTGTTGAGCTGAGTAAATATAATTTACTGACTTCGCAAATGGACAAACCGTTGAGTTGAGTTTTATCCACTGCAATGTCAGTTTTGCTGCGGCACTTCAAGCAGCTCGACATTTAAATTATTTATACGATTTTTTTAATGAGATTTAAACGGACAGTTTTTCATGAGGAGGAAGGACACGTTACTCCACAGTCCACAGTCCACAGTCCTCACAGTGCTCAGCAACCAGTCCGAGCAACCGCAGCAGCTGCCAAAGTGTAAAGTGTCCTTTTAATGTTCTTCATTTGCAATTTAAATGAAACGTTTTTTGAATTGCACTGCGGCATCGTCGCGCCGTGTAAGTAATTAAGCTGGCAGCTAGCAGAGTTTTTTTTTTTTTGCACCTGCCACGCCTTCGACTAGCTGTAAATGCAAATGCATTCAATTGGCACCCGCACTTTAAATGCAATTTATTGCATTACATTTGGTTTTTTTTCTCTTTTTTTTTTCATTATTTTATCGCTTCATCATTTTTATCATTTGCCCATCTGTTTCTCAGGTTTCCGAGGGACCAGCAAACGTTGCCCAATCATTTCTACTTCACGGACTATGAGCGTCACAATGCCGAGATTGCAGCCTTCCATTTGGACAGGTGAGTGTGTCCCCCTTTCCCTCCCTTTTGCCACCCTTTCCCCACTCAACTCCTGTGCCAAATGGCATTGGAAATGTGCAGTGAACTGTATGTGGCTCGTAATGCAGTTGCAATTTATGCAATAAAATTTATCGCAATTCTCTCTGTGTGAAATTAATGCATATTTATTTTAAATTTCATTTTTAATTACATTTTACGCAACGAACGTAAATATTTATGCAAATTTATAGCCAATGAAATACAAAATATCGCTATTCAATTAGAAAATAAACATGGAATATTCTATACAATTTTGCGTTGCTTTAAACCAATCAAATTAGCTAATGTGTTGGGATCGAACAACATCTTAAGCCACACTCTGCACACTCTTGTTGAGTCTAGTTTTTTATGAGTTTACAGCCGATTGGTAATCCGCAAATGGCCACAAGGGAAACTCAATAGAAAGAGGAAAAAGGTGCCATCAATTTATGTTTATTATTCATGATGGTCATGGCAATAAAATGATTTACAGCTCACACTCAGCATACAGAGAACTATTTCGTATTTAAGTATAATTTTCATATGAAAATAAATTGCAGTCTCATCCAAATAATGAGATGAGAGCTACTACTAGTCTAAGCTACTCCAGCTTAAGGCCAAACGACCTTTTTAATGACTAATTAACTTGCATCCAAAACCAAGACCAACTTGGTCTGACATGTTTAGCCTTAATTTAGATTCAAATAGTCTGCATAGTTGGCAGTTGTTTGCTTTTGGCCATTTGCTGACCAGCAGACAGCCTGAAATCTCAGCGTGGCATTTTTGAGTTTAGATAAACATCAGAACTTGTTGTATAATTGTTGTTGCCAGACATTGTTGTTGTCCCACAGTCTCACGCACATACAATCAAAACTCTCTGCCAAGAGTTTGTAATTTCCTAAAAGGGTCCAACTTGTGTCGACCCTAAACAACACAGGCAAAAAAACAACAACAACAAAAAACAGCAACAAAATAAAATGAAATTATGGCATTTCACTGATAACCTTAGGCGACACTCGCCGCACACGCAATGGACAATTTTTCATTGTTGCCAAAACAATTTTTAGGTCAAGGAAAAGTCCTCTCTTTCTTTCTCTGTTTTTGACCTGTTGCCTCTGTTACAAATTGAAATTTAACCACAAGTTTATAGATGTTATTCCATCCTATTTTGTTTACGGATTTTAATACCATTTTTCACGACAACAAATTGGTATTTTTTAATTTTTGCAATACAACAAAAGTAAACTTTTATTATATTGATAAGAACGTGTTTAATTTCTTTAAAAGATAGTTTTCAAAACGGTTCGGCAGCTCACAAAACCTTATAAATATTAAAATAAATATAATAAAATAATTCAGTTAATTTTATACTATTTTTTTGTGAATATCCTTAGTTTTAATATACATAGCTTTGTTTTGACACAGTAAAAAATTATTAAAACTACAATATCTTAAGGTAATAAAGTTAATTTATATAGTAAGAAAGGATTCTCTTTATTAAATCATTTTATAGGCTTAAAAAGTTAACGAAAATTGGCAAACAATTGTGAAAATTAATATAAGTTTCTTGTATATAATTTAATCAAGGCTCGAAACAATCTTTGGGCTTAGGGGTTTTTATACCCTTGCATGTCCGTCTGTCTGTCTGTCCGTCTGTCTGTCAGTCTGTCTGTCTGCCCGTCTGTCTGCCCGTCTGTCTGGCCGTCTGTCTGTCCTTCTGTCTGTCTGTCCGTCTGTCTGTCTGTTTCTATGCAAACTAGTCTATCAGTTTTAGAGCTATCTGGATGAAACTTGGTACATATCAGTCTTTTTGCGGCAGGCAGTACATATATCGGAACCGGTCGGATCGAATCACTATATCATATAGCTTCCATAGGAACTATCGGTCGAAAATCATACTTTTGTATGAGAAACTTTTTTATTTGTCAACAAACTTCAACCAAACTCACAGATTATGTATTTGATCATGTCTTATACAGCCTGACCAAATTTGGTATAAATCGAATCACTATATCATATAGCTGCCATAGGAAAGATCGGTTGAGTAGTGCATCATTTAATTTAATATTGCTTTTTGGTACATACCATCAAACTAAAACTTCTCACACATTTTGAAGGTTTGCAGACTTGTTAAAAATTTGCAGCTAGCAGAAGTCTGTAAATATTATACACTAATATAACTCTAGTTATAATAAAAACTGGTATAATGAATTTGTGTGAATGTATGTAACAGGCAGAAGGAGGCACCTCCGACCCTATAAAGTATGTATATTCTTGATCAGTATCAAAAGCCGAGTCGATTGTCACCTGTCCGTATGTCTGTCTGTCCGTCTGTATAAAAGCGTGGTTCTCAGCAACTATAAGAGCTAAAGACTTCAAATTTGGAATGTAGGTACCTGAATACCATACGCAGATCAAGTTTCTTTTCAATTTTCGATATCCCACCACCCGCCCACGCAAATAGAAGAAAACTATCACAGCCTCAAATGTTAGCCCTTAGCCTTTCTTATACATATCTATACTATAATTATAAATACATAAATATATTCAAAAATAGGTAAAGATGCAATAAACAAAGCAAATGATTGAAAGAAATTGTATTCAATTAATATAGAAATGCGCACTTTTCCACCCACCGTTTACTTACCATAAACATGTGTCCTACCCATAACCATTTTCCTTTTATTGTTGAGCTTTTATTTACCGCTTATTTGGCACTCAGATACTCATTGCGTACATTGTTGTTTTTGCTTATGTTTTCCCTTTGCAGAGTGTTGGGTTTTCGCCGCGCCATGCCTGTGGCAGGTCGGACGCTGAACATTACGACGGAAATATATCAAAAGGCCGACGAAAATTTATTGAAGACATTCTTTGTTTCGCCGTCGCTTAATTTATGCTTCCACGGCAAGTGCTCGTACTACTGTGACACCTCGCATGCCATTTGTGGCAACCCGGACATGCTCGAGGGTTCGTTTGCCGCCTTTCTGCCCAGCCTGGACTCATCCAATCGCAAGGTATGTAACACTCGCTCTCTCTCTATCTCTCTCTCACTTCTCACTTCATGGTGGTATTTCCCTGCTAAGTGGTATTTGATTAATGCATGGCAAACTAAACTCAACTCAACTCTCAACACAGCGTCAGATTACAATTTATATGCTCGGCCCTCGCTTTCATTACTAATTTTGTGCGCTTGGCCAGACTAAATAACAAATCACATTATTTACTTAGCATGCATATAGTCTGTGGCATGTGGCATGTGGCATGTGGCATGGGATCACGGGCAGCATGGGGGCAGCAACAGGTATCTCTGAAAGTAAGCTACATAAGCTTACCCCTGGGATAAAGCAGTTCATTTACCAGAGTTCACAGCAAAACTGGCAGAATTTTAACTAGTTAGTCGTTCAACGCTTCATTGCTGGGGTGAACAAAAAAAAACTTGCTTTTAATTTGCATAATTTTTTATTTTATTCCTTTTGTTGTTGTTGTACTTTGTGTATCCTTTGTTTGGGCTCTCGGCACTCTCAGAGCTCGGCAATTTCATTTCATTCATTTTGCCGCCTGCTGCTTGAATTAAAAACAAAAATATTGTATCAGTTCTTCAGCAACTCGTAAAGCGTAAAATGAAATATAAATGCAACCGTCCTGGACGAACGAACGGATGGACGGACGGACGGACGGACAGACAGACAGACGGACGTTAATAAATTCTAGAGTCCACTCCATCAAACGGGGACAGAGGCAATGGGCAAACGGCAATGGGCAACGGCTTTTAAATGCAAATAACAGAAAATTTAAACCAAAAAAAAACCCAACTCCATCAGCCATCAGGCAGCTTGCAACATGCCGACTCAGCCACCTCTCAGTTTCTGGCTTAGAGAAAAGGGTTTATCCCTTTGACCATGTCCCCTAGCATTTTGCAGACAGATTTGCCGTAGCTAAAACATTTTTCTCTCCTCTTCTGCCATTTTTTTTGTACATTTTGTTGTTGGGGTTTTTGCCACAAAGGAATAATTCTCTTTATACGTTTTTTTTCCTCTGTATACCCTATAAACTGGAAAAGGGGAAGAATAGAAGTATAAAGTAAAGTGAATAGGTAGAAGACAAGGTATCAAGTATCGGAAATGTATACGTATATTAAATATACTTTCTAGTATATATAAAAGTCTATATTTCTAATATAAATGCTCATTCAATTAACAATTTTTATAGTATATAAATAATAACAGAATATCTTCTTGAATTGTTTCACTTTATGCACTTTTAAATAGCATAATTTCTATATGTATAAAATTTTATATATTTAATATGACTGGTTCAATCAAGTAACAGAAATAATATCAGAATATGTTCTTGAATTGTTCTTTACATTTTGAATTAAAAATGTAGTAACCACTTTTAAATAGCATCAAATATGCTTGCCAAGTTTGTTTAAACAAAATTCTATCAGTTAGTTGAAAAAAAAACATGATTTTCCATAGCATGCCATATTTCTAACATTAATTCCCTTATTCTTTCATATTTTCGGGCAATATTTCCAAAGGCTTTCTGTCTACAACTAAGAAATAAAATGATAACTTTAAATAAGATGAGTTTTTTTTTTTAAAAAACTGACTAAATTAGTTTGACTTTGATATATTTTCGTAATAAATTAAAATTATCCATATTTGAGCAAAACAAAATAGAATATTCTAAGAATTATGACTATATATGTATTGTTTGTAAGTTAATATATTACGAACTGAAATACATTGTTTATGTTTAAAAGTTAACATTTTTTTAAACTTAAATATGATAAAACTTGAATTAAACTTAATTCTTGAATAATTTCTAACTATTTTATAATATTATATATCCTTATATCTGTAAATTTAAATGGCTCAAGAACGACGATAATTATCGATAATCCAAGACAAAAATCTGGCTAATATCGATAAGGGTGAATATCGATATAATCCCAGCACTATATCAAACGACTGACTTTGGCTATCGGAACTATTGAAAAAGTGCCAAAAGTAGCCGAATCACTTTTAAAAATAGCTAGAATTCTAGCTAATAGCATTTCATTAAATGTTATGGCTTTTCCAGTTTCAAAATAGCTAGGACTAGTAGAGGGGGAGAACAATCGATGGCACTATCGACACTATCGATGGCTCAAAATTGACTATCATCGAATATCGATGGCGCCCACTATCGATAGTTCTTCACCTCTAAGGTCTAGCTATAAAATAGCTAAAATGGGAACACTGCTCTGGCATCACGCCGCTATACATATTTCACAACTTCCGCTAGAGCGAGATGAAGCTAGGTTCCCCTCTAATGTCTCAATAGGTTAAAGCGAGATAGCTAATCCATCTGGATAGTTAGTGACGGGTGGATATACAATCTAGTGATGGTAGGGTATACAATCTAGTGATGATAGGCTTAACAGAGTATAGCAATGTTAACAGAATATCGGCCTGCTACATTATTTTATATACTCTTTTTGTCTTTAAGCAAATATATGTTTTGATTAATGTTACTATGCATTTATTGAGTGCTGATAATTTTCGCTTAACTTGAGTTTCTTCAGACTGTGTACAGGGTATCAGTAAGTCGACTCTCTTGCGCTCGCTGCCGCTTTGTTTTTCGCTGGGCTTTCGGCTCGCTCTCTTGCAGTTAACAAGTAGAAAATGGTTAAGTGTATACTTGAGATTTAGCGTAAGGCAAAACTGTAAATTATGCACAGGAGATCATTTTTCTTTAGTACCGGTTTTTTTTTAGAGAAAAATGCAGAGGTGTTGTTGCTGTTGTTGTTGTTGTTCTTATTGTTGTTGTTCTTATTGTTGTTTTGCCTTTGGTTTTATTCACTTTTACTATTATCCTTTCAAGTTGCTTTGGGGGCAAACTGTGTTAAGAAAATGCTAAACAATGTTCAAAACTGTGAGGAATTTTAATTAAGTTGCAAATTTGATTTGCACGCTTGTTAATTTCAACAGGGGAATAAAAAGAGGCAACGAAACCAAGGCGAAAATGTTAAAAAAAAGGGGAGAGAAAGACAGATCGGAAAATAAACATTTGTATGCAAGTAGTTAAACGGGTAAAGATTTTCATAAATGCAACTCTAATTGAGATTCATTAATCGATTTGGTAAAGTGTAGAGCACTGAATATAAAGTATATATATACTATAATATAGTATAATAAATACGCATAATAAATCTCTAGAGATACTCATGACAAGCGACGGAAATGTCAGAGATGTCACAGCATTGGTTGATATTATTTGTTAATTTAAAGTACCACAATATTAATAATTACTGGTATATTTTACACAATAAATGAGAATGCATTAAAAATGTATTTTATGCCATTATTTTGCCCTGTGGGGTGTATTAAGTTTGGTAAAAGTATGTAACGGGCAGAAGGAAACATGACCGACCCCATAAAGTATATATACTTTTGAACAGCATGAATAGCCAAGTCGATATGGCCATGTCCGTCTGTCTGTCTGTCCGTCAGTCCGTCTGTCCGTCCCTATAAGTGAAAGTATCTCAGAGATGGTTAGAGCTAGAAGCTTTAACTTGATCTCCCAGCACTGGTAATTCTTGCAGGCAGATCAAGTTTATCTTTTTTCTTTGATGCCACGCCCCCTTCGCCCACAAATCAAGAAAAAGCTCATAACAAAAGCAGTTTTACAGCTAGAGACTTGAGATTTGGCACACATGATGAGTATGTTGGGGTTGATGTCTCCAGAAAGTTTCATCGTGATGCCACGCCCTCTTCGCCCACGAATTACAGGAAATTCGCATCGGGAGTGATCAACAGGGTATATTACGGTCGGGGTGCCGACTCTTCAGCTTGTGCTTGTATTTGATTAATACGTTTACAATTTAATTATGAATTAAATATGTGTTGACAATTGAAAGAAACCATGAAAGAACATGCCTTCAATTTGCAAAAAAAGTAACAAGAGATAAATGTATGGTAGATAATACTACCACAGATAGTAGTAGTAGTTATATTTTTTTATGTTTCACACTCTTAAATTCACTGGGATAATGAAATCTCTAATATCACATGCTTGGCTTAAGCTCATTTTCCTCTCGCCGCATCGCACCACATTTTTACATCATTTAAATGCATTTGATAATAATCTTTAATCCGATTCTCGGCGAGGATTAAACGTGCCACAAAATGCTTGCCACATTCCGGCGCTTGTCTTTCAGCGCGAATTTAATTTTGCTTGATTTATGCAGTTTATGGGGCGTGGCTCTGTTTTTTATGCAAACAATCTCTTTGCATCGTCGCCCCATCGTCGTTGCCTTGTTACCATTAACTTACCTTACTCGTTTTCTTTTTTTTTTGTTTTTTTTATGTGCTGGCTTTGTGTTTGCTTTTTTGTTGTTGCTGCTGCCGCTGCTGTGGCAGCTTGCAACGGTTTTGCCGCTTTCTATTTGCTTTGCGCGCCTCCTGCTGCATTTTGTGGCAAGTGCGGGCTTCTGGTCATTACACAAAACTTGCCGGCGCTTTTATTATTATGATTTTTCTCTCAACGTTTTTTATTTTATTTTTCTGTTTAATTCTTCTACATATTTTTGGTTACTGTTCTTCTTGTTGTTGTTGTTGTCCCTGTGATCTCCCCACCTCGCAAAAAAAAAACTGCTTCCCTCAACGCGCGCGCTTTTGCCAAAATGCATAGGGACGAAAGGTAAGTAGGGGTTATGTGGGAGAAAAAGAGTAAAAAGAGAAGGAGAAAGAAGGAGGCAAAGTGCCAGAAAGAAAGTTTTATTGCTTCTCTTGGCATCTCCGCAAATAATTTCATTTAAGCAAAATTAATTTCGCTTGTAGTGCTGCCTTCTCTCCAGCAAGAACTCGGGTGAGAACTCAAGTGAGAACTGAATAACAAAAAAAAAAAAAAATAATAAAAAATAATATTGTCGTATTGCGAGATGAGAAATAAATGTTTTAGCTGCACACTTGTGTGTGGCATAATAATGCCTTCTGAATTTCTTTTTTTTGTATTCCGCAACAGCTCAAATTGATATTGATTTTGGTTTCCATCTCTTTCCCTTTCCCTGCTTCCCTTCTTATCTATATTTTCTGCAGCTTTGGCGACATCCCTGGCGACGTTCCTATCACAAGCGAAAGAAGGCTCAATGGGAGACAGATGCCAATTATTGTGCTCTGGTAAGTAAACGAGTAGCTCAGCCCTACACGGAGAGAAAAAAGTTGTACCGAGAGTAGAGTAAAGAGAGTATACATAATTGTCATAAGTTGGAATTACTGAAATTTAGCTGACAAATTGATGAGGGAAATCTACAAAATTCTTATGTTGGAGAAATTAATCTACAATAAAGTTAAACTCGAAATTTACTAGAAATGTGTATGTAAATTCTTTATTTACGCTCACAGCGGTTTTTTACTGTGAATATTTACACAACAAATTTGATTAGAATAACTTTAAATCAACCATATTAAATCGTAAATCTTTTCTGTATTCATTTGTTTAGAATTTCCATGAAGTCTTAGCTTATTTGGCCTGAGAAGCAATTCAATTGGTACACAGAAATAAAGACTATATGAGAATAATTTCTGTAGTCAGTATTTACTTCTTTTGACATTAACTGATGATTTGAATGATTTTATTAGGTAGCGTTAGATGTTGTGGGATTTTGACATTTAAAATAAAATAGATTTTGAAAAGTAGAAAAATATAAAAAAATCTATGAAAATGTGTAAGAAAGGAAAGAAGTGAATGCACCAAAAATAAAAAGTGTTTATCTTTAAATTAATTTATTTTTATTTTATTTTATTTATGAACATTGATAGTTAAATTTATAAAACTAAAGAACTAACATAAATATAATATATAGCACTAGCTGCAGAGGCTTTCGGCTATCTTTAAATTAAATATCTTTTACTCATTTGATGATATGCTAAATAAAGCATAGCATAATAAGTTTAACTAAAACTCATTTCAAGAGCAGTTTATGTTTGCAAATAAAGTTAAGGGCCGATTCTTCGATATCTCAATAAACCTTATACCTCGGATAAACTGACATATAAGGACAATTTCGATTTTTCAATAACGCAATAACGCTATGTGACACAAAAGCGCTATTGGGTACTTTTGATCTGACATATGTGGCATATAAATGTAAAAACAGCTGATGGCAACAGTTGGCAAACCGTTTGACAACCGTTGCTGTGTATAAATAATTACATACGAACATGACTCTAAATTTAAATCGCGCGATTTATCTTCATTCTTTGGAAGATTGCGATGAAGAGATGAGTTCGTCACATAGTACACAAGTTTATCATAGCAGACCAAGCTTTGTTGAGGATTTGGATGATGTGGATTTAATTCATGAATGCAGAAATCAAGAGCATTATTAGTTCGAGCACTAATAGGTTAGTTGTTTTAGTTTATATATTTTCAAATGAGTAACTTTTGATACAAATTTTAAATTCACAGTTAAATCACTTTGATGTTGCCACCAATAATCAGCAGTTTTGTACAAAATGTTGCCATCTTTTATACGTATTTACCATTCACAATTCTAAGTGATATATAAATAAATTTATTGAAAAATTGAAATTTCTTCTGAGTCACTTTCTTCAATGGATAATTTTATTTGAAACATAGCTATGTATCACTTTATATGGACATTGAAAAATCGGCCCTAAGACTATTTCAATTTAAGTATGCAGTTCAAGCAGCATATTCTCATTTAAAGATGTTTTTGCACTCAGTTTTGCAGTATTTTAAGACGTTGCTTTGTATTGTATTTATATCAAGAATTAACGACTTTTAACTAAATACATTTAGTGCTAATGTTTTTGATTTGCAAGTACTGAAAATACTTAATCTTTGTATTTGTATTTTAAGCACAAAATACTTGATTCTTTCGCTCGGTGCAACTCCAACTCTCTTACCCACCTCTTCATCTTAAACAGAGTTTACCCCAATTTTGTGTGCCATTTTCATTTCCACTTCCGGTTGTCCTCGCCAATGCTTTGTCTGCAGCGCTTCCTGCTGCTGCTGCTGCGGTTACTTTTACTTACTTGTAATTTGCATTTCAGCTGGAATGGAATGCAAATGTTTTTATTTGTTACTTCGGCTCGAGTTGCCGCCGCTTTTGTGCAGGCGGCAATCGCCTTTGACTTAATTAAGTCCTTATTTCTTTCTTTCTTTCAACCAGCATCCTTCGTGTTCCGTTCCGTTTCGTTTCTTTCCTTTCAGTTAGCTCTTCCGTTCGGCAATTTAATTTTACATTTTGATTTCATCTTCCACGTTAGGTACGCGATATTCCGCCTTACGATGAGGGTCGTCGCTTGCTGGACCTTATGGACATGGCTGTGTTTGATTTTCTCACCGGCAACATGGATCGTCATCATTATGAGACATTCAAGTGAGTATTGACCCAGTTTGGGGTGGAGGGAAGGGGGTGCATAAATGGTTGGATCTCTTGGCATGAGACACATAATGCGATTGGCTTATTTCCGCATAAATGGCGCTGTTGGCTTCATGCCTACACGTTACGTATACGCTCCGTATGCGCTCGACTAGCGCCCTGCATTTGGCAAGGATGCGACGCTGCATGTTAAGCGTCAGAAGCCAATGCCTCGGAAAGATATTCGCATGCAGCATGCAGCATGCAGCAGGCACCAAGGCACCAAGTAAACCAGAAGCTGTCTAGAGCTGAGGAAGGCAGACGAAGGCAATCGAAACGTTGCCAGGTGTCTTGCTTGCCACATTGTTTGCTATGCAAAAGCGTTTGTTGCTACCTTAAAACGATGTCATCGTTTTGGGGCCTTGCACACTGGCTCGAATATCAATGTTTTTACTACACAAATGGAATCGAAACTTAGTAAATGTGATATTTATAGCAAGTATATAGTATTCCGATCAAAGCTATAAACAATTTTAAGGCGAATGCATAATTTAATTGAGAGTTTCCAGTTTTTAATTGAACAGTTCCAGTTTATTTTGAATTCGACTAAGAATGTCTTATGAAAGCCTATTAAAATGAAGTTAGTATAGTAATAAATTGAATTAGATATCAAATCTGTTATGCTGTATGAGTGAACAGGTTTTGGTTAAGTATTTCACTGCCAAGGGACATCACACAGAATAATTCAAGTAAATAAACATGTAACAAATTGATCACACTTGATACATATTAATTACATTACTTTAATTTGTATTTAGCAATTTTTACACAATTTGTTTGATCACTTAGACACATTATAATCCAAGGAAATATAATAAATATAGAACAAACTTATTACAAAATAATAACATTGCCTTAATTAGTATTTAGCAATATATAAACCATTTTTTTGGTCACTTAGACACAGAATAATCCAAGGATATATAATAAATATTGAACAGACTTAATACAAATTAATTACATTACCTTAATTTGAATTTAGCAATTTATAAAACATTTTTTTTATCACTTCTCATCTCATTGCAAAAGTTTAGTTAAAGATTTATAAAAATTGCAACTTTAAACTATAAATTTCAATATAAGAACCAGTGTAACTTGGCTATGTTTAAACTTGGCCCAAAGTCAATCCCTAGTGTTTGTCTCTAATCACATTTGCTGGCAATTATGCTTATGCCAGTCTGATCACGGGGGCGTATGCGCAATTTGACAACCACACCTATTTGTTACATTTCAGAATCTATGGCAATGAGACCTTTCCCCTACACCTGGACCATGGGCGTGGCTTTGGGCGTCCCTATCACGATGAGCTCTCGATATTGGCGCCGGTGTTGCAATGTTGCCTGATACGCCGAACGACGCTCACCAAGCTGCTGGAGTAAGTAACCATGTGTATACATATTTATTAAATGCAATTAAAATTAAGTAATTAACTTAGTTATTCATGAAGAAAATGATGATTTATATGATTGATTTAGTTGATGTCTTAAAAATAATGATTTAACTTATTTAGTAAATAAAAACTTTCAATTTCAACTTGAATATTCCTTAAGCCATATGTTTACTTAATGTAATTTTGTATTTTTCTATTTTTGCAGATTCCACAATGGACCCAAGACGCTGTCGCAGGTGATGAGCGATTCGCTGAGCAACGATCCTGTCAGCCCGGTGCTCTGGCAGCCGCATCTGGAGGCGCTCGACCGTCGAGTCGGCGTCATTCTGCAGAGCATACGGGATTGCATCAAACGGAATCCACCTGGCGAGCTGGACGCATCCGAGGCGGACTTGTCGTCATAGCGCTAGGCCCCAAAACAAAAACTAAACAAAAAAAACACAGAGTTAGAGTCTAAAGTTAGCTATTAGTTGAGTGTGTCTTGTGTACTATCTAGAAGTAAGCGTCGTTGAAATCGTTACAGGGACCTTTGTAAAAGGTCGTGCTGCCCAGCGATATCCTTGCAGCAATGTCTGCACATACCAAAAACAAAAACAAATACAAATAAAAAAAGAGAAAAACCAAAACAACAATTAAGACAAACAATCAAAGAAATCATTGTTGTATATTGTACGCATTTCTTGGTTCGTTATCTGATACACAACACACAACATACACATATTCCTGAGCAGCTAAATTCTGTAGGTAGATCAATAATAATACTAATCCTACACACACAAATACACACACAACAGTGGGTGCCAAAAGCAAAGCAACACACACACACACATACTTGAATTAATACAAAGTGTAAACTAATTTATGCATTGCATTCGAGTGAAACTTCTTCAAAAGACTATAACAAAATAATAACAACAACTATTTGCTAAATATTTATTTATAATTGTTTCATACATTTTACAAACAAAAACAACAACAACAAAACATGTATATTTATAATATGTAAATTTAATGCAAAAATGCAGAAAAAATCCCAAAACATCTGTTGCAAACTTAGTTGATAAGAGATACATTACTACATATATCGATCGATATCAGACGTAGCTTTATCAGAATGCGTACCAATGTACCCTCCAACCCCTTACCAACCCCTTGCCAAATGGAATGGGGTTGGTCGGGGGTCTCGGGTCATGTTGTGTTTATTTTTGTCTTATTAGTTAGTCGAATTAGTTCCAGCGTGAAAAAGATGTACTTCAAGAGTTATCAAACTACTGTTAACAATTACAACTAATTATTATTATTATTACTATTATTGACCATAAATATATAGTTAATTTCGTTTGTTTTACGAGTAATGTATTTGTACATTTTCGAATCGTACCTAATGTAGTTGAATCTGACGCATTGTCGTTTGTTTGTTGGCCAATTCAGAAGAGCAAAAAAAAACAAATTGTAACAAAACGAAAAAGAAAATGAAAATGAAACAAATGTTAGAAGTAGCAACAATTTTAGTGAAAATTTCAGAAGCATTGAATAAAAAAATACCAAAGAAATGTAAGAGAAATCTTTTATTTATTGCATTAAGGGTGGGTGTGTGTTTTTTCTTTCAGTGTGCTCGACGACAGATACCCTCTATAGCTGCTTTAAAATTAACTCATAACTTGGCTAAATTCCTAAAACAAACGCCATCGATTGGCATCAAAAGATCATGAGATCATAAACTCAAAAAAATTCAATCGGAACTTGCTCGGAAACAGGCTAAAAATACAAAATCCCGGATAATTCGAAAACAAACAGGACGATTGAGATGTCCTTTGGTCAGCTGATAGTCCTTGCTGAGACTCGTTGTTTGCCACAGGACTCGTCAGGATACTCCAGGATATAGCCGAGTTAGAGCTTATTTTTCCTATACAAAAAAGTCTGTTTAATTACGATCCTGCAAGGACATTCGTCCTTTTGAGAACATACGCAGATGAGGTTTGTTGAGGATCATATGTGTGCGAGAGGACATCAGCTTAGTCCTTAAAATGAGCGAGTTAGGGCTGATTTTCTGATTTTAGACCACTTTTTGTATGCTCCCCCTGTAAAATTTTAAGCTAAATTTTCTTAAAGGAACCTTAAATTCCTTGAATGCAAATCGATACTTCTGCTTATTTTTAGCCCAAAAAAACATATCTTCTCATAATTCAGACAAAAACGAGGTGGTGACAGCCAAAAATTACTCTGTAACCAACTGTTAGTAGTGCTAAAATGTATATCTTATCATTTTCATTTTATTAATTATTATATTATTATTATGTTATTATTTATTTTAATTCCTGCAATTACAACACACAGAATTTCAGCAATTTTTTTTATTTTTTCAGTGCAGATTTTATTTCCTAATTGTTAATTTACAATTTTACTTTCATGTTATAATTTTCGTCGTTTCGATTGCTATTATTTGACGTAAATAAAGAAATCATGTTGTATACTCCCAGAATTTCAAGTTTTACATTATCTTTTCAGTTCATAATTTTTATATACATTAATATTAATTGTTAAATTATAACTTTTCTTTATTTTGAACGCAAAGTTATTTTTCTATTGTCAACTGCTATTTTTTGTTGTAAATAAATAGGACAATTTAAATATTAAACATATATCAATTTAAATATTTACATTATTTTGTTTTATTTGTTTTCTATAATTCCGGCATTAAATGTTGGATCAATTAAAGCCTTTTTGTTTACCCGCAGAATATTTACAAATTACAAATTATCTATATATTAACGATAATGGTTAATTTATTATTTTACACTTATTTTGAAAGCTTCAGAAATTTGTCTCTTGCTGATTTATATTATCTGACGTAAATAGATAAATAGATAAATATAAATAATTAAATAAATATATATTAAATATTTAATATTATTGTAAGCAGAATAATATTATATTATATATTTAATTTGATGAAATCTTCCCAGCATTCGATAACGTTGTTCCACTGTGCACAGTTGTGATCGTCGCTCTCACTCAGCTGATAGAACAATTGTTTCTCTTGTTCTCTGCTGGAGACTCGGGAACTCGACACGGAACTTTTCCCAGCTGTTGAGTTCAGTTTTCTCTTGGCGTCGCTCGGAGCAAGTCGTGTTATTTACTCTCTCTATCTCTTCCCTTCAATTAGTATCTACTTGTGTGAGTTGTTGTTGTTTGTTTTCTGAAACAGAATTTGATATTATTGAATTAGTGTTAAGTTAAGTGCAAAGCGTCTTGTTTGTTGTTGTCAATGGAATTTGCTAAGAAGTTATTTATAAACTGAAAGCACGTGTTGTTTTTTGTTTGTCGACACATCGAAAATAATATAGAGATAATACCGATCAATTGATTATCGAAAACGTGTGTGTCTTGTCTTGTTATTGTTATCAATTGCACTCGTGTTATATATTTTTGTCTGTAATTGTTTAGAACTTGTCATGGCAACAACAATCACTTCACACTGTCTTCTTATCAGTCTCTCGAATGATAATGCCAATGAATAAATATGCTTTAATTGGCATTTGCCATATATGTAGAGAGAGAGCATGTCAAGTTGACAACTAGTATTATTTATGCAAATTCGACAGCAACTCGATTTGTTGTTGCCCCCACTGTATAGTATGTACTACTAACTTCCGCAATCCATAACAGTCACTGCAGTATGTCTACCGCCGCCGTTGTTGTTGACCTACGCTCGGACACTGTCAGCCAGCCAACTCCCGAGATGAGAGCTCGCATGGCACAGGCTGTGGTCGGGGACGATGTGTATGGCGAGGATCCCACAGTGCGGGAGCTGGAGACGAGGGCGGCGGCAATTTTCGGCAAGGAGGCGGGGCTATTTGTGCCCAGCGGCACCATGGGAAATCTACTGGCAAGTAAGTGGCACGACGTGCACATAAATAACATTGCTCGGCCTCGATTTGGGCTCTGAATCTTTAATAAGGCACATGCTCGGACTTAGTTTAAACTGAGGTTGGGCCGTCGCATCTTTCCTATCTCGCTAATGTTTATTGGCAGAACAAAAAGAGAAAAAAAACCGTTTGGAAAATGAAGGAAATGACGAAAGGAAAAAAAAAGAAAAGAAACGGCAACCTTAGTCGTATCATGCATCAAGCCCATAATCGTAAAGGTTAAGGACGCACCATATACATAACATTAATTTTTATTTTTATATACTTAAATATTGGACGTGTTTGCGAGTCCATTGTGAAGTCAACATCGTGACAATTTATGCGCCCACTCAAATTAATATTTCTAATGGAATTTTCATTTTATGAAAAGTGAAAATGCACCAAGTGCTCGTGCAAGTCATAACTCCCAAAACAAACTTGTTATACCCGTCAGTTGTAGAGTGCAAAGGTTACACTAAGATTATTCTTCTTGATTATATTAATTTTAATATAATAAAAGCTTTAGACGAAAAATACAAAATGTATATAAAAGGCAAAAGTAATTGATTTTACAATTTGTGTCGAATTTATCAGTATAGTATACTTTGTTTTAAACAGATAAAAATAGCTGTTTCTTAAATCAAGAATACTCGTCTTATACATTTTATTAAAATAAGATAACTTTGGGAAAAAATACATTAAAATTGCAAAACTATTTGTTGTGACAATCAAAATGATTTGTCTATCTTTATGAAAGTTTTTTTACGCATTTCTTAGATGAATATTCTTAGTTTTGAGTATAAAATATTTATGATGAGCCTTTTATTTATAACCTTTAATGAAATGTATGTAAGTGGGAGAAAAAGGTTTGGCAAACCCTCTAATATCAATATATTTCATGGCATGTCCGTCTGTATTTAAACCTAGATTTCAGAGATCACCTGCAATTTTATAACAAATTCAAGCACCTACACTTCACGAGCTAGAGACTCCTAATATGGTGAACAGATCAAATAACGCCATTATTTAAATTGTAATCCCATTTTTAATATCTAAATATTTTATTTTAATATACAAATATGTATTCTTCAAGTTTTCTATTTAATTTAAATTAAATAACCTTTTTTAAGGGTTTAATTCTAATTTTTAGATGTCGAATATTTCCCTTTATTATTGTCAGATATCCTAATTAATTGGATTAATCGAGATCCTAAAAGTATGCAGCAATTTGTTTACGATTGAAGTTTAAAATGCATAGATACAATTAAGAAAAATACAATTCGAATACCGAGTATCTCGTAGTCGGGCAATTGACTGTAGCGTTCTTACCTGTTACCTGTTACCTTTGAACCTGTTTGCAGTTATGGTTCATTGCCATCGACGCGGTGCGGAGGCCATTGTGGGGGATTTATCGCACATCTTTCTGTACGAACAAGGTAAACACTTAGCCGCAATGCAATGCGAGTGGGAAAAGCATGTTCTTTCTCATCGCTCATCTCTTTTAGGTGGCGCCTCCCACTTGGCTGGCGTCCAATTAGCCACGATTAGAAATCACCCGGACGGCACTTTCAGTCTTGCGGAGCTGCGGCACAAGATACGAAACTATAAGGACTGCCACGAGCCAGTTACCGCCATGGTTGCCGTGGAGAACACCCACAACATCTGTGGCGGCAAGGTGCTGCCCCTGTCCTACCTGGACGAGCTGGCAAGTCTGGTCCGTCAGCCAGGCGTGGGCATCTCTCGCATTGCCCTCCACATGGACGGTGCCAGGATCTTTAATGCGGCCGCCGCTCTGGGCGTCAGCGTGGAACGCATCACTCGTGACTTTGACTCCGTGTCCGTCTGTCTCAGCAAGGGATTGTCAGCACCCGTGGGTTCCGTTCTGGTCGGTTCCAAGGACTTTATTGCAGAGTGAGTAAGCGATGACTGACTTGTAATACGAGTTTCCTAAATGAGTGTTGATAAATAAAACTGAGAGTACTAAAAGTGCGGGGAAGAATTCGTTATAAATATATATAAATACATGGAATACAAATATCAGACAACTTGTAGCTAGTAAATAACAATTATAAGACCAAAACTAATCAACTAAAATTGAAAACAAGCCAGAGAGTCGGGGCAGTCTTCTTTTTTATTTGATTTCAATCCCTGGCAGAGCTCAGTACTCAATTTTCAACCAATCTTTCCTATGGCAACTATATGAAATAGTGAACCGATGTAAACCAAATTTTGTCAGAATGTAAAAGACTTCCCCAACCAAACAATTAGTCAGTTTGTTTGATAAATCTAAAGAAACAACAGCGAATTTCATAACAAACAATAAATTACGACCAAACGTTCCTATGGCAGCTATATAATATAGTTGTCGGATTTATATAAAATTTTGTCAGTATGTTTAAGATATGACCAAATGCATAATCTGTGGGATTGGTTGTGTTATGTCGAAAAACAAAATAGTTGATCATACTTTTAAATTATGATTTATGTCCGATTGTTTCTCTGGCAAATAAATGATATAGTGATCTGATCCGGCGGCAAAAAGACGGACCTCTGCCAAGTTTCATTCAGATAGCTCTAAAACTGAAAGACTAGTTTGCATAGAAACAGACAGAATAGGTATAAATAGTTAATGATATATATACATAGTTTAACTTATAAATATGCAATAATAATATAATAATGTGTATTATATTTGTATCTTATTATATGTATATTTGATTATTATTATCAACATATATATTTATTGTTAAAATTGATCCCCTTCTGTTTTTGTTGCTCTCGTCTTGGCAATATTTGTTGGAACAAATGAATTAACTAGGCTGCATACTTTGTGATATTCTCTCCGACTTTCTATTTCATCGACACTCACTTCTATCCTGCACTCACCTGACTTCATCTCACCTGCATTTCAGGGCTCATCGTCTACGCAAGGCACTCGGCGGTGGCATGCGGCAATGTGGAATTCTGGCAGCTGGTGGCCTTGTGGCACTGGAGCAGGTGGTGCCGCTGCTGGGAAAGGACCACGAACACACCATGCGCATTGCAGAAGGTAAGAGCTCGTTTACTCGTTGTTATCAATTTATTAGCCTAATTTCCGACAGCCATCGATAAGCTACGCAGTCCAAATATTGTCGTGGACTTGTCCACCGTGCAGACCAACATACTGTTAATAAAGATCGAGCAGCCCAAACTGACAGCGGATGAGTTTGCCGAGCGTCTTGGCCTTGTGGAACCGGAGGAGATCGCAGCTGGAGTTGTCGACAAGCAGGGGGCGGGAATTGTGCTCAAGGCCAGCGCCAGAGATTGGGAATTTATGCGTTTGGTGCTCTATCACCAGGTGGATGATGACCAGGTGGAACTGGCCATCAAGAAACTTAACTATGTCATCAGGCAGTACGATGCACGCTGGTCGTAATCACTGCCAGACACTGATAAAAAGAACTACAAATAAAGGTGGATGTACAGAAGTGCAGTTAGTAACAAACACAGAGGCACAAATTCAACAATTCCCTAACAAACTCTAACACCAAGCAAGTTGTCAACATTTTGTTGAATTACTTGCATAAAATTACACATTAAATGAAATAAATTGAATTGATTATTAAATCGAATAAAGTGACATAAATTACATACTTAAATGCATTTATTTATTGTAGAAAACTGAGACAGTGACGATATTAGATTTTATTAAAATATAAATTATACAAAACAAGCCGAACAGTCGGGACCCCGACCGTAATATACCCTGTGGGTTTACAGGAACCCGCTCAAATTCACTCCAGATGAAATTCTCTAGTAATTCGTTTTTTAATTTTTGTGGGCGAAGGGGGCGTGGCATCGTGATACATTTTTCTGGACACATCAACCACAAAATATTCATAATGTGTGCCAAATCTCAAGTCTCCAGCTACAAAACTGCTTTTGTTATTAAGTTTTTGAGTGACAAAACTGCTTGCTTTATGAGGTTTTACTTAATTTGTGGGCGAAGGGGGCGTGGCATCGTGATACATTTTTCTGGACACATCAACCACAAAATATTCATAATGTGTGCCAAATCTCAAGTCTCCAGCTACAAAACTGCTTTTGTTATTAAGTTTTTGAGTGACAAAACTGCTTGCTTTATGAGGTTTTACTTAATTTGTGGGCGAAGGTGGCGTGGCATCGTGATACATTTTTCTGGACACATCAACCACAAAATATTCATAATGTGTGCCAAATCTCAAGTCTCCAGCTACAAAACTGCTTTTGTTATTAAGTTTTTGAGTGACAAAACTGCTTGCTTTATGAGGTTTTACTTAATTTGTGGGTGAAGGGGGCGTGGCATCGCGATACAATTTTCTGGACACATCGACCACAAAATATTCATCATGTGTCCCAAGTCTGAAGACTCTAACTGTAAGATTGCTCTTGTTATAAGCTTTTCCGAATTGTAGGCGAGGGGGGCGTGGCATCGTGATAACATTTTCTGGACACATCGACCCCAAGATACTCATCATGTGTGCTAAATGTGAAGTCTTTATCTGTTATATTGCTCTGGTTATGAGGGTTTTGAGCCAAAAAACTGCTTGTTTTATACTTTTACTCTTACTTAATTTGTGGGCAAAGAGGGCGTGGCATCCAAAAAAAAAGATAAACTTGATCTGCCTGCAAAAATTACCAGTACTGGGACACTAAGTTCAAGCTTCTAGCTCTTACCATCTCTGAGATCCTTTCGTTCATACGGACGGACCGACAGACCGACAGACCGACGGACAGACGGACAGACGGACATGGCTATATCGACTCGGCTATTGATGCTGATCAAGAATATATATACTTTATGGGGTCGGCCATGCTTCCTTCTGCCCGTTACATACTTTTAACAAACTTAATATACCCCCACAGGGTATAAAAACTATGTGTGTATTTTTAACAAAATAATCTTAAATGTCTTTTATTTATAAATACAAATAATAGAATTATGAAATAATTGTTTTCTTTTTTATTTACAATCCATCCAGAGATGATAAGTAAATTTTATAAGTGAGGATATTTACAGAGGATAGTGAAGGAATTTAACTTTAATTTCTATTTAAAAAATCATTGCAAGTCTTTTAACTTCAACGTATGTAAGTAATATATATAAAATATAAATTGAATACCTCAAAATTGAAATATCGCATTTCAGATATTTTTGTTCTTTTATGTGCATTAAACACTATTTTTACACCCAGTGCCCAAAGAAAATGTGCAAAATGGCATAAGAAGGTATCTCCGACCCTATAAAGTATATATATTCCTGATCAGTATCAATTGCCGAGTCGATTGACAACTGTCCATCTGTCTGTCCGTCCGTCTGTCCGTCTCTATGAACGCGTCGATCTCAGTAACTAAAAGAGCTGGAGCTTATGATAATCTGTTTGCGCTGTCGGCCGCTTTGGCGCTATACATTGTGCTGCAAAAAAGCTGAAGGCTACACTCAATACTATAGATTGTCTAAAAAGCTGAATGCTACTGGCGATGAAAGATTTAATATAATATCTAGCCTTTGCGCTATTGCAGACTACATTGTGTCGGTGACGAAAAGCTAAATGCTATTGGCGATCGTAAAATTTATTTGCATAATAAAAACTGAAGATAAGAGTTATTTATGTATTTATGATGATGACAGGCGATGTGTCAGGAATATTAAATCTCTGATGAGGAACACCAAAAATTCTTGCAGTTGTTTTCAAAAGAACTTTAACGGAGCTTTAATTTAATACTAAAATATTTGTTTAATTAATAATTTTGTTGAAATATGAAATAAATTTTTGCCATTCGACTTTTGTCGATTTTTGTAACTGCGAAAGTCTGCCCGAAAAAGAAAATCTCTTAGATTAACGATTTCGGAAACACATCAGAATAATTAAATTATTAGATTTTGTTTTTGTTTTCGGATATTTAATTAAAAGTCAAAGCGAAAACTGGCATAATTTGTATTAGTGCTTCTTGAGTGGATCGAGGCGGCGTTTACATTCGCGCATGAATGCATCCAATCACAGGACAAGAGACAGGAGACTCCGGGCTGGCAATGCTGATGGACTTCTGTGTATGCGTCAGTCTGTCAGTCCGTCCGTCTGTCTGTCTGTCTGTCCGTCTGTCTGTTTGTCTGTCTGCATGACTGCCCCACTGAATGAAGTAATAAAATTATTTTTAAAAAATCATTGTCAATTTTGCGATGCTCATCGATTTAAAAGCCGAACCAAGTTGGATGCTGGGCATTTTCATCTTCATCTTCTTTTGCCTTTGGCCGATTGTGATTTATAAGCAAACTTATCGCGTTGATGTGGCAGGGAATCTGCTCAACGTGATTGCAACAGCAACGGGGGCAAAAGTGGCAAGTGGCAGGTTGCAGGGAGGATGGCAACATTGTAGCAAATCGAGCAACACATAATAGATTTGAGTACTCGTATTTTGACTGACTGAACTGTATCAAAGACGGGGCAAAATGCCATTCTCTGTCTCTTTGCATTGAAATGTTATATTTTGTGAATTATGCCGAGATGGAATTCAATTAGAGAAGTTGCTGAAGCATTTGATAAATTGAAATTGAATTGACTGTATGAAGGTCGACTGTCCATGTCGATTAATGTGCCATCCGCATTGGCTGATGGACAGAGTAGTAAAATCAAAAAAATAGCAAACTTTTACGGACAATTCATTTGATTAAAAACTGTAAATTCTTTGCTAAATTAAATGCGAACAAATTCCAATTGGGGCAAATTGTTTCTAAATGAATTGTGAGTTCAGCCTAAAAGTATGCTTTAAATTCCAACTTTTAAACAACATGCTTGCAACATGAATGCAGCTAAAAAGTATGCAACAATTAAAGTTCACATCGCTCGAGAAACACGCAACCGTGATAGAGAGAGAGTGAGAGAGTGAGAACAAGAACGAATGAGAAGCGAGTCTAAAAATAGCACGCAGACATGCGAGGTTGACGTTGACGCTTACGTCGCTGTCGACGCTGTGGTGTGAAAACGCTTGTTTATTGTTGCCGCTATTGCTCTCCCTTTCGTATTAGTTATTGTTGTTGAAATAATTTAAACTTCAATTCGCTGTCACTTCTCGCCTCTAGTTGATTAGAGCGTTTTGGCAGCCTCGCTTCAACATGTCAGGATGGCCGAGCGGTCTAAGGCGCCAGACTCAAGATTGTAACATTCTTGCCTTTCATAGAAAGGTCGATGAGCGTTCTGGTCCTCTCTGAGGGCGTGGGTTCGAATCCCACTTCTGACAAATACTTTTTTTATACTTTTTTTACATTTAAAAAATGTACTTGCTGTTTATAATGTACATTTATTATTTAGCTGTAATTGCGTGGGTGTTGAACTCCCACTTCTGACAAATAATTTTGTTATTTTATTATGTATTTACATTTAAAAATTGTACTTGTTATTTATAACATGCATTTATTATTTAGCATGACTTGCTCTGTAATTGCGTGTTATAAACAGTTAATAGCAATTCAAGCTAATTAACATAATTATATAAATAGCTTGGGGTTATTTATTTATGCCACACGCACTTAGGACGACTTTTTAACTAAATTAATTTGTTGTAATCAATTATGTAAGTACGATTGCATTCGATGTAGTTGAAGTTCAAGTAATTTAATTATAAATTTACACGCCTGACACAATCAATTAAACAAAATTACGCGTGTACCACGACAATTATTTAACAATTCTGTCTACAAAAGTGTGTAAAATAAAAATACTTGAATCGAGATAGATACTAGATCTCTTGATAAAGTTTTATCGGTCATTAAAAAACCTTTGGAACTCAGTAGATAGTTATTATTCGTTTTCTTTTGCTTTTAATGCAAATTTACTCTGTTTAATGGACTTTCGCATATATTTACTATTTTACCATTGTGCTATTTATATGAGAGGGGCTTTAACTTTATTGGCAACGCCATTTGGAGGCACGTGCCACGACCTGATAGACTCTTAATGTGTTTCATATTATAGAAAATACATGATGTATAGTAGGCCGCCGTTTGGAATGGCCAAACCAAACTAAAACGCAATACCGTCATTATGGTAAAACTGGCGTGTTACACTTAAATGACAAGAAGTCATGAAATAAAGTCGTAAACTTTGAAACAAACTGGAGCTGCAAAGTCTAGGATATGTCTGAAAGTCTGGATGTCTGCCAAGGACTCGTTAGTTGGCAAACTACTCGCATTTTGGCGCTGCATAAATTGAAATTTGCATTAAGTGGCGCCGCCTCAAATGATAATTCAATATCCGGAAATAAAAAGCAAACCTTCGTCTTCGGTTCTTTGTTCTATTAGGTATTTACTTTGAGCGCAATTTGATTTGTCTGGCTGATGATGGGTTTTCTGGTCTGGTCGGCTGTAATTTAATTAATTGCATGCGCGTAAATAAAGTCAAACATTCTTTTTTTTGGTATTTAATCAACGAGAAAGGATAGAAATGAGTCACAGAGTGTTAGAGGGTCGAAGACCAAAGGCAAAAGCGAACCAGGAACTTCAATAAGTCATGCGAACGAAAAACTCACTTTGAAAATTACACAAATCTACATTATATATAAGTGTGTGTGTGTTATGTGTGTGTGTTGTGTGCTGTGTGTGTGTGTGTGAGTGTGTGTGTGTGTGTGTGTGTGCTGTGTAGGTGTGAGTGGGTGTGTCTGAATGAACATAACGTGATTGCTGCCAATTTCAGAAAGCAACAAATTGATGATGAGCTAATGCCTACAAAATTATTGGGCTATAATTTAAGGAGGGGCACAAAAAGTGAACAAAGCGAGAGAAAAGAGAACGAGAAGTGTTTAATTAAAGAAATAATGGGAAAAATATAGATCGAACTTAATTATTAGTTAAATTGGATTCCCGTATATACACAGATACGCGACTTTAACAAAGTTCATTTAAATGAATAGTGAAATAAATGTTGAATAATTCATTGAAGAGATTGTAAATTTGTTCTTAATTAAATATGTCAGCAGAAATACGTGAAATTACTAAATAATCAGTTAGTTTCGCTATGACTTAACATGATTTTGAGAATTTAACAATCGAAGTTATTCACAAAAACTTAAAATATAGTTCTTCATAGTTAGAAATGAATGCATAAATATCGAAGTTAAGTAAAAGACTGGTTGCCCTTTAAAAAAAAAGGTTTTTTTTTTCAAAGAACCAACTTTATTATACTTAATTTAAACAAGAACTAATAGTTTTTACATAAATTAGCTTTTATTAAACATGATTAAATAAGTCTTCAACCAGCGAAGGTATTCATAAAGAAAAGTACAAATAAATGTGGCATACTTTCAGGCGAACACATAAAAATGCAAATTAAGTAAAAGTTCTTTTCAATTTGATTGGTTTATTGAAGAAAGTGTTTAATTGAAGAACTTTTGAGACATATATTGAACTAACTTATTTATTAATTAAATGCACACATGCATAAATATTGAATACTATCAGAAAAATCAAATTTAAATAATAGAGCCTGTCAATTTGTTGGGTTTATATCAATTGTTATTAAATTAAAAGCACCTTAAAGCTGCTTACAAGTATCTCACTACGTGCAAGCAGCAGTAGACAACTTGAAGTGCAAACTGTTGGCAGGCACTGTTGTTGTGCAGGAAATGCAAACACATTTTGGCTAATGTACAAGAATGTATCTCAAGCTCCAATGCACTTACATACGAGTAGTTGTAGTTGTGTTGTAGAGTAAACTGTGAGCTGCTTAAAGCTGCCACTTGCAACCTAAGTAAGACATTAATATACTAGGCTGAGCTTCCGTCTGTCCGTCCGTCCGTCCGACTGTCCGACTGCCGTTTTAACCAACCCGTAACGCCCCCGCATTCATCAGTCAAGTCAAGCTGCCACTGCGTTTGCGTGTTGTGTGTAAATTTGAAGCGCAAAACAAATGAAAACTTCATGACTCGAATCGACTTTGTACTTGCCACTGTGCCATTAAATACACGTGCCACATTGCAACTTGCAACACTGCTCGCAATATGCTGGCAAAGCCATGTGGCAAGTGTTCGCTCTCTCGCGTATTTTATGGCAACTTACAGGATGAGGCAACTTAATTAGCTGCTGGCTACGACTTCGATTGCAACTGCAACTGCAACTGCAACTGCAGTGCACCTGACATTTAACATTATTACGCGACGCCTGCAAATGCGACCAGTCGAATATATTACGAGAACGAAGCCCCAGTCCCCATTCCCCATTCCCCATTCCCCAATCCCTATTCGCCATTCGCGTTTTGCAATAAACTTGCGCTTTAAAGTTGCTGCTACTCGACGCTGCGCGGCGTTTAAGCGGTGTTAACCGTAATGTGCACAACACTCGACGCCATTTGCAGAGCTGCACCCAAAATGGCCGACTATAAGCCGCGCCACCAGCCACCAGCCACCATCCGGTTAAAAGCGAGCCTCAATAAAAATAAATGCCGGCAACATTTGTGTCTTTGGTCGTTGGACGGAAAAAGTTGGCGTGTTTCATTGCACTTCTATGAGGGGGAAACTGTGCTTAGACCGGGGGGCGGGGGAGGGGGGAACGGGTGAAAACGGGGTTGTAATCGGGCTATAGTTGAGCATTCTATGGGTGCAGCTGACTTACGATCCAAACAAGTTCAACAAAGTTGCACGACGTCACAGACTTTAAAGTTTAAACTGTTGTCCCCATTCTCAAATCGCATAATGAATGTCAAGCTATTAAAGTTGTACAAAATATAAAACTATTTACTTAAACAAACATAGTATATTTAACTGTTGTGCCAGTTCTAAAATAATGAATGAAAAACTATTGAAATTTTAAATAAACATAACATTTTGTTGCAGCATTTATTTTAAATCATCTACTCGAATGTTTAATTCTGCTTTTTTATGACCAGACAAATTTCATCAGTCACTAAATTATTATCTTTATATTTATGCAATTTAGAGAAAATAAAACTATGATTTTTACTATTGAAAAGAATTCACACAGTATATTAAATGTCTCTTACTTTTTTCTTACAGATTTAGAAAAATCAACTTACATTTATTATAATTTTAATAAACTAGATTTTTCCCAATTTTTGGTACTCTGTGTGCTTTTATTTATTTCAATTTCTCAGCTCCAGCTTGCTTTTCAATTCCTTTTGTTTCTTTTGGCTTTGTTAAATTTAATCTTTTTTTTTTTGTCTGGGTTTTTAAAATTCTTACAGAAAATAAACTGAATTTGTAGGATGCAGCATAAATCGTATTATACTAGTATATATAAGTATTCATGGAATACCAACGATTTCTCGGCCTGTTGAAAAGAAGTTTCATGCACATTTATGTTTATTATTGCATAAATCAAGGGATAAACCTGCATATAAAGTTGTGGTTGACTCGCTGTTGTTGTTGTTGTTGCTGTTGTTGTTGCTGTTGTTGTTGCTGTTGTTGTTGCTGTTGTTGTTAGTCAGCCTGGTTAACCTTAGCATGTAAAGAAGCACTAGCCAAAGTGAACTAAGCGAGCAAGCACAGAGCTCGCCACATAAATTTATATGCGAAATTGTTGTGATGCATGCTCCTGGCCATATAAAATATATCTGACCAACAACAACAACAACAATAAGTATAACAACAACAAAAAGACTAACTACAAAAATGAGAACAACAACAGCAACAACAACTGCATTAACTATAACAAAAGAAAAAGCTATGGCAATAATATCGCAGCCAAGCGCAACTTTTTTGCCCAATTCAAAGTTGCACGTTGCATTCAACTGTAATGTGTGTATGTTTGTTTGTGTGTGTGTGTGTGTGTGCACTCAGAAAAAAGGCTGAAAATAGCCCTTAAATATGGCAAAGGCTTTTCTTTTCTAGAAATATTAAAGCTTTATCAGAAAAACTATCACAACATATGTTTTACATCTAAAATAAAATCATTTTATTTATAATTTTCTCTACAATACTTTTTAAGAATAAGTAACAATTTTGTAAAATAAGAATATTAAACTATTATTTATACGACAATTTGCTATAAATATTACAAAATAATTTCTTACTAAGAAAGGCAACTTTAAGATAACGAGAAAAAACTTTTTTAGCAGGTTAAAACAGATTTCTATAAAGTTGTTCATAAATGAACATATTTCTTAAACATCCCTCGGTCCGCGCGGCCAGATGTGGGATAAACCACTTGAAAGGGTCACCAAAACATCAGGTTACCAAACCGGTTGTGATACTGGCGCTCAGAAAACGAGGGACAATTACAATATAGACAAACATGCATGCCTAATGAATATGGAGAAATAAACTCATAAGTCTATATGACAATGAGAAGATAGGAGTAAGGATTACTTTAAACTATCATGTACTCGATCTAACTAGTACATAAGATTCGTTTAACGCTATATTGCACTCTGTCTAACACTATAGCTAACTTGATATAATTAGTAATTAAGACTCTTGAACGCTGTAGTGAACCGTGTCTAGTTCTATAGCTAACTTGATCTAATTAGTACATAAGATATTCTATAAAACACCATACAAATCAATAAATGATGTTCAGTTCTTAAAAACCAACACGTGAGTGTTCTTAGTTAGGGATTTGAAACTTAGTAAAAGTAAAGCTTTCCATGCAATAGTAGATATTATTTCTAACGTCTAGCAATTTGTCGCTTCTTTCGTTTACCAGCAAATACGATTTTTATTTGAATAACTATTCTATTTCTTATACTGTAATTTCTTTCAAATATTAGAAAATAATTTCTTATTATTGAAACTTCTTTGTAATTATAAGAACAGGTTAAAATGGGTTTCTATAAAGTAGATATTAATTCTAAGGTCTAGCAATTTGTCGTTTCTTTCGTTTACCAGCATATAAGACTTATGTTTTAAAAAAGCTTTAACTACTTTGTAAACCATTAATTGTTTTCAATTGTTAGAAATTAAATGTTAAACTAACAAGTGTTGATTTCTTCAAAATACAAAATTTATATGTAAAATCAACCAAATATAAAAACAAATCGGAGCGATAGTTGGGTGCCTAAGCTAGCTCTAAAACTGAGACACTAATTTGCATAGAAACAGACAGAAAGACGGACAGGCGGACGGACAAACGGGCTTGGTATCAAAAATTTAAAATAAACTTGATCTGCCTGCAAAAAAAGAAGTGCTGGGAGATCAAGTTTAAGTTTCTACCTCTTACCATCTCTAAGATCCTTTCATTCATACGGACAGACGGACAGACGGACGGACGGACAGACGGACATGGCTATATCGTCTCGGCTGTTGATGCTGATTAAGAATATATATACTTTAAGGGGTCGGCCACGCTTCCTTCTGCCTGTTACATATTTTTAAAAAACTTAATATACCCCCACAGGGTATAAGAAACCTTTCCTACAATCTGATAACTTATTATGATATTTTTCCTAAAATGAAGAACTATATTTATGATTATATTTACAATATTATAGAATATTTAATAATATTTATTTTTCTGAGTGTGTGCGGCTTTATGTGTGTGTTATGCAGTTATTTTATTGTTGTTGCTGCATTTCAATGGCAAACTTCACCGGACATGCTTCATAGCTCTAATTATACATGCGCCTTCCTAGAAGCAACTTCCTCTTTGGGAGCAGCACTAAAAGCAATAACAACAATTGAAGTTCTTGTTGTTGTTGTTGCTGCTGTTGTTGTTGTCGTTGCTGTTGCTGTTGGTGTATATGAGCAAGTATATAATTGTGTGTTGTGGCTGTTGTTGTTGTTGTTGTGTTCGTGTTCTACATTGGCGTTGGGACAACACGTCGTATGCTTAACTCAACTCGACTCGTATATGTATTTTTATGCCCCGCAGCACAAACACATGTAAATCTTTGTGTATATACACGTGTAGGCAGGCAGTGTGTGATGTGTAAGTTTTTCTTTAGTTTTAACTCCTGAGGTGGTCGAGAAACTTTGCATGTCTGCTTACTAATTCATGGATTGCTGTGCGCTCTTTTAGCTGAGCTCTCTTCTTCTCTACCTGGGCTGCCATTATTTCTGTCTCACTTTTGATTTGATTAGCCACAACAACAACAACCACAATTCAGCTCGGCCAAACTCGGCTGGCCAGTGAATAAATTTATGTACATTTTGCTAGCATAAAATATGGCATTAAAACTTAATGTGCGACTCGGTGCACGCAAAGAGAGAAAAGCTAGAAAAATGAATAAAAATAAAACGTAGACGTAGAAGGAGTATAAATATATTATTGCCGAGTCGAATATGGAATTCTCTGATAGATTGCAATACGATTTTGCATAAATTTGAAATTGAATTTGATTTATTCGAATTTTTGCCTCGACAATTATATCGAACGCAGCAAAAAATGTGTTAAATAATGTATTAAATATAAATTAAAGATGATTTTGCTGTTAAAAATGTAGAGAGTTTTATATTATTATTCACAATCTTACTTTTAGTCGTACACTCAGCAAAGTTAAGAAGTAATTAATACTTAACTAAATGTTATTGATTAATTACAAATTTGTGTCTTCAATTTGTCTTATTTTATGCATAAAATATTTAAGATGAATATGCTTAATTTTGTATATTGCACTTCTTTAAAAGTGTAATAACAAAAGTCTCTTTATTCACTAAACTCTTCAATTCCCGCTCCAATTACAAACTTCTTAACAAAGTGTTGATAACCTTTGGTAGGGTACAAAAACCAAAGCAAAGGGCAATATGAAGACATTATTGGAATGTTGAATACAAAATTGCTGGCCAGTTTGCTGAGCCAAATAACAGGCTGGCTAATAAGCTGGCCCAGCCCAGTTGAACACGGGGGCAGCCTGATTAACCGTGCCACATTAGCATATTTTTTTACTCCAGAAATTATTTTATAAATCACTTCATTGACATTTCTTATGAGCCGACGAATTGCGGGGAATTTCTTGGGAATTAAAAAAAAAAAACCAAACAAACAAACAAATATGTTTTGAGGAAAGTGAGAAATGTCTGCTTGGGGGCGCGTTTTTCTAGGCTCACAGACTTGCGACCTGAGAATTGACGCGCTTACGTGCCACAGAAACATTTGTCTTACTGCCGCTTTTTGCGTGTCTTAATTAGCGTTCCCTGTCCCTCACACCATCTCCATTCCTTCTCCCCCCTTACACACACACACAAGAAAAACCGCAAGAAAGTTTCCCGACGCAAGTCTAGGCAGGAATTTATGTATTCTAGATAAGAGCCGCCAGATAATGCGAAGAGTCGATGCCGCTGCCAAATGCCAGCAAAAGATGCCTGCTTTGGATAAACTGCTGCAAGGTGTAGCATAAGGGAACAGAAGGGGGGGAAATGTGGCAACGGGGCATGCTAATGAAGTGCGAGAGGTGGCAGGGAATATGCTTAAAGTTATTTGACGCTAAAAACAATGCCACGCGACCAACAAAGAAATGCAAAAGTTTCCAACGAAAAAGAAAATTATCGGTTTAGTGCCACATTTCCAGCAATCGAACTTTGTAAAAGGTTAATGGCCAAAATGGGCCAAAACTTTGCCATATTTAAGATGAAGCCAAAACACACACACACACACATTTGTGTAAAATCGAAAGGTAGCGAAATAAACTCGATTGCAATCAATATTAATTAGGAGTTTAAAAAAAGATTGCAGACTGCAATCGAAGCTTCAACTTGTAGCAGACACTGTATAATGATTTCTTAAACAAATAATAAAAAAAAACAAAAGTCTGTCAATATTTTGCTTACTGTCAAAAATAATAAATATAATTTATTTTATTTAGATTAAGCGTTGAATCCGTACATACTGAATTAGTAGCTTAACAACACAGGCAAACATAATTGATAACAGGACCCAACCGCATGCTATAAGCATCGGGCACTCACTAAGAGGACTTTATCGTTGGCCAATGGTTTTGACAAAGCCCAGTCTTTTTAGGCGCCTCAAAGACCTGGCGGGGAGTAGGGGTACTGAGGTGTCTGATCAGTCTATCGCTGTATCTGCTTGTGTGCCTACCAATCTGCTACTCCACAGTATGCAGCTTCAGGTTAGAGCCTCTAACATACCAGGGACAGTTAGTAATTAGTTAGTAAGTTTGTAGTTCGATTTTGCTGATATTTCCTAGATATGCATGCCGTAGAGCCAGATTGGGGCCAGACAGTAGACTTAGACTATTCTTTTAGCTCTCAATGACATGGTGCGTCTACTATTGATCAGCCACCGCAATTGCTGCATCCTTTGACCATACTTTCTGTCCTTAGATGGGCGACAAAAGTTAAACGCTTGTCTAGGATGAGGCCGAGATATTTTGCCTGCCTTGGTTGTTCCAGGGTTACACCCTTCAGTGAAGCTGGGATTGGTCGTCTTTAGTAAATTGACCTTTAAATTCCAACTCATGCACCAAGCTGCCAATGAGTTGAGTTATTTCAATAGATAGAAGAATTGAATGATATTTCGTATTAAAAAGTATTTATTTCCTTTTTCATATACAACTTCCTGTTAAAAATTCGCTAAAATTAAACAAAATCCATTTTTGTAATCACATTTATTTGAAATCTTTGGAAAATTGTATAACGTTATTATGAAGCCCCAAAAAATAAGCTAGGCTTGCTTTCACAAACCGAGTTCCACTTAAAAAGGTTGCAAATTGCAAGCTTTAATTTGTCATAACTGTATTTGTAAGCCAATTGAGATTTTGTTAGCTACTAGCTAGTACTTGGCAAAGCTAACAAAGTTAATACCTTGGCAAAATTTAACTAGGCAACAATGCAAATAACCTTTTCAAGTGCATATTGGGAAAGTCATTCAAAATTGTTGCCCAGGCCAACAAAAGTGTTGCCTTTTATGACATATTTTAGCTTGTTGCTGTTGCTGTTGGTCTAAAGTAACATGACCAAACTCAACTCAACTGCAGCTCAAATTCGAAGCACGTCGAGTTCTTGTGTCCTTTTGGCGTCTAAAGTGTTACGCTTCTCTCTCTCTCTCTCTCTCTCTCTCTCTGTTGGTTTGTGCACTTGGCCAACGACATGTGGCAGTCGTTAAATGCTAATTGCAGCATACTTGTAACAGCTTTATGGGTTTCTGCTGTTGTCCAGCGGGGCGGATAACAAGAGTGCCGCAAAAGCAATTGGCCCTGTTAATTGCGAGACGTAACTCGCTACCAAAAATTGATTTACAAAGTGGGTCAACTAAGTGAAATTCAAGCTGCACTTGCTGGTGCCGGGTTTTTGGTGGCTCATCTCATCAGGCAAAACTGAACCACTTAATATCCGCGAATGAAAATGCCGCAGAACCAAAAAAGGCAGCGGCAACAAGAGTAGCAGCATCATTTGTCCAACCATTTTGGCCCTGGCTGCTCTGACTGTGGCTGACTGAAACTGGTAGACTGTTAGCTGGGCATATGGTATTCATAACGTAACGAGCGAGTTCTCTATGCAAATTTGGCCAAAATACAGCCCACAGCAGCAGCAGCAGCAACGGCAGCCATACCAATTTCATTATGGCAATGACACAACAGCTAAGCGACCTCCAACAGACTCCCGCGTTATTCGGATTGCCAGAGAGACTGAACATCAGATAGCCATGCAAAATGTTATTCCGTACAATTTTTGGTGGCAGGCAGACAGACAGACAGACAGAGGGACAGACAGACAGAGGGACAGACAGACAGATGGACAGGCAGCATAAGACCGCAGCTAGGGATGTGCATCGATATGCTGGATATCGAGGCGATGTTATAAGTAAAACACTTTATCAGTTTCTGTTTATAAATAACTATAAGTATGACGTTTACTTAGATATAAGAGGGGGTTGTTCTTGCTTCTGTTAAATAATTGAATATATAAAATATAAAACTTATTAATACTCTTTTAAATTATAAATAATTATATAATATAATAATAATGTAAGGAATTATAATATTTATTATTAACATATTTAAATTATTTAATTTTATTAACACAAAGTATTATAATTAATAATTGAGTTAATCAAACTTTCGTTAAATAAATATATATTTATTAATATTTTTAAAATTATTTATAATTTGCATTATATTGACTGAATGTTTTATTGTAATAATATAAAGTTTTAATACACTTGCCATGGCTTCTGAGAATCTTTAGGGGATGCAAGTCTATAGGATACATCCGACGTATCTGGAGAAAAGTGAGAGTGGCATTCATTTCCAAAGCATGGAAGATAAGCCACTGCCCAGCGAAGGACTATAGACCGATTAGTCTATCATCGTTTTTATGAAAAACGCTAGAATGACTTCAGGACCTATATCTGCGGACAATGCTGACACCACATGTCTTCAGTGGTTCTCAACACGCCTACCTCAAAGGTAGATCCGTGGAGACAGCACTTCCTGAGGTAGTTAATAATATAGAAAATACCTTGCAATATATCCAAAGCACTCTGGCCAAAACGTAACCCAAAGCGATCATCTGAACTTCTATACTTTAGCAAGAACATGATAAGAGTGTTGATAGGAGTCTTGACGGATCACTCTGCCATTGGTCGAATGGCACTACGGTACGGTGTACCATCTCAAGACTTTTGTCGCAGCTGTGGGAACGAAGAAGAAGAGGAGAGTATCCAACACCTTCTATGTGACTGCCCTGCACTTCTTAGAAGGAGAACCCGTTTTCTCGGGGAACCCTTCTTAGAGGAACTGGACAGTCTATCAAAACTGCGACTGGAGGATCTGGCACTCCTCGTGAACTCCACTGGGTCATTCCAGGGGCAAATCTCGCCCATCTGGACTAAAATCCCCTTTCCCGCTTCCGTCAACCCTCCCATTACCCTTTCTATTCCTACAGCCAGCAAACAAACACAATGGGCCTCAGGCTGAGCTCAACTTGTTGAGCTGTCTGCAAAACCGAACCTAAATTAACCTAGAGTCGTAGGCCTTAGTTGCTAGTACTCTACATATATTAAGCCATATTATTGTACTCTACATTTTAGTAGGCAAATAAACAACACAAATAATTTTTACTAATAATATTCTATGTGATATTTTCCCTCCGATAGTTTTCTTTTTGCCGATACGCATCTCTAGCCACAACCACAATGCTGGCAACATCATTATGCAGCCAGAGGCGCATTGAAATGCAGTTTCATATTTGCATTTATCGTTTAGCTGAACACGATTCTTCTAATTACCAAAAGCGATGAGAAGATGCGGCGACTAATGCAGATTTCGGCAACACTTGCTTCGGGTCCAATTGTTTTTCGTTCGCTTCATTTTCAAAATGAGATTGGCTTTAAATGCGGATACATTCTCAATTGCGTCGAGATTGATTTATGCCAATAACAACGATTCATGTCCTTCAGAAGGACATTACGTACGTGCTCGTATATTATGCAAATAGAAAAGGTATATGTCCCTCCCCACCTCCTCCTCTGTCCCCTCCTAACTTTCCCTTTGCTGCTTGCCAGTTTATGGCTTCTTCTGTCTTCAATATCCTTCCTCATGTTGAGTCGCTTCATTTGATTTTTCAATTGTCATCATATTATTATTATTATTATTATGTTGCCTCGTCGCATCGTCATACAATGGAAATGCATTTTGATTTTGCCCCTGGACATTGTGGAGGGGGGGGGGGGGGTGGGGGGAAGAGGAGGAGGAAAGTGAGTCAGTGTCGAGTGCAGACTCATAAATTATGCATGTGAATGCATGGTCAGATTTTAAAAGAAAATGTCAAATATGAACGAGAATTTCTATAAGTGGTTTAAATTTAAGGAAATTTCATTTTTAAATTGGCTTGTGCTGAATACAAGTATACTATTAATAAAGTGGTGAAATGGGCTAACTTAAACAGGCCGCAGATATTAAACAGTATAAATATGAATATAAATAAATAAATAAATATAAATGAATAAATAAATAAAGAAATAAATAATTAAGTATATAAATAAATAAATTAATATAAAATGTAAATAAATAAATATAAACAGTTTAAGTATTAATTTACATTAACTAAGAATACACCTAAAATACCTTGAAGTGTATTATTGAAATATATTACTCCACCAAATATACAAATAACCTAATAAAAAACAAGCCGATCAGTCGAGCGGGCGCGACAGTAGGATACCCTGTGCAGGTCTTCAAAGAAAAGTTTTTTTTATTATAATGGGATTTAAATATATCGCTTGAAGTCGATTTTGCTTACATCGAGAGTAGGTTGCTTGCGATAGTCTGGCAACACTGGACTGCGGCTGTTGATTGTTTATGTTTAGCGCCACAGCAGACGAAAAGCATATCAAACATACATGAACAAACGCGTCGACGCGGCGCAGCGACTGCTCTGCTACAGCGCTGCAACGCTTATGCTGCGCTGCATAAATTTGTTTCTTCAATAACTTCTGAGTTCAATATCCGATCGCACTGAAAATTATAGCACACATTTAGAGTAGGATACTTACCATGTGTGCCAAATCTTAAGTCTTTACCTATAAAACTGCCCATGTTATCAGCTATTTCAAATTATGGGCGAAGGGGGCGAGGCATCGCAATGAAATTTTCAGGACACATAAAGCCTACACTTTTTATCATGTGTGCCAAATCTCAAGTCTCTAGCTTTAACATTGCTTATGTTATGGTGATTTTTCCAATTTTAAAACCAACGGGACTTGGTATCGAAAATTGAAAATAAACTTGATCTGCGTATGGTATTCAGGACCCTACATTCCAAATTTGAAGTCTCTAGCTCTTATAGTTGCTGAAATCCACGCGTTCATACAGACGGACAGACAGACGGACAGACGGACGGACGGACAGACAGACGGACAGGTGTCAATCGACTCGGCTATTGATACTGATTCAGAATATATATACTTTATAGGGTCGGAGATGCTTCCTTCTGCCTGTTACATACATTCACACAAATTCATTATACCGCTTTTGCCCATTTTCAATGGGCACAGGGTATAACAAATAAAATAAATATATATTAGCTTAATTGTATTATTTAATTTCACCATATTGATATAACTTTCTTATTAACTTGACGTTAAATTAATTTAACTTTTTCTTAATGAAGTTTAAACTATATTTAGAATTTTAAAAAGAAATTAAAAAAAAAGGATAAGAAATAACTTCTATTAATAATGAAAACATTTCTGTTATATTTAGCGACGTTTTTACTTTGTTAAATTGGGTGTTTAGCCGACTCGAGGTCTATTTATTTGTCGATATGACAGACAGATCAAACATTCAACAAAACACAAAAACACCTGCCAAAAAGGCAAGGAGCTAGGCTTGGTATACAGCTGTTTCAGCAGATGCCAATCTCCCTCATCAGTACCATTTAAGCTAGCTTAACCAACGATCCAAGCTTGTTCTCTATCTTGTGAAGCTAGAACTTGTTGGGAATTCTAAGCGAGCAACGTAGAAAAGAAACGCATGAAAGTTGAGCTCGCCTTTTGTGCGTTTTGTTCTAATTGTTGTAGTTTCCGTAACTGAGTGTAAAAGTGCCATAAAATTATAAGTAGAGCTTGTAGTGTTAAGATGTAGAATAAAATAAACTTGAATGTACTGATTAAAGTAAACGGATGGAGGAACTCAACTCGAGTTCTGATCAATCATATAGTATATTCTTTACAGGATCTGCCCCATGTTTACTTAAATGCCACATTTCTTCAAATAATTATAACACACGCTGAAAAGGTCTGGAAATTACTTTTACTGTGAAACTCGCAACAAAGTTTTGGCTTCTCATTTAAGGTGTCAGAATGTTGCGTAGTTCATTAATCAAAGCTGTTAAAAAACTAATTTAATGCAACTTAAATCAAAAGCAATTGTTGTTTCAGAGCTGCAATTTAGTCAGGTACTTCCGCACACTCACACACACACACTTACACACACACACACGTATGCAGACACTTACCAACACTGCCAGGGCACGTCATAATTACCAGATGGGCTGGCCAGTGTGCAAACTCAACTTATCAGCTATGCAATCATTGGCAATAAATTTGTGCCCACTTCCTGTTAAAGGCCGATTGAGTCTGGTTCCTTGACTTGGGACTGGGATCCGGTTGTGGGCATTTAAATGGCGCCGCTTATGCAATGCATGGCAAGCATAAACCTTGGCCAAGCTAAAGCCAAGGTGCAGGAACAGATTACGAGTGGACGACGGCCCAAAGGCGACTAACTTGGGACACGCACACTGAATTCTCCAGGCCTTTTTTCTCCACTTTCTCCCTCGGGGCGTGTATTTCGACGCGTTTGCGTGTCTTCCTCTTTACCTCCCTCCCCACCATCCGTTAGCACTTTGCGTGCATTTCTATTTATGTGCAGGGCATAAAGTTTAGTGCGCCATGAAAATGTAGAGAAGCCGCAATGGGAACGCCTGTGCGGCAAATAAACAGAAGTTCACTTTGTTTCCTCTTTCCTTTTGTTATTTTTACGCGCGCCTAAAAGTATGCACGCAATTTTTTCATTCCAACTGAGTGTGTCAGAGTGTATGTCTGTGTGTGTGTGTGCCGCGAGTTGCGGTTTGTTTGCATACAAACATTTGTACGTTGCCCGTTTTTATACCCGCTACACGTAGAACGCAAGGGTGTATTGTGTCTGTGGCAATGAATGTAACAATGCGATGAAGTCGTGGCCGACTCATTGCAGTGTATACAGTCAGACAAGTAATTGTTTTGACAAAATAAAACAGTTCTGTAAAATTTGATACCTTTTCTTGTATTTTAGATTTCTTTCTTATTAAATTATACTTACCTATTAGTATGAGCAACAATATGAATAATAAGATTAATTTTGCTTTACTATTTTATAAAAATAAGAAACATAAATGAGTATTTCTTATTTTGTCAAATAATGACAAGAGCTAGAGGCTCCAAATTTGCAGACGGACGCGTTTATATCCTAACGGACCTAAAATACCCTCAGACTTTGAATTTTAATCAGAATCCTGTTTTTTATTATTATATAAAATACTTTACATTCTCAATTTACCATATATGTGGATTGATATATTCCTGTGTACATCGATCCCTAGACAACAACAACGAGCAATGACAACATCAGGCGATCACTAGCAGGCGAATTCACTCCCAGGCGACTTGCCTCGCAGGCGAATTCGCCGCACCATAACCGAGTGACCTAAGAAGATCGGAGACCGAGACGCCGAAGGAAGTAGCAGTTCGGCCTCTGACGTGGAAGGTTGCGAGAACGACGAATGAAGATCACTAAGTTTCCAATCTACTTAAATACTTGTATTTACTCAATTATATAAAAAAACCTTCAATATATATTATATATATAATATATATTATTAATAATAATATTATTAATAATTAAATTAATAAATAAAAGTGTTTTATAAAGTTTTCTACGATCCGTTTGCCCTTGCAAATTGGTAAGAACTCCAGCATACTCACAGTTTTTTAGACAAAACGCTGTTTATTAATTCAAGTATAAAGTTATTTATATACCATTTGAAATTAAAATTCATAGATACAATAAATATAATTTTAAATTGATTGCCAGGTGTCTTATAGTCGGGCACTCGACCATAGCCATCTTACTTGTTTTTGTTCTCTACACACATACGTGTGTACCCACACTTCTCGTATATAATTCTTGTATCTTTTATTTGGTTGCAGCAGCCACGTCGAGCTCGACACCTGTGCAACAACTTTGCTGCGGTTTCACAGGTGTTAATGTTTGTTATTTAGCCTGTGTATGCGTGTCTGCAGTAGATAAAAGTAAATACAAATTAAAATGCACGTAAGAGAAGCGACCCCCAAGCCCAAACGTGAGTAAATAAAAAACACACCGTGTCGCGTTTTCACATTTATATATATATATTTTTTGTTTTTTTAAACACTTAAGATAGAGGGAGAGAGGGAGACAGAGTCTATGTGTGTGTGTGCGTGATGTCAGATCTTTAATATTATTATTATATATTATGCTATAGCTTAACTTATGCTCTACAAACAAGTCAATTTTGTATATCGAATGAATCAACTACAAATTAAATAGCTTACCACTTAATTTACATGATTTATTTATGTATTTATATATATATTTATAACATATTCGCGTATTCAAATGCACTTCTGTAATTGTCGGATAAGGTACAAAATCAAATATAAAATCTAATTTTAATCAACATCACACATTGTTTCTATTTTTCCAGTTGAACGAAAAATAAAAATCGAATTTTTGATAGTAGAAATCTTATTTAAATTTGTTGCCAAACCCTTCTCGACACTCTCTAGACTAAATCAACTTATTTATATAAATATCCAAATTGAAATTGACTCAAAAAAGACATATCTGTCTGTGTGTGTGTGTGTGTATGTGTGTGTGGTACATTTGAGGTTTCAAATTTGCACTATGCTTTGGTTTCATTGAATTATTTACACAGAAACTACGCTCAACTATCCCTTAACTGTTTGTTTGCTTGGTTGAGAGGGGGGTGAAAGGGGCTTGTAATGGGGTATGATGTTTTTGTCACGCAACATGTTAGATTGTTGCTAATTGGATTTCGTTTTTCGTATCTCACACACACACACACACACACAGAGACACACATGAGACAAACATTTAAATACTTGCACCTGCTCTTTGTCCAGAAGTTAACAGTTAATGATAGTTATGAATGTGTGTGTGTGTGTGTGTGAGGGAGACAACAAGTTATTTGCACTAGATTTACCACATTTTCTTTACACATATAAGTATTTTTCATTAAATAATATAATATTATGTTTTCTAATGTTGCTGCAATTTGAAGAGTTTTTCATTGGGACTTGCCATTCACACTGGGGGAATCTCCTGTTTTCGATTATCCGTTATCGATTATCCGTTAATCGACTATCGTTCATCGCTTAAAAACTAAAGATATTACACTTAAAGTATACAAAATCACCATTTATGCTCTGCAATTGCAATTGAATTGAATTGAAAATCATTTAACTGCCACGAGTTGCCAATCAGGATCCTTAGGTCAACTCCGGACTGAGCAGCCACTGTCCGATGCGTGCCAGTATAATGGTAATGGTCAGCAGTCGCAGTAGACTGCACTCAGCCTGTCCCGCTGCACTGCGCACTGTGGGGCAAAAAGACAATAGAGTTGAGTAGAGACAATCGCAATCGCAATCGGAAAATCTCACATACCCAGCAGCATGGTCTCTCGATTGTCAATGATGCCAGGACGTCGCTGCAATACGCTCTCCTTGCCGCCCTTCCACAGCACGGGGGAAATGCTGGCCAGACACTTGACGCGCATGTCGCCGTCATGGAAATGCCTCGGTTCCAGTTCCAGCTGCAGTCCCAGCGTCGAGGTGATTAGTCCGTGTTTGTGCACGATGTCGTTGTATTTGTGCAGGAAGTGCTCATCCAGTATCTGCAAGTTAAGCCCAGACATGCACATTGTTCAGTTCTATGCTAATACTACGTTCTCACTCCATAACACACAGAGCGAAGAGGACAAGTATATTTTAGAGGGCAACAAAACAGTTAAAAAATAAAATAATAATTCATTTTAAGAATTAATTGTCTTGACTTTTGTTTAATCAGTTCACATTTTATAATTATTTTTGATTTGTAATTTTAAATCCAAGAAAATTGAATATATATAATTTTTATACAATTAATAAACAAATAACACTTCAATTACTATCATATAAATTTATAAATTACTACCATTCATAGCTTTGGAGTAAGCCATTTAGTATCAAACTTATATATCTTCTTTTAAGATGTACGATTTAAGAAGGAATCTTGATATAGAATAGAAAATCTAGATTTAAGACTTTAAAAACTTATTCTGTGAGTATACGTTGCAAAGAACTGTTTCAAAATCGAGCACCGAACTTGTATAAAGAATTGTTAGACCCTTTACTTTAAAAAAGGTATAAGGGTCTATTAAGTTTCTCAAAATGTGCGTAACAGGTCGAAGGAAGTCTGGCAGACTACATAAAGTATATCTATTTCTGATCAGCATCAACAGCCGACTCGATATAGCCATGTCCGTCTGTCCGCCTGTCTTGCTGTATAAACACCTAGATCTCAGAGACTATAAGATCTAGAGTAACCAAATTTGGTAACAATACTTCAAAGGCCTCTAAAAAGGTCAAGTTAGTTTTAGAATTTTGCCATGCCCCCTTCCGCCTCCAAAAATCGGAAAACCCGGAAAAACACGAGTAATTTAAAAGAGGCAAGTTCCAAATTCGGCATACATAAAGTTTATTCTCCTTTCGATGTGTGCTGAAAATTTCATCGCATTCGGACAATAAACACCGGAGATTTGAAGCAAAAATTTTTTTTGGATATATAAAGATTGAAGACATCAACTTGAGGCAAGGAAACTGGTAATTTGTCAGTTAATCGACTGCATTGGCGCAATGCTTAGAGTGTCGAACTCTTGCGGTGTGGTTCTGCAGTTCGAAACCTACCAGAGGCACACTTTTTTTTAGACTCTTATTCTTTCTAAAATGTATTTCTAATTTACAAATTTATTTAGGTATATACTATTAATTCCTTTTTGAAGAATAAGTAAAGGGTCTCTCATAGTCGACTTCGACTGGTTGTACTTATACCCAGTAAAAACATTATTTGTACTAAGGTCAACAAACTTATGTTATGTATAGATTTCAAGAATCAGTGACCTCGCGAGTGACCTCGCAACTCAAACTGTACTTTAGCACAGCTTTTTCTCTCAGTGTAACATTTCCACTTAGTTGAAAGCTAAACGATGTATTGCATTTTATTATTAAACACACGGATGACACACACGGCGTATGAGTAACGACAACAAAGATGCGCTGGGGTGTGTCAGACATGTCTGGCTAACGCTGCAGGGCTGCAAATGCTTCTTTTGTATGCCACAACAGCCCTGACCCACACACACTGGGCGGAATGGGGGAGGAGTGTGTCTCAACTGAAGGTTACAATTACCAGTTCAGTCAGACGCTTTATAATTTCTTCCTTTTAATTTTGCTGCTGTCAGCAAATTGTGGGCGGGGCAGCAAGTGGCAAGCGACGCGTGGCAAGGCAAGTGGGGCACTTGCCTTGGGAATGTGTGGCAGGCGTTATGAGGGTGCAACAAAATGAAAAAAAAACGCAAAAAAAAAATGAAGTCATTTGCGCCGAACCCGACGCAATAAATAAGAAAAATACGGTGAGCAGATACAAAATGTGAAATGCTCAAATAAATAGCTTGAACTTTTTCTTGCAGCTATATATTGGATTTGAATTGAGTGTGGATTGAATGAGGACGGTGGCAGCTTGCCACTTGCCACTTGCCACTTGCCACTTTTGCCACTTTTGCCAGCGGAATTGTTGCCATTTGTTATGCGATTGGTTCGCCATTCTTTATGGCGTCCATAAAAATTACAAAGCTCTTGAATTCCAAAGTTGAAAGCAAGTTTAAAGGCATAAATTAAACGCGCTGTCTGCCTCCTTTTTTTGACTCTGCCCCCAGCCCCCAGCCCCCAGCCCCCGGTCAGGCTGACAGAATAAACATGCTGCAAATGCCAGGAGCTGTCCTGCATGTCCTGACATAAAAGCACAGCAAAATGGAAGGAAGGAAGGAACTAAGAAAGGCAGGTCCTGTAAAATTGAGGGCATTTAAAATGCCTATCGCATACCAAGCAAAGAGAGATCGAGAACGATTGTTAAATGAAAATACGAGTAACTCGTATCCACAAGGCAGTTTGTGGCCAGTCCAAATGCAATGCTAAAACAAATTTCTAAATATTCGTTTACTCTGACGGACATTCATTAAAATAAAACTCTCTCAACTGCAGTCAGTATTTGTAAAAAAAAGGCGGGGGAGAAAATAAATACAGCCTCAAATAACCTCATTTGCAAACGAAATATTTTATTTCAGTATATATTTTGATATTTATAAATAAAGTACTAGGAGCAAAAAGAACCTGCAAATCTCTTTAGCAAACTGTTTAAATTTAAATAAATAAAGTAAATCTATACAGAAGTAAAATAACAATTTTGAATTTAAATTAAATAAGAAATTACACAGTAAATTAATAAATAAATATATAACTATATATATAAATAAATTTTAAACTATTATTGCTGTTTTAAAATCATGTTATTCAACGTAGTGACTAGTGCCATAAATTATATGTAAAATCTCTACTTAAATAAATAATAAATAGCATGTTGATAGAGAAAAGCTTCAGACAAATGCATTTTATTCATTACTTTCTCAGTCAGATGAGCTAAGACTGTGATGAATTGAGACGAGACGAGACGGGCTGAAATGAGTTGGGAGATGAGAATCCCTATTGTCGTAAGGCAAATAAACCCGGGAAACGTGCCTAATCGCACTTATTGATTTTTCTCTCTTGTATTTAAACAAAGTGGTCACAGGACAACGAAGCAACGGAAGGCTCGACAGGACTCGACTGGAGCATGGTAGAGTGAACTAACTTGTACCTTAACGGCTCGATTCACACAATTTGAGTACCATGTAGTCGTTGACTATAAAATGCAGTAAAGGGACCAGAGTCCCAAAACTTCCCATCCCTTTCCATACCGTTTCCTTTCCTCTACTCTGCTACTCCTCTTGGTCAGATCGACAGCCGTTTCGTGTTCCGGCTTCACAGCAGACGTGTAACGAGCTTTCAGCCAGATGGATGGCCCGACTACACCTACAGACAACTAACAACATGCCATAAACCATGCCAGAATAGAGACAGGCAGAGGGAGAGGGAGACAGATACGAGGGGGGAGACTGTAAAGCCAAAAGCCTGGCCGGTTACATGATTTTTGCTCATGAAATAATTTCTACCACCTAAATTGGCAGCTGTGCCAGGGACTCGGACATTTCCTCATCCTCATTTCCCTGCACCTGCCGCGGTCCATTGTTTGCTGCGTTGTTAGGAGCTTAAATATTTACTGTATGCATAATTTTAACATTTTTTTTCTTTGTTGGGGCCAACTTCAGTAGGCCTCCCCCGCCCTCAATCCCGCCTGATTAGTGTAGACGCGTTTGAGCGCAAAAAGGCATAAAATGAACACACACACCAAAAAAAATAAAATAAAAAGGTAACAGGTAAAAAAAGGTGGCTTTGAGGTGGCTAACAGACTTACCGGTTGCTCATTGACGAACCATTGTAGATGGGAGGCTGGATGTGATTTCCCCGATGTGCAATTTAAGCTTAGAAATTCACCGATTTGATACTGATATTGTTGTCCTCTTATATGAGGGCCGTCGCGTGGTAAAACTGCAAAAGAATTAAAAACGAATTAAGCCCTCTGCTATACGGCTTTAAATATTAATTGATAATAAAGAACATTTTAATAGTAATGAACATGTAATGACATTTATAATTAAAAGGATAGTGATGCAAATTAAATGTTTTGCTAATATGCATTTAAATATTCATTGTGTCTGGTAATAGTATAATAATAATAATGTAAATTGTAAAGAAATTGATAATAAAAATTATAATGTTATAAATCAAATGAATAAAACCTTCTGTTCATATGATATTAAACATTTATCTGATATTAATACAAATGAATTTGGTAATAATACCATTGTGAACACTAATAATATTGAAGAAAATTAATAAAATAAAAAAAATGATAGCTTAAATATTGATAATATTGTTATTGATAAATATAAACATAATGATAATAATAATGATAATTCAAATGCTTATGATAGTGAAAGTGATAATGATAATGATAATGATAATGATAATGATTTTGATAATGATAATGATAATGATAATGATAATGATAATGATAATGATAATGATAATGATAATGATAACGATAATGATAATGAAAATGATAATGATAATGATAATGATAATGATAATGATAATGATAATGATAATGATAATGATAATGATAACGATAATGATAACGATAATGATAATGAAAATGATAATGATAATGATAATGATAATGATAATGATAATGATAATGATAATGATAATGATAATGATAATGATAATGATAATGATAATGATAATGATAATGATAATGATAATGATAATGATAATGATAATGATAATGATAATGATAATGATAATGATAATGATAACGATAACGATAGAGAAAATTATAATGATAATGATAAATATAATATTAATGATAACGATAGTGAAAATTATAATGATATGATGATGATAATAATAATATTAATGATAATGCTAATGATAACGATAGTAAAAATTATAATGATAATAATAATGATAATGATATTGATAATGACTATAGTAATAATAATGATAATAGTAATATTAATAATATCGGTAAGAAAAGATAATGTTAAGGATAATGACAATAAACAAAATATTTATTTAATATAATGATAATAATAATAACATTGAATAAAGTAAATATTAGTACAATAATTTCTAAATAAATTTTGTATAAGCCAAATACATAATTCTTTTAATTAATTTAGTATTTATGACGCGAGCAGCATGGGGATAAAAGTATTTGTAAATCCCTGTTAAGCAAATACAGTCGACCCGCTTCCATTTCGAATATTTAGTCCAATTTTACATACATACATATGCATTTATATTAATTTTTTGGGCCCTCAAATAGTGGAATTCACCCGTCCCCCACACAGAATAAACAGCAAATGGCAGCAGAGTGGATCGAAAGTGCACAAAATGAAAATGAAAACAAATACAAAAAATGAAAAATAACACTAATACTACACAAAATATGCTGTGCATGGCGAGGCTGCGGAAATATCCATTAAAATGGCATTTCAACTTATAAATCGCTGGCTTGGACCAATGGCCATAACCGTTGCCATGCCCCAAAAAAAATAAAAAATAAAAGAAAAGAAAATATTGGTACAGCCAACGCCCACTTACCAACCCGAACAGCAAATTTACGTATTCCCTTTGTAAGTGCAGATGTACATTTGGTTTTAACAACAAATATATATATGTAGTATGTATTTGTGCAAAAACTGAAAGCGATAAACGATAAAAATACACAGCCATGGAATTACGAGTACTGAAAAATTCGGCTATAGAAGAACTAAAGCTTATAAATGGCCTTTTAAAAGCATTCCAAACGCAATTTAAAAGGCTCAGGAAGCGGCATTAAACGAGTCTAAAGTGTAGTTGTAAAAGTGTGTTGTGACTTTAGGTGTAGTTGTGTGTGTGTGTGTGTGTGTGTGTGATCATATGTGTGACAATGCAGTCAAGTATGAAAAAGTATCTTCTCTACATAAAGTATCTCTTATCCAACTCTAATGACCTAATATAAAAATTTTCATAATTATTCCTCATAAAATGCAAATTGAGACTAAAAGACTTCATAGATATTTCAATATATATTCCGAAATAAACTAAAAAATATAACTTTATTTTCTAAAATATTTCCTGAAGCCACTGTAACAATTTGTATACCACTTTTCATATAGATCTTCTAAAGGGAATTTATAATAAATAAAACTTGACCACATAAAAACTGCAGCCTTCCCACAAGTAACGCAAAATTTATAGGATTTCAACGTAGTTGTTGGCATAGTAACTCTACGAAAGAGTGTATGACATTTTCACAAATTTATTATGTATGTTTATCCCTTTTATCGACAGTTCTGAGTGTACACTATGAAAATGGTTAACAACATTTAAATGGCACTACTCACAATAAATAAAATATCTGTTTTCGCAAAGTGCAAACTGATTCAAGCTGCAAAAAAAAAACTAAAAATTTGTGAAAAGAATGTTAACATAAACAGAAAAATACAGAGAAGCAAATAAAAGTATACAAACATGGTTAACCGATGTGTTACAAGAAAAGAACACACACAAAATGTTAAAGTAAATACATATGTATGTATATGCACAATGCACACATACATACATACATATTTATATAGTTGTGAGTAAATACATGTATTTGTTTGCCAATTCAATATTTGTCAGTAATTGCAGTGGAAATTTATGTGCAAATATTTGGACGATATTGGTATGTGAGTTGGTTAGATAACTGTTTATTAAGAGGTAATCTAGAGGGGGGAGCGATTATTAGCGGAGAGGGGAAGAAATTAATAAAATAAATAAATAAATAAAATACTTTATATACTCTTGCTGGGCGTATTTTTCTTTCTTGTTTGGTAATTCGCAAATAAAAATTAAATTTAAAGTGAGTCTAGTGACGAAAGAATATTCAAGTCCCAAAAAATATAATATCAAACTTTGTGACAAAGGATATTTAATTTATTGTATAAACTATTCTTAAGGGATACTGTGTCTAGTGGCGAAATCATATTCAATCCCCAACATTTTTGATATCAAATTTTGTGACGAAGGATATTTAATTTAATGTATGAACTATTTTTATGGAATACGCAGTCTAGTGACGAAAGTTTATTCAAGTTCCAAAATGTATGATATCAAATACTGTGACGAAGGATATTTAATTTAATATAAAAACTATTCTTAAATATATAAACAACTTGTTTGGCTTTTCGCACATTGCGTTAAAGGGTTTTTTGGGGTCTGCTTTCGTTACTAGCGTGGACTGCCGTCCCCAGTGATCTAGATTGCTTTACATAACTTACATATATTATACATAAATTACTTACATACAATATCCATGCGACCCTCGCCTTGTACAGATGAGAAGTTTGGCGCCTCGGCGGAGATTTCACAGCGATAGAGACCAGTTGAGTTTAGCGTGAGCCCACGAAGCAGCACGCGACTGGCATCCGATAGTTCCTCCTGCAAAGAGGGTGGGGGGGGGGGTAGGGTAGGCATTGTCAATTATTGTGCGGAGGGAGTATGCGATAGGCGTTTACTTACAATCACGCGCACGCCATCCACACGATAGCTGGTTTTGGGAGGGCGTGTCTTTGGCACATAGCGATAGAATTCCTCGTTGTCCTTGTACCATTTGATGGCATACAATGCCTCGCCCTCCTCCTGCGGCTGCTCCTCCTCCTCCTCGCTCTCCTCGTACCTATCCTCGCGCTCAAACTCTGGCACATAGGCAATGGAGCCGCTGGAGGCGACACCGCTGCCAATCGTATGTTGGCCGCCATTGTGAATGCTGGCACCAACACGGCCGCCCAAATATCCGGATGCCGCACTTCCCCGATAGACGCTGTGTCCGTAGGGCGACTGCTGCGGCAGGGGGGGACTGTGCCCCTCTGTCTGGCTCTGGCTCTGGGTCTGATATTGCTTCAGTGCCTGCGGCAAATGCTGCTGACGTCGCTGCAGATGTTGTCGCTGATTCTGATGCATGCGTCGATACGGTTGCCTGTCAACATCCACATCATCCGTGTCCACATAATGTGCATCCCCGCCTCCACCATGTGGATAGCGTTCTCGATCACGTTCCCGTTCCCGCTCACGCTCCCTTTCCCGTTCCCGATGCCCCTCGCCGGACATATGTGGTCCGTGGGTGCGATTCAACTCGTATTGGCACTCGAGGAAAGCGGATTCCCCGCGCATCTTGTACGCGGGTATGGAGACCTTGATCATGCGCAAGCCCAAAGCGAAACCTGCAGGCGATACAAAAAAGAAGAGAAAAATTTGTAGTCAACCATTGAAGTTGTAGTGCCAATAAAACTTAATTCGAGCATGTTCAACAATTGTCCAGTATGGAACACACACACAAAACCTACTGCCAGCATATGCATGTCCTTGTTTGTGGCCAAAAAAATAACTCTCGTATTGTTGTGTTGCACGCAAATATTTAGCTTATTTATGTGGAAATTGTAGATAAAGCTAAAGGTGGGCAAACACGACTGTAAAAGGCCTGCTCTCAGTATGTAAGAGGAGCAAACTATAAATTTGTAAATAATCAATTACAACTATTAAAACATAAGTACAAATACGCAAACATCTAAAGCGGTGTTCGAACTTTGAACTATGAGCACAAGAGTCTTGTACTCTAAACACTAAGTGGTTTGGTATATTCCTGTGTACATCAATCCCTGTGTGCATCAATCCCTAGACAACAAGAACGAGCAAAGACAACAACCACGAGCAAAGATAATAACAACGAGCAAAGGTAATATCATCGAGTTAAGGCAACTTAGGCGAATTCACTAGCAGGCAAATTCACTAGCAGGCAAATTCACTTTCAGGCGACTTCCCTCGCAGGCGAATTCGCCGCACCATAACCGAGCGACCTAAGAAGATCGGAGACCGAGACGCCGAAGGGAGTTGCAGTTCGGCCTTTGACGTGGAAGATTGCGAGAACATCAGCTCAAACGCCGAATGAAGATCTCGAAGTTTCTATTCTATTAAAATACTTGTATTTACTTAATTAGATAATATATCTTATATATTAAATGTAGTTAATATTGAGCAAATAAAATTGTATTATGTAATAAATATCCTATTTGTTAATTGACAATTTGTTACGAATGCAGCAAAATTTTAAGTTGAGGTTGCTCAATAATGAGACTACTTCTTTTGTCAAAATGTTTGCTACTTTGTTTGTTATTTCTAACTACTTTCTTTTCTTAATTTCAAAACTTTGAAAGTCTAACAACACTGCCTTAAGAATGCCTTACTTAAGTATGTTTCTTAAATATTGTTATTGTATCTATTTATTCTATCATTCCATTTGCAGAAGGCGTGTCAAAATTTGCCTGCCCTCTACTTTATATATATATATATATACTTTTAAGTGTCTGCCCATCGATTCCCTTTCGACACATTGAATAAACTCTCTGCACTTTTCCAGGTACAGAGTCTACAATTGTTGGCAATTTTTAAATCGGCCAGCGGACTTCCCATGTTTTATTATCCAATAGCTGTGCAGCTCGTAAATATTCATAAATGAGTGCGTAATCGGGCTTAATCCTTTGTAAAATTATGACGCCGGTTGCCACATCGCACATCCTGGCCACAAATTACGCAGCAAACACGGCAGAGGGAGAGAGAGAGGTAATTGGGAGACCAACAGGATATTGGCTCACATTCCACCATTTCGCATTTCCACATCTAACCTTTATTTCAGCGGCTTATTGCTGTTTACTGTAAGGGGAAAGCGGCGACCTCCCCGACGTGCTCATATAGCGTTAAATTAGAAAAACAGCTCAACATTTTGCTCTTTAATATAAATATTTTAATAGCCAACAACACACAAAACTGAATGGTGGCTATTAAAAGCAGCATTAAGTTAAAGCCAACTTCATTTCATCGGCATAAACTGAGGCAATTTGAAGCGTTGGCCAACAGAATATTTTGGTTAAATGCCAGAAACAAAGTCCAGACATCATCAGCATCAGCGGCATCAGGCAATTTTGCTTTAAGCAGCGAAATTCATTTGGATTAATTAGATTGGACATTAATAAGCCACGTGCATATTTTATGACAACAATTAACATTATTTGGCATGAAAGGCATGAGTGGCGTCTTTATGACCAAATATGTAATTAAATTGATAATTTGAATGAGCCAAAGAATGAGCTGCAAAAAGTTCTCCCTCGACTTCAAAGTCGCCTGCGTAATTTTAATAAAATTATACAACTCGTCCGTGTGCCGCAAAAACAAGTCTTTACAATCTTTACCCGGTGTTCCTCGGGTGGGTGGGTGTAACCATAGACTGAGTGAACATGGGAACAAGTAACAGCAGCTGTCTCTTTGTCTGTATACTACTAGTATATACACTCCTACACAGTATATACACGGTATAAAGAACACAAAGCAACAGCGCTGACAATGCAAACACATGTCATTTCGGCTACATTACAAAGTGTCTTAATATTAATTAAAAGCAGCAAAGCTTGCACGCAACCAGCAACAACAACAACAACAACAGTGAGAACAACAACAACAACACAACACCAACAACAGTCAACGTGACGAACAAAAGCAACACCAGCAAAAACGACAAGAACAATAAGCATAAGGCACAAGAACAGTGGGGTAAAAGGCGCAGTTAAGTATAAGAGGAAGAATCAGTTTGATTTTATTAGATAAAGTATAGTTTTTTCATTATTATAAAATATACATATGCTGCTTACACATTTCCAAACCAATGTACATTTTAATTACACATTTTAATTTACCTAAACTTAAATGCAGCAAATCTCTCATTCATTATTATTATTTGTATTATTTATTACATTAGATAACTTATAGAATAAACCGTCTAATTGCATTAGAGTACTAGCTATCTGGGCCAACGATATTATTATTTTAAAAATGTATTTATTATTGTCAAATCTATTTAGGTTTATTCTATTATTTCATTTTTGAAGAATAGGTAAAGGGTCCCTTATAGTCGACTACACTCAGAAAAAAAATCAAGAATTTCGTTCTTAAACAGGTGATTTTTAAGTACAAACGAGCTCAAAAGCCGACTAAGTTCGGAATTTCCAAATTAGAGAACAAAAATCTTAATTTAAGTTCGTTTTTTATAAGAACGAAAATCTTCAAACAAGAATTTTTGGGGATACTTTAAGAACATTTTGAGATCAATTCAAGCATAAAAAAAAGTTTAAAAAGACCGATACATGATAGATTAAGCTCGAAAAAAATTTAAAATAATCCCAAAATGTACTTGTTTCTAGCTTAAAACATTCTCATAATTATTCTTAATTGAACTTGATTAAGTCAGGAATAATCTTGATTCAAGATCTTAAAAATTTTATTAAGAACATTTTATACTTGCTTTAAGTATACAATATTCTTAAAATAAAGTTCGTTTCATTCTTGAAACAAACTAGTTTAAGTACATAGAAATCTTAAACTAATCTCAAAATGTACTTCTTTATAGTCCAAAATATTCTTATATTAAGTACATTATGTACTTGCCTTAAGTATAAGCTATTCTTATACTTAAGTTTATTTCAATCTTGAAAAAATTATTTTAATAAAACGACTCTCTAGATATTTTTTGATTTCAAATGATTTTTTATTATATATATTTAAATCTTATATACGATTTTCCATTATTTAATGGATATATGTGTAGTATTGGGGAAATGAAATCACATATGTTTATAAGAAAAAAATTATTAGTTGGAAACACAACTTCATAAGCGCGGAAATGATTATCATAATTCTTTAACTGAATCTCTTCACAGATGACATAAACATTATCATTAAATATTGATAAACTTTTGATTTTATATAATTTGATTACTGGTTGATTACTTACTAAATAATTATTCGCTTTATAACGCGTTCCTTTATAAACTATTTCATTACATATTTTACAGTTTTCAAAATTAAATTTAATTTTGGTATTATTCATTATGCTTTTAATATAAGATTCTTCAATCAAATCTTTTTGTTCAAATAAAGAAAACGTATAAAGTGATTCAATTGAATTTTCATGTTCAATTAAAAACTGAGCAAATTTTAGTTGGGCTTTAATAGCTATCGAAAACAAGTGTTAAATCGGCTGATTTTGTGTCAAAAACAGTGTTGATTCCATATAAATGTTTTTGAACAAAAAGACAAACCTGCTGGCAAGCTCTAGGATATTCTAATGAAAGTATTTGAAACATTTTGAAGCACGTATCAAAAGCTTGAATAAATGAAGAGAAGCTAAGCAAATTGTTATCGAAATATACATAAAATCTATTTATATTCGAATCACAAATTCCTTCGACAAATTTAAATGACTGTACTGCTAGCCCTGATGAATAATACTTATTAATTAATTCGCTGATTTGTATCTGGTAATCGTTGGTTGTGGGTAAACGCAACACAAGACTTTGCTGCGAGTCTAAAATTGGTGCTTTCTTGTGTGGTTTTCCTGATTGTTCCTTAAAACGCGCTGTGGGTGGCCGCACTGATGTCAATAATATTATTGTTAAATAATCCAGAGCGTCTGCAAAGAGATATAAAATATTGAATTACATTTTTAGAATAAACAATAAATGAATAGTGGAAAATATGAAAATTTACCTTTGTTTTTGTGTACTGTTTGCTCGACAATAATATCAATTAAGTCGTCTCTTAAAGAAGGACATAAAGTCTTATTTTCATCCCAATATTCCAAAATTAATCTACCTTTGGAAGACACAACAAATTCAATTAATAATTAATATAATATTAATTCAATTATTAAATCATAAATAAATATATATATATTAAATGTGTTTTACCTTATTTTTACGCCAATTGAACAATTTATTCCTGAATTCCATTCGCAGACCCAGGGGGGAATTGCTACTTTTATTTCCTCCGGCGTCATATATTGAAGGCATCGGTATGTGACTTTGGCATCTGCATACATTATTTGATACCAAAAAAAAAAGTTTACAATAAATAAACATAGAAAAATGAAACCAGCCTCATGTCATTATTTAAATACAAATAAAAATATATTCCTTTATCTTTTAAATATTTCTACTTAATTTTAAATAAAAAGTTGTAGGTTTGTTTAAAGTTATTAATTAAAATATTAAGCGATTTTAATGCATTAAAATCCATTTCATTTAATTTTGCAAAAGAAAAGCCGAAATTGAAAAAAATTAAATACTCAATCTTCTAATTTTATTTTCCTTTTGTTAGCTATTCTACTCGCGCACAGTAAAAATGCATGTTTGTGTGTGTATGTATAAGCTTAGGAGAATATCGGAAATCAGTGACTGTACATATTATGTACAGTTAGTCAGGTAATTGTTTTGGCAAACTATTTTTAAAAATTATAAAGCAAATATTTTTTATTGTAAAAACAATTACTTGACACATAATTTACAAATATTCACATATGTTTAATATAGTATATACGTACACACACATACATAATATCAAGTCGTTGCATCGATCACCGCTTTTTTCTTGGAAGTCACTTTTTGGCAATTGCGAAATAATGCTTGTTGTGTATGTACATACATACATATATACATGTCTCAAGTTTGCGTGCGTGTGTGTATGTAGACGCATATACAATGAATGTGAAGTCAGTGACGCTGTACATATGTATATAATTAGGTATTTATGCCCTTAAACGCATAAGCATGCACAATCACATCACTAAGATTTGTCACATACACACACACCGTTCTTTTCCAATAATTTTCGCGACAAAATAGTGCGTAATATGTATGTATGTACATACATATGTATGTAAGTTTTTTCGCAAGACTGTGTGTGTGATTGTGCGTTTTTTCTTTTAAATAAATATAGACACTTGAACTACTAATTTAAATAATTAATTAACATATGCCTAGTAAAACCAATCAATCAATAAAGTAGTTGAAAATTACCTAGAACATTGACAAAAACAAAAAAAAATACGCGCGCACACACACACATCCATAAAAACTTGCGGCAAAATGTACAACAATTTTTTTGCTTATGTACGTATGTACATACATAAGAATATTTTGTATAAAATAATTAAAAATCACTTACCTTTTAAATAAGGTAAAACACTGTCGATATTTAATTCGCGTAATAGGCTTTCAAGACGAATATCGTCTGTTGGCGTTTCACTTTTATTTAAATTATTTTCACTCATTACACTTGTGCTCTCTTTTAATGTTCCAAACACACTAATTGTAGCAACGATGCGAGAGCTCGAGCTAGAGATGATCACGGTGTCAAATCGATCACGCACGGGCCCGCACTAAGCTAATTTGCAATATGCAATCGCCTGGTAAGTCGTGCTACACGTGATCACGATTGGACTCGCCAAAAATAAATCGGACCGTGAACATCTCTAGATCGAACGAAAGAGATGCACGCATCGTCTCTTGAAGCAAAAAGTGGCAAAGCGATTGTCAAAAGCTGTAAGCGATTAACCCAATAGGGACTGCTGTCTGCTTTGACTATTTTGTTATATTTTATATGAGAACTTTTCAACGTATTTAACATTGAACGAATAATATTATATACTTTATCCGATTATTCTCTCACAACTGTAATGATAATTTATTTAAAAATGTATACCTTAAATATGTTAAGCATTTGAACAAATGGAAGCCCCAATAGGGTTAAACGCATTGCAGCTCTTTCATTGTTTTTTCTTGCAGCGTTTGACAACAACAATGCCGTCGTAACATTTTCTACGCGACGCGTCGACGCCCGTCTTCAAAAATTTCAGCATGTCAAATACATATGTACATATGTATATACATAAATATGTATGTGTATGCATGAAAATCGATGTTTAGTATGATAAACTTTGTTGTTTCTTGAGATATCTGAACCAAACTCACAGATTATATTTTTAGCATTGTTGTATACATTCTGACCAAAATTGGTTTAAATTAGACAAGTATATCACATAGCTGTCATAGAAACGTTCGGTCAGAATTTTTCATTTTAGATCGATTCGTACTTAATTTAAGAATTATAGAACACAGAAATCTTGAAATTTTAAGAACAAAATGGTATAAAGTCAAGCATGGGCATACCTAAATTCAGAACGGCATATTTTTCTGAGTGTACGACTCTAGCTTTTCCGACTGGTTAGTTTTCAGTTTCAGTTTCTTTCATTCACTTAGAGTTTGTTTGATTAGAAATTATATACTGTCATTTTCTATGCATATTTTAAAGAACAATGTTTAACAAAACCTCTAGAGATTATTGAAGCACATAAATGTTGTGAGTTTGATAGAAATATTAGCCAAGATAGAAGATATGTTCATAAAACAATAACGGATCCCTTTCATAAATGAGGTACTACAAAAAGCGGAATTTGCACTCAGTTGTAGGCAACAGGAGTGTCAAGATTGCATAGTTAAAGACAATTTTCTCTCAGCTCTTTCTGCACTTTATGACGCAAAGTTTACGGCGTTTAAAATTCCCCTTTCAATTGATGACAGATTTTATGTCAGAATCCCATTTGCTCTACATATAACTCTCGAATGAATCTTATGCAATATAAACTTTAGCTGCTTCTAAGCTGATTGGTTCCACTGTGCACTAAATTTCTGCTGCTCAAGGAATGACTATGATAGTATAAAAGTGTTCCACATATCGCATGTCTGCTTTTGGCATAGAGAGTCAGAAGCACAGCTGCAACTCAATTGATTATTTTCTTCTTTTTGCCGCTGTTGCCACATTTTTTCACTCAGAAATTTATGGAAATCGCAATGTACTTTTCGTAAATTGAATATGCATAAACAGCAGCAGCAGCAACAAGAATAGGAGGGAAAAGACAAACAGGTGTGGGCTGATGTAACATCATTAAGTATGCATGATAATTTCTTTCATTAACGCATATTTAAACAAGCAATTCCCTGGGGGACTGTGGTTTTTGCCCCACCTGATTATTCCCGCCTCTGTCGCTGGATTCACTGCAAATTGAACGTTTAGCATAATTCGATAAAATTGGCAAACAAAGCGAAGCGAACGATAGATGATAGACAAAGTAGAGAGTAGAGTGGAAAAGCAAACAAAGAAGCAAGCGAGGGAAAAACAGATTACGGACTGCCCTAGAAATACTAGGTTAAATCAACAACGAGAACGCTTCTCCATTTTACCGGATGTGGACTGTAGTAGTGCATAATGAAGCACATCATTAGAAGATAAAAAGAGCGGGCCTAAAAATCTATCGAAGCGGCTTTCCTCAACGATCCTTGTTGTCCGTCCGCATCAGGACACCCTGACATGGACACCCTCCCGAAAAGGGGCTCAACAGTACACCGCTAATGAGTTCGTTCCTCTGCCTTTGCAGCAATTATGCGGCACCGGGATACGCAGAAGGCATGGGGGAAAAACTTTGTTATCTCCGAGAACGTTTAGCGTGGAAATTCTGGAACAATGGACTGGACTGGCTGGCGTCGCATCATCGCAAAGTTACCCAAAAACTGTCAAACTGTTAAAAACACAAAAACCAACATTGTCAGGCAATTGAAGACGCAGCTCATTAAGGACTTTTCCTTCGGCTTCTTGTTGTTGTTCTTGTTGTGGCAATTCAAGTGTCTAGACCTCATTAAAGTGGGTATCAATCATGCCAATGCATGCATAATCCTGAGGTATTGACATTTTTTAATCAGGTTAAATTTATTTAATTATTTTATAGAGAAATAATTGTAAAGATAATTTACTTTGACAAGAAAAATAGAAGAAAATAATAACGCAGATAATAAAATAATAGGATTGCTTTAAACCTATTTTTTTTAACCGAAATATATTTGTAAATAATAATTAAATTTTAAAAAGAATAACAACTTAAAAAAAGTGTGCCTCTGGTAGGTTTCGAACTCCAGAGCCGCACCGCAAGAGTTCAACACTCTTACCATTGCGTCAATGCAGCTATATTCGATTATCTGTCGACGGACTTATATTGACTTATACTTTTTAAAAGGTAAAGGATCTAAAAAGTAGATAATTCATTGAGTAAATTATGAAGTTGCAGACATAAATTCATGATATTGACATTATTAAATACTAGTATTTAAAAAACAATTTCTACTGACCCTATTCCCCGAAGGGTTGAAAAGTTGCAAAAGTTTTCTGTGAACTGAAAGTGAACTTCATCAAGCGTCTTGTTTGGCCTTGTGCTAAATAAGCAAACAATTCTATTAAAAACAAAAAAAAAATACGAGAGCAAGGTTCGACCGAGAGCGGTAAAGAAAAACAAACTGGAAAACTCAGCGAAATTGTAATGAAAAAGCCTTTGGGTTAGTTTTCCGTAAGCGAGCAACAACAAAGGCGTTTGCAAGAGAGACCACGTATATTCCACAGAGAGACTTTGCCACAACAGCAACAACAACAGCAACAACAACCGCAGCGACGACAACAAAAAAGTGTGCAACAGTTATGGCAAGGCTCAAAGGCAACACACACACACGGGCATACAGAGAGACGTTACTCATACGCCCCGTTGCAGCGCGATTGCGTGTGCATTTTTGTTTAGAGCCACCACAAGCAGCCACAACAACTACAACCACTGGCAACTGGCAACAACAACAACAACAACAACAAACAAACAAACAAATCTGTGCAAGCGCTTCTGATGTATTCAAGTTGACACAAATCTGGCGCAAATCCGCACACAAACAAAAAGCGACAGCGACAATGCAACTTTAAGCGAGTCTGACATGACGAGCGTTGCAAGTGCAACGCTTACGTCACTGAGCATGTGTGTGTGTGTGTGTGTGTGTGGGTGTGTGCGAGTATGTTGCAACACTGAGAAAAAGTACTCATGACTTTTTGCACAAACAATTTATGAATAAAATAGCAAGCACATGACAGCAGAAACAAAGCAGAAACACGACGAAATTAAAAGCGAAATAACAGAAATATTATTTACTACAGTGTGTGTGTGGGGGGGGGGGAGGGAAATGTTGGCAAATTGTGTGGGACAGAGTAACTTTCATTGTTGTTTTAAGCTGACTCGTAATTGAAAAAGTAATAACAATAACAAAAGCAGCAACTATGATGAGCTCAGCAGGAAAACATATGCGCATGCCAGGCGGGGCGTATGTGTAATATTATGTATGCTGGCATTTTGCACTTTAAGGCTAAGAACTATTTACAGACACTTAAAATATTATTTAGAAAATAATATACTTATATATTTATTTATTATTTATATAATAAACATATTTTTTATATTATCTGTTTATTTATTAAATATTTATTTATTTTGTTTATATTAAAAACATGTATTATATTATTTCTTTATTTATTTAAATATTTATTTATTATGTATATAAATAAACATATTTATATATTATCTAATTATTTATTTAAATCAGAAAAATTACTATAAACAATTGAAATAAATATACACTGAGTTGAGTAATTGTTTTGACAACATTTTATTTTGTAACAGAAAACAACTTAAATTGTATATCAGTGTTTATTCATAATTGAATATAGTTTAATGATGATTTGCCTAGGGCTAACTATTTGTTAAAATACAAATAAACAAATATGCAAACATTTCTTTCCTGGTCAAAACAATTACTTGACTAACTGTATTTAAAAGTTTTGAATTCAATGCGTTACCTGTAAAATGAGAAACATACTGAAAAATGAAATACATTTGAGTTTTCAACTGGCCATTGGACCAAAGGCAACGGAACGTGCCACACAGTTGCACGTTCGACAAACAATTTGCTGACGCAGCACAAAACTAGCTAACGCTCTTGTTACCCAATGGATTGCTGTGTTGCATGCCACCGCTACCCGTTGCCCGCTACCCGCTGCCCGCTTCCCACTCCACACTCTCCACTCCCCGCTGACTTGACTGATTTGTGTTGCGTGTGAGTTTTGTGTGCACTTTAAGTACGATTACATATTTGCAAAATGAAATGGAACTTATGCTGCAACCTGCCACAGCAGTTGCAACCTGCCACAGCTGTGCCACACATATCGACTGATTTCTTTGGGGAACACAACGCATGCCACAAATGCCAACCAGTGTTGCCATTTTAGCTATGTTCTAATTGCAAATTTAGAATGCCTTTTTTCAATACTTTACTTACTGTTTTCTATTTAAAATTCTTAATATTTTAAGGGACGGCAAAATAAAAATAGAAAATGATTTTCTATATTGCCAATAAGACTTAAGAAAATCGGCATATTCTCTGCAAAGAGACACATTTAAATAATTAATGTAGTTATTTAAATAATATGCAATAATAAAGTAAATAAAATAAAAAAACTAAAATGTAATAAATTAATAAACGAAGAGCTATAAGTAAATAAAATAATTTTAAGCTTAAACAATGGATAAATATATATACTATGTATAGCAGAAGAATCGGAATTAATTAGTTTACAAGGGAATCCCTGTAGCGTTAGGATGCAAAATAATAAAGTTAACCAGTCTGGTCTAAATATGTAATTGAATTTTTAAATATATTTAAATGCAGACAATATGGAGGTAATAAAATTCTGCTACGACAAAATCTATTATGTCAACTGGAAAACTGTTGCGGATTCCGTAACATTTTAACAATGAGTCTTCTTTTTTTTTTTAGAATGTTTGATGATATTTTTTTTAGCTATTTCAAACTCCTTTTTTTTGGCGCATATCAAATTTGTTCTATATTCTGGCCACACAGATGTCAACTGCAGGCAGATAATAGTAAGTGGCATGCAACATGCGTGTGTCGTTAATTTTGAAGCATCGACTTTCAATTGGGCCAACTTGAAATCCAAACTGACAGCTCGCTCAACAGGCGGCCGAAAAAATTGCTATTAAATGTGAACATGTTTTATTTAAAATCTAACGAAAATGCAGCAAATAGACAGAGAGAGAGTGAGAGAGAGAGAGAGAGAGAGAGACAGGCAGATGGGCAGACAGGTGAGTAGCAGTGTGTGGAATACCGAATACCTGCCTGGCTTATTTGTATGCGCGCTGCGTGTGGCAAGAACAGGAAGAATAACCGAAATAAGCGAAACGGGGAGAGATGAGGAGGGGTGTGGCATGGAGGTGCACGCACGCATAGAAGAGACATGTGTGTGAGTGTGTGTGTGTGTGTGTTAGTGTAACTGTGTGTGTGGGTGTGTGTATTGAGGTGTTAAAACGCCACAAGTGACTTTGTTCAGCAGTTACAATTTGCTTTTTATTGACTTGGATGGTGTCGACTCCCGCGTTGTGCCTGCCCCCCCCACCCTGTCTGCCCCTTTGCCTTCCCCCTTACCTTCCCTGTACCCCTCCCCTAGCAATTTTTCGCACTCACCTTGTAGCAAACAGCAAATGAGCACAATAATGCATATATCGTTTATGTGTTTCATATTTATGGCATAATAATCCCATACGCCGTTCTAATGATATGACGCCCCCTTGCGTGTGTTTGTGGGCGTGGCAGTTTTTGGATTACGCTCTCGATTTCCAAGTTAAAGTTCAAGTTTTCTTTGTTAGCCGTTCTTTTGTTTTTCCTGGCAATTTAAGTGATTTTTCTCTTTTTTTTTTTTTTTGTTTTTGATAGTTCTGTTGGATTTAGTTTTTGTGCCTTTTGTTTATTGCTTTTGTTGGCATTGCTGTTTTTCTTTACTTTAGTTTTGTTTTCCTCTGTTTTGCTTCCCTTTGTGTTTGCCTTTACACTGCTTATTACTTTGCACAAGTTTTCGCATAAATTTCGGCCTGTTGCCGTTTACAGTTGGCTTAGTTGAGAGTCTTGGAGTAGAATTGAGTTCCAGGTCCCATGTGTGGGCATCTGCATTTGCCTCATTAAATGCGAGTTGAAGAAGTCTTTAAAAAAATGAAAGAAAGAAACAGTAAATCAAATGAATTTTAATAGAACTCAGTGCTGTATAATTTATGCAAATGCATTGCCAACATTGATACACAAAAGAAATACTTCAAAAAGATTCCGCAATTACTGCTACAAAATTCAGCAAAATCAATTGAAATTCGGATACGGATTTCTCTTAAACAGCAAATACTCATTACAATTAATACAAGGAGACAATATTTTAAGTAGGAAATTTGATCAGTATTTAAGTAAAAACATAATTCTTTCTAAACATCTTTAGATAGCTGTAAATAAAGTGCGAAAGAAGTTCGATTATTTGCAGTTAAATATTCGAGAGCATCTCTGAGTCGAGCACTTGCTGCTAAGAGTATTTTTTTTTATCAGAAAAGATAAGAGAATTAAAGGAGCATAAAGAACATCTGTCTCACAATATACAATCAAATGATTTCTTTGGCCAAACCGAACCAAACGAACAACTGTTATTGATTTTCATGAGCAGTTCAAGGACTCTTTGGGGAATTGTTTCCTTGTCGTCAAACAAACTTTGTCTTGACATTTACAACGGTGGCAAGAACTCAATTCAACTATAGTATGACCATTGACGATACGTAATTATATGGCATACATATATATATATATGTATTTGTGATTCAATCAGAATTTACTTGATTGAAGGTGATTTGTCTATAAATAAACGGGTAAATATCAAAGTCAAAAGTTCAGTACACGTAAATGGAACAAAACACGCAACAAATTGTGGCATTTCGTGTGGGAAATTCAACTCTAATATTTCACAATAATTGTGGGAAACTTGGCATTATTTTAAACGAAATCAAAGCAACGTCGCCAAATCGCCTTAGAATAAATAATAATAATAACAAGAGAACCAGCAAAATAAGAGTACTATATACATATTTATATATATGTATGTTATGTATTTCTCCCTGGACTCATGAAATGTGCATAAATCCAACCAGGAGGCCAGGAAACATTTGTTGGCGGCCTTTAATGAAATACGAATCAGAATCCGAAGTAATCATAAAAAAAGCAGCGTGGCAAATGTAAACGCCAAGTAAACTGTGACGATGTTGCCGTCAACGAAGTCCTGGATCCTTGCCCCCTTGCCCATCCCCACTCCCCGCCCGCTTCCTTGCCATGCCTTGCCTTGCCGTCTCATTCTTTTCGCATTTCACAAAACGAAACTTTTTTGATACTTTTTGTCCACAGAGTCGCAGATGAATTTGCCTGTTTCTCTGTTACTGTTCCAATTTCTGCCCCGACGCGACATTATGCGCAGTTCCAGCAAAGTTTGTTGAGTCCCTTCTACATATATACACTTGCTAAGGGCATTGCGAATTTGTCACGAACTATGTAACTCTTTAGAGTGGAATGGTAGTTATTATAGATCTTATCTGAACTACATATAATGCATGCATTACAGCTGAGTCGATCAGTAAGGAAATTTCAATGCAAATTATCTTTGTAAACTACTGAACTTGTTGTTTTTCACATATTTATAATTTTAAATTACTTTAATTTAATTTGTTAATTTATATACATATTTTATAATTTATTTTAAATTAAAAATAATATTTTTGTTGAGTGATTTGGTTGATATTAAATATATAAATTAACTAATCTATCAGTTGGTTAAAACTTGATTGAGATACTTTATTTAATTGCATGTGGAGTAAATTTGAGAATTATTTTGATCGCATTAATACATTTTAATTCTAAAAGAACAATTAAGCATATTAAAATCCAACTAAATATAGCTTAATAATATTATATGACACAATCTTTGTACTACAATGGGCAAGATTTGCCTAACTGTAACTGAAAACTCAGCAGACCGATGGTCCGCAAACTCAGTTACGGGAACTACAACAAAACGCAAAAAGGCGCGCTGAACTTTTATTCGTTTCTTTTCTACGTTGCGCGCTTAGAATTCCCAACTGGTTCTAGCGGCACAACATAGAGATAACGCTTGGATCGTTGGGTAAGCTAGCTCAAATGGTACTGATCAGGGAGATAGGCATCTACTGAAACAGCTGTATACCAAGCCCAGCTCCTTGCCTTTTAGGCAGGTATTTTTGTGTTTTGTTGAATGTTGATACGTCTGTCATATCGACAAATAAATTGACCAGGAGTCGGCTAAACACCCATTCTTACAAAGTAAAAAGGTCGCTAAATATAACAGAAATATTCAGTTTGTAATGGAAATTAGTTCTTATTCTTTTTGAATATTATACAAAAGTTCAGATATGTCCCCGTTTTAAAATAAATGATTTTGTATTTTAAAATTAATTAAACAATGCAAATTTATAAATTACAGTCAGTGCTTAAACGCATTTCCTTATAAATTGTCATATTCCAAAAATAAAACAATTATATTATGAGTTCTAAATTAAAATAGAAATAATAAAATATAGTTTATTATTTCATAATTGCCTAACACTTCCAGTGGACAATAAAATAAAGTTCTTATTGAAATAAACATTAAGGTTTAAAGTAAGGTATAATAAAAACTTACACTAAAACATATGTAGTAAATCTGTAAGTGTTTATTAGTATTATTAAGAAGGGGACTAACAAAAAAAATCTTAAGCTACAATAATTAAAGAGCGCTAGCTACTGGACTTTCAGCTCAACTGGAAATTTATTCAGATAAATTAATTGGGGTTTCTATTTTTAAAAGGCTAACGCTTATTAAAATTTATTTTTTTTTTTGAAATAAATAATAATATTAAAATTAATATATAATTAAAAAATGTTAAGCATAAACTTACAACAAACAAAATTAGTAAATCGGGAATTTTCTCATTTATTTCGATAAATTGTTTGTGACTCCCGCTAAACGGAATCAATATGGAAGAGTATTTGCTGCTTGGCAACTCAAAACTAGCTTCATTTTCGTACTTTTTTTATGCTGTTGCTACGGCAATTGTTTTTTGTTTTTTTTTGTTATCTGCGCTGAGCTGAAAGCGCTGCGCCTGCGATTATGCAGCAAAAACTTTGCCAGTGCCTTCATTTTGCATTGCAAAGCGCGGGAAACTCAAATTGGGTTCCTCGACTGGCGACGAGAGGAAAGTTTCTGAATTGACGGCATGACTGAATGCATAAGGGGCCAACGCGAGAGAACTCAAGAGGAGAAAATATATATATAAAGATATATATGTAGGAGAAGGCGAGAAAAAGTGCTGGTAGCGTAAATCTCAGCTAATGCGGATGGCAGCATTTTTCCGCTGCATTTTGCCGCGAAAGTTGGCTAATTTTTAAGTTGTTTAAATATGTGCAAACATCGCACGACAAATGTAATTCGTCTTTGGTATTCTGTTCGGGTTTGAGTTTGGATTTGAGTTTGAATTTGCTGAATTTTGTGCTAACCAACGATTCCCTCTCTCTCGTCTGTTTGCCAAAACTTTTCTAGTTTTATCTGTCGCTGGGCGCTGACGATGATATTAGAATGCAATTCCATTCCCACAAACAACTGTGACTGCGGCTGCACTATTTGCTTTTTGTCCTTTGCCCTTTGCTTCCACTGCCTTTCCACTTTTTTGTCCACAACTCTATCTCGGTCTTTGTCTCTATTAACAAGTTTGTTATGGTTGCTGCTGCTGCAAAAAGTTATTAAAGCTGCAGCCGCACTTTATTATTGTGAAACAAACAGTAACAAAAACAACTCGATCAACTTGTCCTTTTGGCCTGGAAAACTCCGAGTTGTTTATCTTTCGAATTGTTGTTCAAACTTTTTTTGGGGTCATGTGTTTATGTCGAGAGTTTCTGCACTATCTCGACTATCATTTACGGCCCTGCAATTGTTGTCTGCTTGCAGGCAAAGATGCCAATTAATGTGCTCAGATCAAGTATACGCAAGCGTTGACTTTACATGCATTATTCAATAATTTGCTGCACAAACAGCTAACGGGCTGATAAATTAAATTTATACCCACGAAATGCCATTTACTCGCTTCCCTCAACACTGACCAGATGTCAAGCTGCCTGCCTATTTGCGTAAATATATTGATTTTTGGCTTGACATACGACTGGGGAACCCACATCAAAATTAACAAATTGACACACAGACCTCTGACATATATATATCTATATATATATACTATATATATGCATTATGGCAAGCAATGGAGCGTGAGTGTTGTTTGTACTTGCCACTGCCACTGCCTCTGCCACTGCTACTGCCACGTTGCACCTGCTGCTGTGGCATTGCCCAAAAACCACATTAAAATTCAGCGCGCTGCAACGGCAAATTGCCATTGGCACAAGTCAAAATGTTTGACACATAATCCAATTTAAAAATAAATTTTACATTAGCACTCAAAGTTCAATTAAAGAGATTATGCCCCCAAAAATATAACACTGTCAGCTGTCGAGCATAGAAACACATAATTTTGTAGCTAGTATGATATGATGAGGGTCTATGCATAAATACGTAATTACTGATTATTACGTATACGCACTGTGATACCAAATGTGACATAATCTATTGAAATGACTGACGCACAGAAAGATGCAGTCTTCACGACTGCATGACTGGGAAATACCCTGCAATTTTGAAGCTATGATTAGTAATTACTGATTATTACGTATACGCACTGTGATACCAAATGTGACATAATCTATTTAAATGACTGACACTAGAAAGATGCAGTCTTCATTGCAGACTAGGAAATACCCTGTAACTGTGTAGCTATGATATATGGAGAGGGTCTATGCATAAATACGTAATTACTGATTACTACGTATACGCACTGTGATACCAAATGTGACATAATCTATTGAAATGACTGACGCACAGAAAGATGCAGTCTTCACGACTGCATGACTGGGAAATACCCTGCAGTTTTGTAGCCAATGATATGAAGAGGGTCTATGCATAAATACGTAATTACTGATTATTACGTATACGCACTGTGATACCAAATGTGACATAATCTATTTAAATGACTCATTTAAATACCCTGTAATCTATTTAAATACCCTGTAAACTTGCTTAATCAATATACACATTAATTATTTTGTTTTCCGAATTGTTTTCCAGTTTTTCTTGATTTTGTGAACATCTACAAATATTTCCTAAATTTTTAACAATTTAACTAATGATCATGATTTTATTATAATTTTTTATACTACTTCAAATCGAGTTTAAATAAAATTATAGACAGTGAAATATAATAAAAGTTTGATATGTGTTTAATTATATTTTATCCGCTCTGCTTTTGTCTAAATATTTAAGGTAAGTTTTATAAAATGAACTGAAAACATATATTAAATAAGGAAAAACTCATTTTTTGGCCCTCAGGTTTCTCTACATTCCTCAAATGTAAATTACAAGTTTCTATTTCTAATGGAAAGCTGTTGCTAATGCTCAACTCTATTAAATTAAGTCAGGCTACTTTATATTGCCCATATTCAATGGGTATAGGAATAATAATAATATGTTTCGCAGAAAGGTATCCATCAATTATAGACATGCAGACTAATTTCCATATTATTTATTCAGAGGGTCATTGATACCATTAATGGACTTGCTGTTTACTCAGAAGAAGAAGGCATCCTCAACTGAGTAAAATACTTCTTTATATTACAGAGAAACAATTAATTTTGTATTGAATGCAATCAGTTACCATCAGTTTCATCTTAACAAACACATATGGCTGCAACTCTTACTACTAATATTAAGTGAATGCATTCAACGAATATTTGACTCAGAGTAGACAAATGAATTGACCATTAGCTTGGCTGTAGGCTTGATTGAGTGCTTTCGCTTATTGAATTCATTTGTTAATATTATTTGCATTTTTACACAAGTTGCGGCATCTAAAATTGAGAGGTTTTCCATGAAAAATTCATTGGTTTGCCGTGGCACAAATCGAGATAGCAGCTGTTGTTGGACGTCCATCCGCAATGTGTAAAATATATACGATGGCCTATTGAAATGTGATTGCCAGTGGAAATACGAAACAAATGCGAGTAAAATATATATACATATTTTTTTTTTTTTGGGTATAGTAGTTGAGTCTCTGGAAACTCTGTGAACCTTAAAGGCCTTTGAATAGAGTGGCAAAATCGCATAAAAGATACAAACACTCGGTGTGATTGGTGGAGTGAGTGGAACACAGCAGGGACGGAAATAAACATGCCACGTATGTACACATTTTTGTTGCGTTACGAGTTGATAAATAACACGCATGGAAAATAAAAACAGTTTATGAGAGTACCAAAAAAAAAAGCAGGAAGGAAACAGAAAGGAAAACTTGTGAGCGGGCTGGTCTCAAGTGTTTATTACCTTTTTCATGGTACGTCAACAGAGGGAATTAGCTAAGCCTAAACTAACCATTATAAATATATTATGATTGCACATAGATGAGGGCTAATAACGTGGCATTTAGGCACGAACACAGCCAGCCAGCCAGCCAGCCTCTGTCTCTGTCTCATTTACCTCTGTTTAGAATGTTTGCCTATTTAAAAATTTAATAGTTTTTCATTTTGTTTAAGTGCTTGGCTGGAAATTTAAAACGCCATATAAACAAAAATTAAATCAACGTCAGAAAATGAAAAGACCATGCGAAATATAATATAATATACTATATACTTAAGATGGCAGCAGGAGCAAAAAGGAAACGACATTCATTGACAAGAAAAAACTTTAATTTTTAATGCCACCGTCGTCGTATGAGTTTTTCCTTCCTTTGTGTGTTTCTGTGGTGTTTTCTCAGGTGCAAGACACATAAAAAATAAATGAGCACACGACAGAAGCACGAGAACAACAACAACAACGACAACGACAACTCGACAAAGTTACGTTTGGGGCAGAGGCACGTTGCATGCCACAGCCTGGTCACAAATGTGTGTGTGTGTGTATATGTGTGTGTGACATTTGGGATGGAAGGCAGGCGTTACAATCATCCCCATTTTGTCAGCCAGCCGTGTAACTTCACACAGTTTTTATGGCAAATAAGATTCGTTGTTGGTTTTACGCATGAAAAGGGCAGATAATACTACTACTTGAAATTGAGCATCAAAATGGCATTGGATTAACAATTATTATATTTTTGTTAATATCTGTATCTTACAAATATATTTTGTGGCTCAAATCAATTTAAAAAGAGCTACAAATATTAACAGATTAATAAATAATGCATTTATATCATTTTGTATATATTTTGTAGAATTTAATCGATCTTAAAATAACAAAAAACGTTAGCGCATTTATTTATATTATATTTTAATTAATATATATTTTAAAATAATATTTGGATACTTAAACTAACCAAATAATGTCAATATTTTTATTAAACTAATGAAATGCAGTTGTATATCTTTAAATAAATTACTAAAATGGAAATAAATTTAATTATGCTAATAAAAACACATTCTTATTAATATTTTCATCTTTACATATAATTTATTCTTTAGTAAAATATAATAAAATGTTGACAGACTAATATAAATTATTTAGGTCATTTTTAAATAATATTTGGTAACTAAAATCAGTCTTAAAATGTCACAAGACACAGCAGAGCAACATAAAGCGCTTTGAGGCGTGGAGAACACATCTTAAAATAAACATAATAGCCGTGTCTATAAATAGTTCCTTCTGCACATCACACACACACTCAAAGTACAACACATTCACACACCCACACACACACCCCCATACTCCCACACTCCACACACCCCCACACACACATACATGTAAAGAATCATCTTCCGGCATTGCAGTGCCAACATTTTGTGGCTGCTTCTTCTCATGCCGCCTCCCTGGTGCCAGGGCAACCGCAGGCATATTTTAGCACAAAGCCAATGCCAAGGTAACAAGGGGGGGGATGTGTGTGTGGGCAACGGGGCGGGGATGGCGCGTGGTTGTCACGTGAAGCCAGAAAATTAACTGTTATTCAGAAGATTTGTTGGTTATGAAAAGCGAAAAAAAAAGTTGTAAAATAAACAGACTGTCGCACCTTAAACGAACGAACTCGACTCTCTCTAAGGGCGCTTTTCACACACTCAGCACTCACACTGCGTATGAGTAATATCGTCGATTATTTTTACTTGATATTATTATTTTTACGTAAATTCATATAAGCGCACATAAGCATATAACTTAGGCGCATATACTCGTAAAAGGCACATTTGTTTTCTTAAATTAAAAGCAATTCGTCCACGTTTCCATATTCCACATTCCTCACTCCACACTCCACATACCACATTCCACTTGTGGCTTCATTCATTTCCCCCCAGTGGGTTTTCCAGCTGATGACGTGCCGACGGTTTCATATTTAATGAAAGACAAAAGAAACGATATGGAAAACTCAATTGTCGCCTATGCAGAACAACATTAAATTGTCTAAGCCGGAAATTAAGCGCACAATCAAAAGGAAGTTTCCCTTAATCTGCTAAAGCGAAATAACGTGTAGGAAGAGTATGAATACGAGTACGATTATTTGACTGCCTTTGAGTGTGACGAGTGAGTGTAGAAATAAATAAATAAATATGTAGAAAACAACTTAATTTAAAGACACAGCTTTGATTAAATAAATCACACATTTAGTTAAAATTCTATTTTAAATATAAAGTATATTAAATGCAGAGTAAATTCTTATGTTACAAATAAATAATTTATTGATTTAGTTAACTTCCCAGCGCTACAAGGCAAAGCTTATAAACTAGTGCGCTAGTCAATATATATAAATAATCATTACAATATTTAAGATAAATACTATATTCTAAGATTAAAATGGATTGAACAACATTGCAAAGTAGGAAGAAGACCCATAATTATATTATTATTATATGTCTGTTATATTTGTGTTTACATCATAGTATCATTTGAGTATATTAATAATTTTTATATACTATGTTTGCTACTTTTATTTTTGTATGTTTATATTAATTTTATAGCTATATTTTATAGCTGAAACCAATATAAAATATATATAGTATGTATGTATATTACTTATATTAAGAGAAAGTTTTCTCTTTTAAATTGAAACTACCTAAATTATTCACTACATGAAGGCAACATAAGCTTAAACTTTTACATACATTTTATATCGAGTTAAGAAAGTGAGTTTGGAGAAAGTTTTTAGAAGTGGAACAGAGGAAATTAAATTTAGCGCTTACTTTAAAAAGGCGTTACTATTTAAATACTTGTCTTTTGACTCAAAACAGTCTCAAATTATTCTAACAAAAACTACACAAAATGTAAAAATAAACCACAATATTATTTATATTTCTCATATTATTTTTAGAACTTGCTAAGATTATTTCAAAGCGTATTTGCTGACGTAATACTTAACCCTTCCGCTTTGTCATTTCATGCTTAAATTGAGAGGCCTAAGGGTTTAGTCCAAGCGAACTTCATAAAGCGCCGTCCTTTTCTTATGATAATAATTTTGTGGCAAAAGTTTCTCCAATCATATATGAGGCAGCCGCATGTCCGTATAATTTTGAACGATAAAAACTTTTTTCGAGCAGCCAAAAGGACGGCAACAAAAAAAGATAGAGAAAAAAAATAAAATGCGCGATGCCTTTCAGGGCAAAAAAAAAAAAAAAGAAAAGGGTGACACATAATTTGAAAAGTTTTTGGCAAAAGGCAAAAAGAAAGTGTGAAAATATATATATGAAAGTTTCGCGCAAAGTGAGCGCAGCTGAAACTTAAATATTTATAATAATAATCAACATAATCAACTAAATAGAAAATCAAAAGCGCAACAAAGTTTTCCATTTGTCTGAGTGTGAGAGTGTGTGTAGTAATCGATAAATATACAATATATATAGTCGATTTTATGACTGACATTGCGGCATTGTATGCATTACATGGTTACACACACACATACACACACACACACACACACACTGTTAACGGGGAGCACAACCCCATGATTTATGCCATTGTTTAATTTGCATATATTTTCGATTGAATTTTAATTGAATTTATGACGAAGCGCTTAACTGTTTGGCTTTCAGCTGCCGGCTATCGGCCATTGTTTGTCCTCAAGCAGGGGAGCAGGGGAGGGGAGCGGGGGCGGGGGCGCCCCTGTAAAGGAGAATGTACCAAATAATTTGCCTACTACTCTTACAACTCGTACAATATGCATTGTTTGTCCCAGGGCTGGGCAGGCTGCCCTGGGAGCTGTCAAGAGTTGCGGGGTTCTAACAATGTTTGTTAATTGCCTGGGGGCAATGTGCTCCATCTCTTTTCCCCCCATTCTCTCTCCTCTCCTCATCTTTCCCCCTATGCTATTGTTTTGCTTTTTGATATACCCTAATGCTGATGAGCTTCACTTATGATATCATATCCATGTGGGTTTTCACAGAATTTAAAGTCTTCTCTTGTTTATCTTTGTAATTTTTCTTTTCAGTCTAAAATAGTATTTGTTTCTTTATTTATTACTACAGATATTTTATATATTCAAATACTACAACTAACTACTTATATTTATTGGTATTTATTTATCTAAAATTTGTTAAATAAGTAAACTGCATTTTATTTTATTTTAAAATAAATGACTAGTGTTATATCTTATTTATTTATTTAATATTTGTTTATAGCCGAATTTCTTAAACAAAAGTTTATTAATACTAACAAGCAATTTTATATAATACAAAGAATCGTTTTTATTTATTTTATTATATAGTTTTTTAATGAAACGATTAATTATATATTTATTTTTATTTATTTTTATTTATTATTATATATTTATTTATATTTATTATTATATATTTACTTGCTTTTTCTTGCCATAAGTATGTTTATTATAAGTTAAGTTAATAAGTAAATTTATGTACACTAACAATTACTAACTCTTTATTATTTATATTTACTATATGAACAAGTGCGTTTATTTATTTATACTAGCATTTAAAACACTTTCTTTACAACATTGTAAAGTCTATATTTTCTACATATTTACACATTTTTCCTTAATAAAATATGAATATTTGTTGGGAATTTTATAGGCAATAAATCTAAAATTTAGTTAATGGAAATAAGTGTGTGAAAATGTAGAAAATGGACATTTTCATTGTCGTGGAATACGGCAATAAGTTAATGGATCGCTACAGCTAACTATATACTTCTTTATTATTATTTAATATTATTTATTTACTTATTTCATTTTATTTCTTTTAGGCAATAAACTTTAATAAAATCTACAATCCCTTGGTTGCCTATTGAATACTATTTATTATTTATATTAATATTAATAAACACTTATTTATACTAGCATTAAACACATTTTTTCCACGACAATATTAGGGATATATTTTCTTCATTTTTACATATTTTTCCTTAATAAAATATGAACATTTGTTGCTAATTTTATAGGCAACAAATGTAAAATTTAGTTAAGGATATAAGTATATAAAAACGAAGAAAATATATTAATATATTAAGATAATAGATTGCTTCATTCAACTATACAGTGTCGTATTAATTTATTTATTTACTTATTTCATTTTATTTCTTTTAAGAAATGAACTTATATTAATTTATTTATTTACGTATTTCATTTTATTTATTTTAAGTAATTAACTTATCATATTAATTTATTTATTAACGTATTTCAATTCATATCTTTTAAGAAACGAACTTTAATCTATAATCCATTGGTTGCCTATTAAATACTTGCCTTGATTTTACAGTTGCTCTGATTGTTATTATTGCTATTATAATTATTTTGGTTTAATTCCACAGTTTGATTATTATTTTTTTTGTATTTAACACATCTTTGGCATTTTGTGCACACTCACGCGTGTTTAATGTCGTGTCATGTAACAACCGCGACATGCAATTTACGCTCTGACTTGCAACAACTTGCAACGAGCAACGTGCAACATGCAGCATGAAGGCCAATCAGCCATCAAGCATCCATCAGGCGTCACTCGTCAAATGCTGCGAGCCTGAAACTTTAATTGCCCGCGCACTTTCAAAACAATTTGATACTAATAACTTTCACACCTGACGTTATGTTGCCACTGCCACTGCCCCAATGAACAGTTAGACGTACAAGTTGCTCACACACTCGACGCGACGCGACTCGATTCGATTCGACTCGTTTCGTTTCGACTTGAATTGAAGTTGCGTATGTTATTCACCTGCTAACGTGACCCGCTCGAATTCCGTTAATGCCGTTGTCGTTGCCGTTGCCTTTGCCGTTTGTTGCACGTTCACGTCCGTGCCACAGACCCAAACGAATTAGACTGAACGGAACCTGGCATGGGCACAAATTGCCGAGGCCAGAAACCAAATGTGACAACAATCGGCAACAGCATCGTCCTCATCGTTCGCGTCTTCGTGCTCGTTTATCAAGTTCGGCTCTGCCACTCGGCACTGGGACTAAGGACAACGCATGAGCTTTTTTAGCACAGCGAGCGAGTGTTGGACAACTTTCAAATATCGTAAGCATTTTAAGAGAGAGTTCAACACTTAAATACGATTTAATTTAGTTAAGAGCGTTTAACTTTAAACACGATTTAAGCAGATAACTTATAACAGTTACGGGTTCTGGGTATTAAAATAAAAGTTTCGCTTAACAAATGTTTTCTAATTTCTATTATAATGCTTGTAAAAATCAAATTTATTACAGCTTTGAATATTAATAATTAAACTTAAATTTGTATTTTAATGTTTTGGAATTAAACTGGCTTTAAATTCTATAAATAAAAATGAAAAATAACACTTATATTTGGGGGAATCTTGGCTGCCAAAACTGTTTCCGAACACATTAAACAACACTTTTAGATTCACTTATCTAATGCTTAATAATATATTTCAATAATTTGGTAAGCAATTAATAAGTAAGTCAATACTCAAACTTATGACTTTAAAAGATCCAACATTTGTTGCACCGATTGGGGAAAACCCCAGAAAAACCCAATCATATCAATGGGTATTAGTACAATTAATGTTGCTATAATTATAAGAATTAGTATTTGTAGACTTACATATATAATTTGTATTATAAAAGTTTCAAATAAGAGTTATTCTGTAACTTTAGTTAAGATTATTAAAAATGTAAAATATATTCATAGATCAAAATAAAGGTTTAATTTATAACGTTATATAAATCATAGATTGAAGTTATTCGTAGATTTCATTAAACTTAAATTTGAGCTTAAAAGTTATGGAATAAGACTTGATTTTAATTAAATCTCTATAATTATTTATATATTCATTATTAAATCAATAAAAAATAAATAGATTTTCGCAGATTCCAATAACTACGACTTAAGTATAAACTGTGGTGTTTTTTTATTCTTTCACTTTGATTTATTTTCTTTTAGTTCCTGGCTTTAGATAAATAAAACTTGTGTAAAGAAAATCGTCATAAACTGAGAGGTCATTTCAACACACTTGGAAAATTCAGCAGCGGAAATTGCAGTTGCTGCCGGACTGAGAAGTTCTTTAATAAAATTATGTTAGCATTTTCCGGGTGGTTCCGCATAATAACTTATGGTTCACTCCAGCATATTGTACTATGAATGTGGGAAAGCCTAGATCAAAGTGTGCTACAAAGAGTGCTGTGTTTGAATACCTTGTACTCATTGCAAATGGTTAAAACGTCTATGGAAGAAGCAGACCAAAGCGCTATCCACGGTTAAGGTATAAAATTCTGAATGAACATAGGATTTCAGAATGAGGAGAGAGGTAATAAATTTGGTAAATATACCTTACACTGAACGCTATTCGAAATTATAAATACAATTTTGATTAAATACGCTTAAAATTGTGTATAGATTTACTTAGGAATACTTTATACGTAAGCTGAGAGCTTTAATGATAATAAACACATATGTCATTAAAGAAATTAAGTATTATATAGTCTAAAGGAAAGAAACAACTTTGCAATTGTGTTTTTATACCCTGTGGGGGTAGAAGGAAAAAGGAAGCATGGCCGACCACCCAATAAAGTATATAGATTCTTGATCAGCATCAATAGCCAAGTCGATTTAGCCATGTCCGCCTGTCTGTCTGTCCGTCAGTCCGTCTGTCCCTCCGTATGAATGAAAGGATCTCAGAGATGGTAAGAGCTAGAAGCTTGAACTTGGTCTTCCAACACTGATAATTTTTGTAGGAAGATCAAGTTTATCTTTTTTTGGATGCCACGCACCCCTTCGCCCAGAAATCAAGAAAAAGCTCATAACAAAGGCAGTTTTGCAGCTAGAGACTTGAGAATTGGCACACATGATGACTATCTTGGGGTTGATGTATCCAGAACATTTCATTGCGATGTCACGCCCCTTTGCCCACAAATAGAGAAAAAAGAATTGCAAGAGAATTAGATCGAGAGTGTTTGAGAGGGGCCCTATAGTTCCCACTGTTCGGCTTATTTTTAAACACTTTGTGCTGATGACAAAAAACTTTATCAATTAATACACTAAGAGTCTTTTTCCTCAGTCTATTAAATATAGTATATACTTTAAACTGTTTATTGCTCACTGTTTTATAACAATATTCGTATTTCTTTTTGGGGTTACCCCAATTCTACAAATATATAGAGAAGAGAGTAACTCACAGTTTTCATTTTCTTAGTCTGACTTTGAGAATTTTGTCAATTGAAAGTTGTCGTTCTATGGACATAGTAGGAGCATAGCGTAGTATACATACATCTGGCATGTGTTCGTTGTGATAGGTATTCTTTTTGATTTTTTACTTGGCTAAATTCAACTGAGCACGCTTTTCCTAATGTAGCAGCCAGCACATAAAAGAAAATAAAATAAAACACACTCGTATAACCACAGAGAGACACACGCATACGCATAGAGGCACATACGAATGTGTGTGTGTGTGTGCGGCGACGACGACGACGACGACGACAAGCATGTGTGTGTGCGTGTTTTGATGGGGCGCTTCTAACGTTGTGGTTTCATTTGGCAAAGCACAAAATTCAAATATATATACACATATACACATATATATCTAAATATATATATATCATATATATAAACATATATCTATATATATTTATATATAAGAAGAACAAAATAAAAACAAAGCTAAAAACTAAACTGATCTGAATTAAACTCAAAGCAAAATCCCAAACCAAAATTCAACCGAAAACAAAAAAAAAACAGCAGCTGAAATTGTTAACCTTTTGGGGATATCAAGCATTTACAAACGGGAAAACAAACCAGGCAACAAACCAGGCAGACAGCCAGCGGCGGCAGCAGCAACATTTAAGTTTTTTATCAGAACACAAGAACCAACAAAAGTTTTCTGCGCAATCCGCACAGTGCCAGCCAAAAGAGGGCGAACAGGAGCTGAGCTGAAGCCACAAGTGCCCAAAGAGGACGCCCGTGGACTTTAAGCACAATTTCTACTTCATTTTCTTCTTCTTCTTCTTCTATCTGCTGTTTCTCCGCGTGGACAAAGTTTTATATCCTTTTCAATTTGATTTCTGTCGGAGTACTTTCAAAGGATTTAAGCGAGAACTACTATAGTTTGGCCAGGTGAGAAGCAGGACGCTGTCGTCTAGACAGGTGTCACATAATTTCCGCAGCAATTAAATGCAAATCAAATGCGCCAATTGACAGCTTGGCTTGTCATGTGTGTCGCATTTGATTTGCATTTAGCAGAGGAAATCGATTGACCATTTTCCCAATTTCCCCATTTTCTCCTTCCCCCCAGTCGTCATAATGAGCCATAGAAAAAGTCGCATTGAATCGCCCACAACTCGATCCACAGCCAAGGCCAAGATTATCAGTCAATCGAAAGGTAATAATACAACTAATGTTGCCTCCTCTCGACTGCCGGAAACTGCGGAATCTTCGCAGGGTGAAAGCGAGAAAGTTCCCTTTATTCTGGTCGATGGCATGTGCACCAAGAATCGTCAACAACTTCACCTGGCGTTGTCCAAGTGCGAGAAGCGGCGCATGAAGTGGATACAGAGACAATGCTGTGTTCTGCCCTTGCTCAAGTATATAAAGCCAGCTACAAGAGCTGAGCCCACAACTGCTGTGGAAAAAGCTGTCAAGGAGGAGGAGGACTTTCAAGAGGATCTCAGGCAACTCTGCATCGACGAGCTAACTGTGGGCGATACCAGGGATGTAATGGGCACAGTTACGCCCATTGCACACGCCACAAGTGCCGAGGATCTGTTGCGGAATAAACCGAGATTTGAGGAAATACGTTCACAGTTGGAACAACTGCGACAAACACAAGACATAAACTTCAACTCACAACCAAAATTATTGCGTCAAGGAACTTTTGACATCAATCGGGAAGAGGAGCAACTGTCCAAAACTCCCTCCGCAGGTTCCGTATGCAAATACGTGGACAACAAACGGCGGAGCAGCAAAAACTTCATAGTCAAAAATAAGTCCTCTACTCTACTCCCAGCTTCAAAGCGCATCAGCAGAGTCCAGAATGGGAACTCTCTTCCCAAGGTAATGAGTAAAATCGGCGATCTTCTCATGCCGCTGCCGCAGGAACAGTCTAAACTTGATAATGAGTCCTACGCCTATCTGGTAGCTGGTAGAACACCAGCCACAGACTCTGAGAACTCCGATATGGAAACGTTTGCTTCATCCTCAACGCGTACCCAAAGTCCGTGTACAACTTCCCGATCCACGATGCCGCTTTCAGCTCGATCGAATGCTGTGATTACCTGCAGCAACAACAACATTACAAATCCGACGAAGATTGAACCACCTGCCATTCAACCCAAGTCGCACACATTCCTCAAGATGTCATCCAGGCTTTTCAAGAAAATAACGAACTAACTTCATCATGACGTTGTTGGTGAGTTTAAGCTTAAGGATTTCAATCGGCCACGACGTCATCGCTCAACAAATTATACAATTATTTGATCCATATATTTCTAAATAATCAGACAAGTGACCATGCAAAAAGATAAACTATATATTTGTTCCTTCTCTGTGCCTTCTAGACCAACACGTAACTTTATCCCATCTCTTTGCAATAACCCTTTCGAATTCTCTGTGCGGATTACAATAGACTTTTTCGATCTTTCGACTCAGATGCCTCTTTTCCTACTATTTATAAAAAACATATTCTAAACTTTTTAACAACTAATTCTACATAACAATACTTACTTTTCCCTCACTGATCTGATTGGGTTTTTTCTGAGTTTATCCCAATCCTTGCTACCAATGTTGGATCAATTAGATAATTGTTTGAATACCCCCAGACTTAACTTAATAATGTTTCTCATCTTTTTAGACCTAAGTCTTAAATCGCATATAAAATAAGGTTATGGTTAACTTCATATTATTTGCTATTCCTGTTCTTTATTTTAAATCGTTCTTTGTGTCAACTGTTTTTAGTTGTCGTTAAATAAATAAATATCATTTTATTTAGTCACTTTATTCAGCCTAGTTCGATTCAAGCCAGTTTCTCAGAGAATCAACCTACAATTTCTGCCAAGAATTAAGCCAGCCACTTGCTTAATTATCGCCAGCTACTCAGTTGGCCTGGCTCAAAGTCAGCCGCAGAAACATATGGAAAATGAGCTAATCAAAAATTTATTTAATCTCTCTCTCGGCTGCAGTCAAAGGCTGGCAAAGTGAAAGTGCAGCTCAGTGTTTCCCAGCTGGGGGGGGTCAAATAGAATTCCCGAGGAATGTGGCAGCAATTAAACCCCCAGGGAAACAGATTTGCAGTCACTGTGCGGCCTGTGGTCGTTGTCCAACATTCTCCATACGCTATTCTCTAGCTCTCCAACCTTGGCTAATGTTGAGCAGCAAATTTGATGATGCTTTGCAACTGTTGTCGTTGTTATTGTTGTTGTTGTTGTTGTCGTTGTCGTTGCTGCCGGAAATTCAGTCTAAAACCAACAAACGCCGGAAATGCGCCGTTGTCGTCGCCGTCGTTGCGATTAAACTTTCTGCATTAAAAATTTGGGCTGGGAATTTGGTGTGGCTGCAACTGGCAACTGTTTGGAGGCGGCTCGCGGATGCTGCGGCTGCTTTTTACCCAAATCTAATTGCAAATTTTATGTAACGCCCACTCGAAACGGTTGCATGCATCATGTGGCAGGCAGCCTGGCAGCTGGGGATTGTTTCTCTCTGTTTCCTTTTAACCACCCACCCACCACTCGTGCAGTTTCCTGCTTTGGGTCGCAGTAAATCATGAAATGTATTTGGCAACTGACAAAAAAAATGTCAAATAATTTGGAAAAAGTTGTTGGGTTGTTCGCTCTTTGAATGACCGCTGCCACGCCTCCTCCCCAAGGATTGTACAGTGGGAAAGAATGGCTAGACTAGCTTAAATGTTCAAATGATGTTATACTTTCTAATTTATTCGATAAACGATACTTTGTCTCTAGCTCTTATAGTCTTTGAGATCTAGGCGCTTATACAGACAGACGGACGGGCGGACAGACGGACGGACGGACAGACGAACATGGCAATATAGACTCGAGTGTAAAAAGTCTTAATGTTAGAAGATATCTTTGTTACTTTCGCAGCTATTAATTTGTATAAGCTAATCTAGCCATCTGTCCCACTGTCACAGCGTTCACATTAATTTAGATGTTGTTTATAATTTGGTTTTGTTGGCCAAACTCATTGACAAAGCCTCAAAGAACGCAGTCTCCGCAGAGGAATTTTGTTTGTGATTTCATTAAATCTAATTGAAACTTTTTGTCTCTGCCTCTGTCGCTGCTCTGCCGGGTCGCTGCCTCGCTGCCGGCAGCTCAGTCGAGCAGCAGTCAATCTTGCAATTTGAGTCCTAACAAAACTGGACCCAGAAATGATTTTTGGCCAGGCTTCCGTCCCTGAGAGAAAGGGCAACAGCAGAAGCGGCAACAGCAGCAGACATGCCAACAACTTGGCTGACATGCTGGCAAATCTGGCAAAAACTTGATACGATGGCCTTTTTGACCCGGAAGTGTGAGGAGCTGCATTCCCATGCCGACAGAGACAGAGAGCTCCCTCTACCTCTCGCCTCGACTCGGCACGCACTTTAAATTCAAGCTAAAGGCTGGGAAAAGTTTAAAGCACTTTTACCACAATTATGCAAACGTCCCGCCGCCCTGCCACGCCTCTTTTCATGCCACGAAAAGTGCGACAATTGCGTGGCAGGTACAGCGAGCAAGCAGCAATTAGGCATCCCAATTAAGTAACCCTCTCTAGCCACAGGCAAACTTGGCTAAAGTGCACCTCGTCCGGTTTGTTCTGGCGTGCAACTTGAACTGAAATTAATTTGAAAAGAAAAAAGTTGAAAACAATGTGGAAAATTGGGTAAACGCAAGTTCATAATATAATCATATTGTCATATATAATTACTTCATCAGAAAATCAATTGATTTTTGTTGATTCAGCGGCAATAGGAAAATGAGTTGAAATCCTCTAAAATCTCTAATGCAAATATCGACTAATAGATATTTTAATGCATTGGTAAATCATTTCTTTTACTATATTAATACTTTTGATATTGATATGCTATTATAATGGAAACCAATGGGGGCATTCAGCAGGTAATTCTGATCAGTAATCATGATTCCTGATTACTACTACTATTATTGGTATCGGTATCACAAGAAATGTATCCTACAAATAGTGTGATATATGATACTGATTACTGATAGTTTATGACAAACAGTTTATGATCTGCTTTTCTGTGTTCACTTTTCATGTCGTAGGCTGATTTGTTAGAAAAGGCATCAGCAGTTACTGATTACTGATTGATAATAAATAAATTAGAGATTACTGATTGAATTATCTGCTGAATGCCAACTATGTCTGAAGAAACACACATATGAAAATAATTATTTAATTATATTTTAAGCTTGATTTTCTTTTAATCTATGTCTAATTGTCCTTTGATTGTTTCGACAAATCTAAAATCTCTAATTGTGGGCAGATTTTAAAATCTGTTTGTATAAAATGCCGAATCATTTTTATTATGGCTATAAATCCGTGTTAGCCCAGTTAGTCTCACACACACATTTGTGGGCCATAAAACTAGTCACTTTCCCTAAGCATTTGCAGCAGATTTGCTGCCAATTTTTGGTGCAGTTTGTTTCGTTTGAAATAAATAAGTCACGCAATTAGAATGAACTATAATAATTACACAATAAATATCGCAAGCCCGCTGGCCGCGTCGGGGAGTTGCCTCATGTTGCATCTACAAATGAAAATAAATTGCAAGTTGGTCGCGTGCTGGGTTCCCTGGGTTTTTTTTTTTGGTTTCCGTCGAGCTCGTCGTTCGTCGCTAATGGCGGATCTGGGTTCTGGGCCACGTTTACATATTTGAGTACTTAGTTGAGCACTTGATCAGCGAGTCAGACATTCGTTTGGCAAATGCATGTGTGTGTGTGTGTGTGTGGGTGTGACAGCCAGATTAATAAAATTTATTATCATTGCGATAGTGCAGGCAAATAAACAAACAAACAAAGGAAATACATCTACATACTACTACTAGTACGTGTCGTAGTATGTATGTGAACGGGCAGTAAAAACCAGCTGGGAAAACATATCAAAATGAAGTAAAATTCATTTTACAAGAGATGGAGACAGAGAGAGAGAGAGAGAGAGAGAGAGAGACTCAAACCAAAATTGCTGTGCTGCAGGATTTGCCTTGAGATTCAAACTGCAGGCGAAACGGAAGTTCGACGCCCAAGTGGCAGCCGCGATAATAGTGCTCGGCATGTGTGCTAAAATATTAGCATATAAACATACACACACACCACACACACACACACACACACACACACACACACACACACACGTAGACACACTCATGTGCTGCAAGTGTGAAGGAAGAACTTTTGACTGGAGCGTCGGCGCTATCTGGAGACACATAAATATGAAAATGCAGGCGGCAACTCGAGAGCGTACTGAGCACACGGTACTAGTAGCAGCAGCTCGGCGAAAAGTGAGCACCTAGGCTGCGCTGAGTGCTGACTGAAAAGGCGTTATGTCACGCCCACACACACACACACACACGCATGCAAGCAGTAACTAGTTTGAAGGGCTACAGTTAAGAGAAATCAACTGTAAGAGACCCTGTATTTATATTATGTACAAAAAGGATATTAAAAGGAAAAAAAAACAATTACAGATATTATATAAAAACTAGCAATCAAAATAACACGACTGTAAGAGACCCTGCAGCTATTCTACAATAAAGAGGAAATCAAAAATTAATAAAAATTTAATATAAACAAGCCGAGCTGACGGCCCTCAGCTAAAATAAGCTAAAAATATGCTGGAAAGCAAGCTATATCCAAATGCAAGATAAGGGTTTATAATTCCCAGCGTCTTTATAGAAGAGTAGGTGGAATAATTGTCGCAGCCACTGCTTAATTGTCTATAAATTGCTTGACACTCTTCACTTCACAATTCCAAATTGAAGAATTTGGCGATGACATATCATCGCACATGCCAAACATATCAATGACGCCATAAATTAGAAAACAAATTCACGATTATATGAATAAAGTTCACGTAACAATCCCAATAGAAGAAAACATGCTCCGTAGAGAAGTCACGAGTAGAATTGCTAGAATATGCTATATGACTTTTAAAAATATGATAGATTTATGGATATCTATACAAGCTATTTGCAAATTTTAATTCTAGATTATTATTAATCGTTAGAAATAAAACTTACAAATCTGCACACAGCGGGGTTCGAACCCAGGACCACGTGCGTGCGTAAGTCTTGTACGCTACCCACTTACTCAGTCAGCTATCAGTCGAACTTTGATTTCTTTTACAGAACTGCAAGTTATCTTTACAAGTTCTGTTTGCTGTCGCCCTTTCTCTAGACTAAAGAAACTGTGATGTTTAATATCTTCGTCGTTTGCTATCCGATCGCAATGCAATTGAAATAATACGTCTCAAAAAGAGTATTTAAATTATAAAATAAAGAAATAAGCCTTAAAGAGTAATGTCACAAAATTTAGTAGCTCTAGTTTTCCTTATTCTCAGATGCAGAATATATTTACTAAATGTTAAATGTTATATATATGTTTTCTGCCTGCTGTGCATATTTTTGCACAAGCTTAATACACACTTTGTTACATTTGAAGTACAGGGTCGCAAAAAACTGCAACAGAGTCGAGAGCCACGCTGTAAGCATTTGAATATTATTGTCGCGCACACACACGTAGTGCTGTGGAGCTTTGGACCTGGACAGGGCCCCCAACCTAAAGACAGCAACAACAATAAACACATTAGATGCGGCACTCAGTATTTAATGGTGTTTGTGCGAAATAATAGCCAGAGTAGAGGACTCATGGCAGCTGCAACGGACCCAGAAGCCGCTCCTCATGGCGCCGTAAATTCAAATTAAGTCGCCCAACTTGCTGACAGTTAAAATCTTCGTAGCAAAAATGTGGAGCACAGAGCCAGAAAGCCGAGCAGTACCAAAAACAGGAGTAGCAGCAGAAGGACGAGCAGCAGAAGCAGAAGCAGAAGATCAGCTGCAGGCGTGTCATTGTGTGCATTTGTTGGTAAATGCACAAGTGTTAGTTAGCAGTAGTTTGTTTGAAGTGAACACAGTTGGCTTTCAATTTATTGCCCCGAAGTGCAGACACTAACAGAGCCCGCCCCCCCCCCCATTCCTCCCTTTCAGCCTTTCCACATCTTAAACTGCAGATGGATTAAGTGCGATTTGTGTGAGGAAATGCAACTGCCATCATTTCGTTTTAATTAAATATACCCCAAAGAAAAGAAAACAACAAAATGTGCTCAAATTCTCATTCTCAGAAGCCACAAATTGGCCAGAAAATACATCGATTGGCATTGCAGCTGTTCCAGTTTATTATTGAAATCGATGAGTTCTGTAGCATTTGAATAGCTTTTACTTTGAATTTTACGAGCTTATGTCTTATAACCTGTTGCCACTGACAATTGTAATTGGGTGGCAACGGGGTTATTTCTATTTATGTGGAATGGAACGAGTTAGTAATAAATACAAGAAGGTGTATTTATTTATGTGGCAGTTATTAAGTCGATAGATATTATAAATAGCAAATATGAACATATATAAAGACAAAAGAGAAATGAGATTGTTAAATGTTTTGTTGTATTTTATCAGCAACAAACTAAAGTAGATATTCTATTAAGGTAGTCATCGCCTGTAGCATTCAGCTTCTCACACAATGTATAACCTTCCGCGTAGCCTTCAGCTTTTTGCAGCACAATGTATAGCGGCCGACAGCGTAAATCATCAGATTATCATATGCGCTCTCGCTTGCGTAAATGGGATTTTCATATGCTCTCTCGCTCTGGCCAACAACTATGAAATGATGGATTTAAAACAAATTTCTTAATATCTCCTTTACTTATGGGTCGATCGCTATGAAACTTGCAGCAAATTGCGCAGCGTGAGTTATACTTCAACTATCTGTTAAGTTAGGCTGAGTTATCTGAGGCTGCGATAGTTTTCTTTGATTTGCTTGAGCGGCAGGTGATATATCGCAAATTGAAAATAAACTTACATTGAACCTACATTCCAAATTTGAGGACTCTAGCTCTTATACAGACAGACAGACAAACGGATATACGGACGAACAGACGGACGGACGGACGAACAGACGGACGAACGAACGAACAGACGGACGGACGGACGAACGAACAGACGGACGGACGAACGAACGAACAGACGGACGGACGGACGGACGAACGAACAGACGGATAGGTGTCAATCGTCTCGGCTGTTGATACTGATCAGGAATATATATACTTTATAGAGTCGGAGATGCTTCCTTCTGCCTGTTACATACATTCACACGTATTCATTTTAGTATACAAATAAAGTTTGTCAATTTCAATGGATAAATAGTCTTTAAACAAGTTATTTAACTGGCGTATTATCATATATATAATGAGGCAAGCCTATGCATGTGGCGCAGAGTAGCATCGCCATAAATATCGTTTGATATGCCATACCTAAGAGGAAGTGACTGTCATCACTCTCTCTCGTCGAAGTCGAAGATGATCGGCAGCAATCAAGTCGTGTCAAATTATAAAGTTGTCTCAAGTCGTTTAATTATAAACATTCCTTATACTAAAGTTGTCTCAGAGTTATATCATTATCTGAATTATTACTTTCATTTTAAATAGCTCAACGAACTATTATTACTATGATTTGTCAATTATATAATATTAATTTAATTAAATACATTACTATATTGTTAAATAAATAAATGAATGTAAAGATGATGACGACATAAGTTGCTATTACATTTTACTTAACAGACTACTTTAGACATTATAAATATTATGACAGACCGAAGATTAGCAGGTAAATGAACATACTAAAAACAGCAATAGAAATGTCACTCAATTCTTAAGCTTGGTGAAAACAAAATTGAATTCTTTTAACGTTAGCGATGGCTCAGACTCAGTTTTGTCATGGCACGGCCGGAAATTTGAAGCCAATTAAAAATGCATTCAACGGCAGGGACAGGAAATAAGTGGAAAAATGAAAGACAAATTGACAGCTGAGGAGCAAGCATCAAATCGCTAGAGAAATAAAAGCGAAACAAGGCAACAGGGATGACAAGGACAAGAGATAGAGAGAGAGAGAGAGGCTCAGGCGCAGGATGATAGTCAGCGAATAACAAGCTTTGTGTTGGACTGAGAGCTGGGGAAATTTACATAGAAATAAATAGGATTGCTAGGCAAACAATGAATCTGTTCAATCAAATAAATGGCAAACGCGAAAAGCAACAACAATAGCAGCGTTTAACATCGAATCAACGGGCATTACACTCAAGGCAACGTGACAAAGCCAAACACTTGACAGGACATGGAAAAAGGCTTGCCAAACTCAAAGTGTATGTGTGTGTATGTTTCATTGGTATTGGTGAGTGCAAACAAAAGTCCCCGAGGCTTTTAAAACGTACGTAACTAAACGGTGCTGTACAGAAGGAGCGCCGGAAAAGCGCACAAGAAACGCCACTTTACATACCGAATCGTAAATATTTTGCCATAAAACAGTAGTCGGTTTTACCTGGGCAACACTGTCATTCCCCCAACCACCAACCCCCTACCCCTAACTCATACCCCTGCCAAACACCCTTGCAACGCATAGAGTGTGAATGAAGTGAGCACTTGGGCGTTTTGCGGCATTTTGGAGTTGACACAACAAAAAGAAAAAAAAAACGAAGAACGAAGAACGAGAACGTAAAAACAAAATACGAATGTCACTCGAAATGTTTTTACATTTCACTGTGACACTTTGTGGCGACCATGTGATGGTCGTCGTCGTCGTCGTCGTCGTCTGTTGCAGGCGTGGCAACTCTCTGTGTGGCATGGGGGCAGCTGCCTCCATGTTTGTCGCTGCCTAATGGCAACTCATAATTATGTTATGCTATATTTTTAGCAGCTAAACGGCAAGTCTCGATGCTGTTGTTGTTGTTGTTGTTTTTTGTGCCACTTGTCGCAGTCGACAGTCAAGTGCAGTTGCATGCAACAAATTTTCAAGGCAAGCACTAAAGCCGCAGCTGCAAAACTTCAAGTGCCGTTTGCCGTTGTGGCGCTTCAGCAATGCTTAGGCTTTAGCGCATTTAAAACTTTACCCAACCTGTGCCAACAATATATATATATATATATATAGACCCTGTTGAAAGCCACTCACCGAGCGGTGACATTAAAAGCCTTCTGGTTGGATTTTCTTTATGCTATTCTTTTCAAACTTTTGTTTACCTGGAGAAAACCGACTTGCCCTTCTCCTGTCAAACTATGGCAAACGGCTGGCTAGACAATGGAGTTAAGCAGCTATAAATACCAGTGTCAAAATTGTTCTCCATCGAAACAAGTGAGAAAAGTTTGCTAACCCTCCAAATCACCTTCAATCGCGAAAAATACTAAGAATTCATGAATATTAAAACATATTTTAAGCAAATAATTACATCATTAATTAATTAGGAAATACAAATAAGGATACCTAACTTATGAAATATGTTATTAACAGCAATTAAAATACTGTGAAATGGTCATTACATAATTATAAAACATATATTTGGCACAATTTGTATAAACAATTTGTTATAAACTATTTTTTTGAGCTCTTCATTTATTAATATAATATTAAAATTTTGGACTGAGTTACAAGAAAACTCTTAGACTCTTGATAATTAATAAACAAATATAAATAAAACCATTTATTTATCATCTGTAATGAATAAAAAATGTTGTGAATGTTACTGTTAGATTTACACAATTCTAATTGTCAAATAGACTTATGAGTTTGTTTCTACTTATTCATTAGCCTTGCATGTTTGTCTATGTTGTAATTATCCCTCGGTTTCTGATTGCACACGGTTTGGTAACCTGATGCTTTGGCGACCCTTTCAATTGATTTGTCCCACAACTGGCCGCAAAGACCGAGGAATGTTTAAGAAATATGTTCATTTATGAACAACCCCAATTATTGATGAAATATATTTTAACAAATTTTTCTACTACAAATTGCCTTTTTATAGTCCATATTTTGTTTACCTTTTAATTTGTAATTCTAATGTTACGATAAATAACTCACTTTCACTTCTAATTCTTCTATTGATACATTGTCAATGTGCTAAACATATAAGCGTTACGTTCAATAATGTTAAGTATACGCCAAGCTGGCAATAGTGAGATTAAAATAACTATAAATACCCGTGTCATTCTTGCTCTCTATGGAAACAATTAAATAAAGCTAATCTAATCCTTAACATCACATTCACAATCTATTCAATACTGTCTAGATATAGAGCTCACTTTCACTTCAAATTCTCTTGATGCTACATTGCAAATGGCCTGAGCAAATAAAACCGTATCGTTTTAAAACATATTAAATTTCACTATATTATTAAGTATACGCCAGGCGAGCTCTTGGTTGGCCAAGTGGCTGGCTGGCTGGCTTTTTTGCTAGTCTTTAGAGGCAGCCACCAATACCTTGGGTCTGCTCATAATCAATTTAGATGATTCCTAACCGCAACAACAGCAACAGCAACAATAATGGCCACAACGGCAGCCTTTACAATTATGTGAAGTGTGTGTACGTTGCACATTTTGCCATTTCTGTTTGGCCAGCAATATCACACAGGCTGTTGCCTGTACTTTCTTGGAACAAAGAGCACAACATGCCAGCTGCCAGCTGCCTGGGGACTGCATCTTAGCTGCTTGGTTGCCTGCTTGGCCTGGGCCTGGGCCTGGGCTAGCTGTATTCAGCCCTGGTCTGGCAGTTATTTCATGTTGTCCACTCCTGGACGTAAACATTATGATGCATTCGGTTCAGTAATTTTTATTGTATTTTTTTCTCATTTTTCTTAGCCCGCTGGCTGTGGCCGAGCGCTTCGTCTTAGCCAACGTTATTTACTTCTCGGTCTCGGCTTGATTTCTCTGCTTTGCTTTAATATTGCAAACGCTGTGCAGAGTCCAAGCGTCCTCAAAGCTTTTATGGTCACTTTACTGTTTATTTGCTTTTATTAAAAATACGAGCTGTTCACTCTCTCTCTCTCTCTCTCACTCCTTCCACATCTTCTCCTATTTATTCTCATCCACTTGCCACGCTTTCTATGCCCTTTTCACTGTGTCCTTATGCTGCATTGCTTTTATTTTGTAGTTATTTATTATGTGCAAAACTTCTTTTCAAAAAATGTTTGTTATTATCTTTCCTATACAAACAAACAGACCACCCCCACCCCCCACGCACACACACACACACACACTTACATTTACAATAAATATTTTACATTGTGGCTTGCAGTTCTTTTTTTGCCTTATTCATTGTTCCGATTGCCCCAAAGCCAGAGGCCGTATGTACGGTTTTAATAAGTAATTACTTGAAACATTCTGAAAATTTGTAAAAATGCTGTTTATACTCTGCACATATTTATATGCAAGCCTTTTTACTTACGGCCTTTATGTACATTATCGAACAAGTTTTTAATTTCTCATGTCGATAATAATAAAAGAAAATACAGAAGCTTAAAGATAGTTAAGGAAACTGAGAGTGTTCTAAGGTTAACTTATGCATTTATTTCTTATCAATAATCTCTAAGGTTAATTGGGTTAATCTTTAGCTATATTATTACTTAAATTTGACTCAAATATTATTTACTTTTTAAAAATTGCAATTTTATTTAAGTTTTACTTAGACCAGCTGGTTTTCCCATTGCTTTAATAGATATCTTTAGATATCTTGGGCATAGCCTTAAAAACAAAAATTAAGTTAGATTTGAAGAAGTTTCAAAATGGTTTACAAACATTTGCAATTCTTTATTACTGAAAATAAATGGTTTCCTTTAAAAAATAATTTCATATTTAGTCTTAAGCAAATAAATTACATTTATTTTTTTATTATTCAAGAAACTTCATGTCGAAAATGCTATTATTACAGTAGAAATAATTTATCTTGGGCATAGCCTTTAAAACTAAATTTAAATTAGATTTGAAGAAGTTTCAAAATGGTTTACAAAAGTTTTGTAATTATTTATCAATGATAAAAATAATATTATTCAATAATTTAAGTCATCAGTCAGCACAAACAGTTATAAGAATTTAAAAAGGAAGCAATGCATTCCTGCATTCGAGGTGTAAATATTAAAATTGTTTGTAAGATAGTGTAATCAATGAAGTGGCCATTTTTGACACACAAACACGCATAATAAACACGCATATCCATGCGGATATACAATTTCATAGCATGCTTTTAAGCGCACAAATATGTGTGTTGTATGTGCTCGACAAATATTGGATAGCTTTCTGGAGGAATGCTTCGTCTTGTGTTTTATTTCAGCTTTTGTTGTGGCTTCAGTTTTCAGTTTTTCGTTGCGTATGCAAATCCCAAGAGTTTTTTCCCAGCTTCCAGTTGTTGTACTTTATGCAATGCTTAGACCAATATAAGTGCATTTGTCAGTCATTCAATTTGTGTGGTTTGTCTTCAAGGGACTTCCCCTTGGGTAAAGTACCAATTGCTTTTATTGATTTTGTGTCGAAGTTTTCTATTTTTTTTTCATATTCCAACCGCCACTCAAAATTCGAATTTAGATATTGTAAAAAATATAATATTTGGCGTGGCTTCACTCAACCACGAGTACGAGAACTCAACGTATTCATTGTATTTCCCAAAAGAATAGTTATATTAAACTTGCCGATAAGTGTTCGTATCAAGACAAGGAAACTATTTCTACGTCTAATGTGACAGGTTCAATTTTTGATTGATTTTATAATATGCATTTTGGGAAATAGTCGAATTACATTTTGACTTCCAACTAATTCTTTCAATTTATTGTCTAAACAATGTAATGCAAATTGGAAAACAATTCTTACAACGCAGTTTTTATTACCGTACCTGAACTACAATTTATTCACTTCAATTTTGACACATTTAATTTAATTTTTTAAGCCCGGAAGAAACAAATTTAAGTGGAAATCATTTACAACAGAAATATCATACTTTTCGTTTTGCTAAATAATGATATTAAATGGGTTTTAAAGGGGACACCAGGCGGCGGCACGTTGTCTGTCATACACATATTACGCTTAAACAGGAACCCTCTGTTTTCTGGATGAGTGATGGTCTAGCACTGGCAGACGCACTCAAGTGAGTGACACTGCTCAACTCAACTACGACACACTCTCACACTCACTCAGCACACACACACTCAAACACACACACACACAGACTCAAACACACGTTTATCCACGCATGCATCCAGCGTTTCTCTTGGAGCTGCGACTAAGTAGCACAACATACTCCATAAATTATATGTATGTGTGTATGTGAGTACATATCGTACGTGTCCTTCCATATACCAATAAAATGTGCATGAGAGGGTATTATAAAGTTGGATTGTTATGAAATGCATTAAACTTTTCCTAAGTAGAGAATCAATTACTAAAATATCGGAAATTCCTCTTTAATAGACGTTAATTAAAATTTTTAAGTTCACAGCGTATCTTCTAGTCGAGCAGCTGCAAATGAAACGACTTTTATTAGAATTAATTTTAGCTTTTGCACCATAATATTCATTAAATTAGCTACAAGTTTAATCTACAATCTGCTAACTGACCTTTTATTTAATCAATTTATTACTTTAAGCTGATTAAAGAAATAGTTGAAACTATAGCAGCATTTAACAAACAAGCTATTAAGTAACTATAAAAAGCCAGTAATCATTTATACAGTAACAATTCAAAGCTTCAATGGAACTCTAACTAGTTACGAAATTCCTTCTCTACGCTGTGAATATTGCGCATACGCCCCCCCCCGCTAACCAGCTGATCAGCTATTTGAGGTACTAAGCGGAATTCCCATTGGCATTCCAGGGACCTCATGAATGACTTGGTGCGAAATATAAGCGTCACAGAGATTTCGCAGACAGCCAAAGCCATTGACATGCATAACTCGGAGCGAGCTTTAAATATTTGCACCTGAGCTGGAAAAGTCTGTGGATGCGGAGGAGGGAAATCAGAGTGAGTGTGTGTGTTTGAATTGTTTGCAGATGTCAAACTGCGGTTAAACGTGTTTATGATGTACACAATAATTGTGCGTTAAAGCACAAACAGGAAAATACTCATACATTAAAGCACACACACACACACATCAGGAGTGAGAAAAAGTTAGCATATTATTTTCCTTTTTTTTTTTGCTTCTCATTTTTGCATAAATAATATAATCATTATATATGACACTCAAACATAATTAAATATCATATAATCATATGAAAATCATTAATGGAAAGAGATATGCATATGTACATATATAGCTAAAGCCTTTCACAACAAATATAAATGTAGTATTAAATATTTAAAGCTTCGCTCAACTCGCGGCTTCCTGTGCAGCAAGCAGCAGCAACTAATTGCCAGTCGGGGTCTGTTTGCGGCCTGCCGCGAGCTATTAAGGACTCGTTCATTCTAGCCAGGATACTCAGGATAGTCGCGTTGAGTTGCGGCAAACAGCAGCTGGTACCTGGCAAAAACTTTCCTCGCTCGCCAAATTGAATCATTTCAAAACTTGGCAAAAACTTGCCGAAATTGTTTTTATAATGCACAACTTTTCCGCTCTCAACAACGCCTGACTAATAGTGCGAATATAAAAGAGGAATGATTTTCGGTTCTAAATTTAATTTATGCTTTGTGTTGAAGCGGCATAAATTTCAACGGCTGCAACTGCAACGGCAACGGCAACTGCAACACAGTCACAGTTCTGTCAACGGCAATAAAAACTTACCCACAACACACCTCTCCTCCCTCCCCCGCACTGGAACCGAGGCACAAGTGGAGTGAGCATAATGTGAACCGCAAATAAATTCAACAGCAGCCATTTAGCTCATATATATTTTGTGACTGCCAAACACACACACACACACACTTGTCACAGACCTATGTTTATATGGTAATATGGTCAGTGAACCCTTCCTCTGTCTGATTTGTTACGAGGGTTCTTCAGAAAGTCTTCACAAAACAATAGAAAACACACGCTGACCCCGTTTTTATATAACACTTCAACAGATTCTTTTTTTAGCTCTTTTTTCACCATAGATATTTGTGTATTGTCATCAAAAACGGATTTGATTTCAGAATAAAACTTCTATTTAAGTGCTAAATCAAATAAAATACGATAAATTTAATAACTGATAATTAACGTCAGTTTTTAATTGATTGAAGAGTCAATAAATACTAATATAATGTCAGCAACAGTGCTGTCAGAGATTCTACTTATAAGGAATAAGCTTAGTTGAAAATTTAACTTTAAATGAACTATTATTTTAGATATTTCACATGACTCTCTTACGTCTTAGTTTATTTTAAATTGATACATGTAAATATAATTTAAGCGCCAGTGTTCTAGAAGATCATACTAATGAGATATAAATGTATTTAATATTTAAATAAACATTTAGTCGACCTCTGAGCGTTAATCAAATTTGGAGACAGGCCACAACATTTAGCAATTGATTTTATGAGCACTTGTTACTCTTGTTGTTGTTCTCCTGCTGTTTACTTAACAGTGTTGCTTTTGCAATTAACTAGGTGTAAGTACAACTATGCGTATCTATGTCTATGTTTGACCAGAGAGAATTCGGCTGATTATAAATGCAAGGTCAGTTTGCTGAGTTGCTTGAATAATTCCGAGAATTATTATTGCAATTAGCTGGGAAATTACTGAACCGGTTTTAGAGACAGACAATAATTCTAAGCAATTGAAAATGAAATATTGAAAGCAAAATTAACATCTGCTTAAATCAGCACAACGAACATAATTGCCAAAGGATGTTGTTGACGGGCATTTGAAATTGTTATTTATGTATTGGAAATTATGGCCTAGACCATAACAGTCAATGGCAACATTTAAGCCGTTTGCAACGGGTAACTCGAACTTGCTACATGTATGTATTTTGTCTATGGCAACTAAGTTGAGGCATCTGCCTTCAAGGAGTCGACTAGCTGGCAGTTGCGGCAGTTGCATGCACTCAGCTAAATGAAAACGTGCATGATGCTTCCAAATAGTTTAGAGCCATGCAACACGATGCGAAGCAAGTAGCCGCAAAACTAAGGAAGCTCGCAGTTGCAGCTGCAAAAGTGCAAGACATGCAACGCATATAAAGCAGCGCAACCTTAGTACAAAGTCCGTGGCTGCCCCCAGAGCTGTGTCGTGTTGCAGAAGCTACAGATACACATAAACACACACACAAATACATATGCAAGTTGGCGCTTTCCTTGCCTAATTTGATCATTTATCAAGTGTAAAATGCATGAGCTGGCAACCGACTCGACGCGTCTTCTCAGCCATGGCTGTAAATCAAAAGAGAAGCCAACGTCGCCGTCGTCGTCGTCGCCGTCGACTGACAAATCTAAACAGGCATGTAATCATTTCAGCTGAGGTCTTAATACCGCAATGCTGTCACTGTCTATAGTCGCAGACAGTTTGTTATATGTAGAGGCAAATAGTGCAATGGGCTTACAACTCTCTCTCTCTCTCCCTCATTCTATTTGCAGCAGCCGACAACGCGGCGTATACGCAATATTTGTAATGCAAGCTTCCTTTGTTGAAGCCTTTTGCAAACTAAAGTAGAGCTTAGTCTTTTTGTGCTTGGCGGCATATTTAATGACGGTTTTAATTAAAATGAGAACTGAAGCGAACATAGAGCACAGCTGATGGTGCGTTTCTTTATTTAATTTTCATGCGATTTATAATTATTTGTATTCTATATGTTAGAACTAGAAGGATTCCTCCTTAAATAAATGCATTACTTATAAAGTATTGGTTTAGTCTCCTGATACAAACTTATAACTATTGCCTTATTTCATTTGATTTAATTATAAATGAAATATATAATTAAATAATTACATATATATATTTTTCTTAAATTAATATCACTGTATATTTATTTAAATAAAATAGTTAAAATTAAACTAAAGCATCTAGACTTAAGTACAGCTTATAGCAATGCGACTGTCGCTTTATTTAAAATAATTCCTAATTAATGATAGCTTTTAAATATAAATCTAATTAATTGAGTTCACATATTTACACCACAAATAAATTATATTGATTGATATATTGCTTAGGTTTTAATTTATTTAATTTGCTTAAATGATTCTCTTATACTTGTGTGCATTAATCACAAATCATTTTCCTTCCATTTTCTATATATGTATTTAAACATAATGTTTTAAAAATAAACTAAAAATGCCCAGTCTTAATTGAAGTTTATAGCAAACTAAATGCAACTGTCGCCAAGACTTATCTACGCTTAAAACTGGCCTTTATACTTATTGGCAACACTGTCGTCGGCCAGGTCAGAGCTAACACATTTTGGCCACTCAGGCACTTTTACTTTGCATTTACTCTCATTTGCAGCACTTAACTCCAACTCTTTGCTTGCACCTCAAAACAACCCACAGCGTGTAAACATAACGTTATTCGCTTGATAAATATTTGAACGCTTAAAAGCTGGTCAGGATCATTGCCAGAGAGAGAGAGAGAGTTCGAGGTGAAGATGGAGCAGAAACTGTTGCACCATTTGGCAGCTGCAATGCCAGCAGCTACTGCTAACGATAACATCATATTCAGCTTATTTATGCTGATAAAAGCGCGACAAATGCAATACTCTTAGTTCACTTCTTCTCATTGTCTGTTTAAGCTGCCACAGAGTCATGGGGATGCTGAAGATATCCTGCAGCTAATTTCAACTTGTTTTTGACAATTAAAAACTTGGCAGCCCAAACAGGCACGTGGCGAAACCGCAGCTGACACATTTAACCCCGTTTGCAGATCACATTTGCATTTGTGCATTTGTGTGGCATGCATAATAGTAGCAGCAACGAAGTGCACCACTGGGAACAACAAACCACAGTCAGAGCCACAGCCAGAGCCGCAGTTCTCGTTCTCGTTATACGAATTTTGATTCTGATTCTGATTCTGATGCTGAGACTCTAAGCCATCTGGCAGTGTTCAGCTTTCCTGTGGTGAATTTTGCATTAGTTTGCATTAGCCTTGTGCCAGTTGAGACTCTTCTTCTTCTTGTTGTTGTTGGATAATATTGTTATTGCCCTCATAGTATTATTGTGTCCAAAGTGGCAAAACGTTAGCTGCTTGTGACCTGAGGCCACAGAGTTGTTCTGCAACTTTCTGCATACTTGACACATAAATTCTCATTCCCCCCGCCCCACCAGAGTGGGAACAGCACAACTGTTTCTTCCTATTATATTAAAGTAGCCACAAAACGAGGAAAAATACTAGACAGGGACACGGTTCAAGGCCACACAAAACAGAGCCCCATTTATGAAGACAAAGACAGGCAGGCGCCAAAATTTCAATGTAATTTATTAAGTCTGACACCTGTCAGTGGCTCGACGAAAAGCAGTAGATGCACAAATTGATGATAGCGATAGAGAAAATGAAAGGAAAAGAGTGTGCAAAACAGAAAGAGAGACCTTGAGACAGAGAAAAAGAGAGCAATTTGTTTAGGCAATGAAATGAATGTAAAAATTTCCATTGATTGCCATTATTAAATTTGGGAATCTTCTGCTGATTATGTTTGACTATGAAATACTCATGGTATGGAATACATTTCAATTTAATTTATAGCTCATTTTTAATATATTTAGAGATGTTCCGTAGTAATATAGAAATTAAAGCAAGTTCAGTTTTAATTTCAATTAAATAACATTCAAAAACCACTGAAAAGTGAAATATTTACAATTAAAGTAAGTTGATTTTTAAAATACAATAATATAAATCAACAAGTGCAATTAAATTACCCTATTTTATTTAAAACTAATGCAAAAGAAACTTCAATTCCATGGGCAAGTCACGATGGTTGTAGAGCAAAATCTATGACAGGAGATACCCTAGAGTAAAATGCAATAAAAACAAGTTAAGTTTTCAAAACAATGAAGCATTTTTATCTTCCCTCTTCAGGCTGATCAATAATATATATCAGCAGGTTGGCTGAGACTCTTCTTCACACAGCCACAGTCTATAAAGATGCATCGCACATCTGTCAGTTGGAACGAGAACAACGCGAATGGCACATTTAACGTTTGTGGAGAGCATCCTTTTGCTTTTTGCTTCCTCCACACACACTCACACTCACACACTCATACACTCACACACAAATGGCAGCCTGGTGTGCATCCTGACGTGCCGCGTATCCCGCAGCATAAGCAAAAGACAACTGCGGCTTTTATTGTTTCCTCTGTTGACATTATCACGGTGGCGACACCTGCCGGCACAAGTTGGCAAGCATTTTAATGTTTTGCTTTTAATGCAATGCGACAACACCTCACACACACACACACACACACGCACACACGCACACGCACACGCACAAAAGTGGGTGTGTCTGATTTACACTGTACTCAAAGTCAATGTAGCACATACGCTCACTTGCCGCATTAAGATAATTAAAAGCGTACTCAACTGTCGCTGCTCAACGAGAAAAATCCAATCCCCTCAAAGGGTTACTTAATGAAAATGCAAATTATATTTAGAACTGGGGAAACTCTGCTCTCGTTGCTTTATTAACCGAATGTCGCTGAGTAATTGCCGCTGTCTATAGTCGTTTACTGTCAGATATTATTGAAACCATAGTATTTACATATCACAGATATATCTATCTCTGATAAAAAGAATCTTTATTAAATAATATATTCGCAACGAAACTATTTTACCATACTAAATAATTAAAAGATTAAGCCATTGTCAAACTTTGACGATTTGATGAAAGCTAAAAGTCGCATTATAAAGACTGTTATGCCTTGATTATAAAATCACAGTTTGTTTATATTTATTCTTTGGTAAAAGTGCAGAATTATCAGTGACCTTACACAAAAATTCTTAAGCGAGCTTCTATCGATTTAACACATTAAAATGAAGATAAGTTTAATGTCACTTAAATTAGAAAGGTTCCAGTTCAACCTTCGCCTCAAAGTATGTTTTAAAATTTGCGCAACTCCATCTATTGTTTTTTATAAAATTGTTTTTATAGCCTACTCTTACCATTAATAATTATTTATACTTAGGGGTGTTCCACAAACCTCTAGAGTTTTTGCCAGTGTTCCTGAAATGTTAGAGATTGCATTTTTCGGACATATTTTAGGACTGACGACAGTTAAAACCAGCTGGCTGACAAAAAATCGAATGATAAAGTAACGGCAGGGTTGCATCAGCTATGAAAAAATAATATAAAATGTCTAACATCAATTAAATATAGCTTTACACTAAATTATTTATAGTTAGCATGCTCCCAATAAGAAACAAAACTAATTAATATGTATTTAATTTGAAGGCGTGGACTTTAAGGCCCAAGCCTGAAACTGTAATTTTCATCACGGGCTTTCGACACATGAATTTAATACAGGCATGTCATTGGGCCTCAGGCCTGAGGCGTTCGCTTACCGATTATGCCAGAGTCAGAGGTGAATTTATGTTTTAATTCATTCCTAAATTAATACATACCGCTCCCCGAAACGCTATAATAAAGTATGCTTCTTCTTACTTCGACCACTTCGACGTTCGCTTACCATTCATGTGTGATTTCACCAATGCAGGAAATCAGATATGAACTGGAAGCGATCGATCCAAACCGAAGTGATGGGTATGTACACACTTAAACCTAGATAATAGGGTAAATTAATGAGGAAAGGGAAAGATTATTTGGTTCTCTCTGGAGCCTCCCTCTCAGGAGTCTTTTCGCCAGCTGGTTCGGATGTTTTTCGAGCTTGTCCAGATATTTAGCAGCTTGGTGGTTGATAACATCTCCGATCCTATCGGTATCTGGAGTTCTTTCTCAATATCTTTATGTACCATGCCGAACCAGACAATCTTCGCAAGATTTGGGACTGTACTACTTGTATTTGATTGAGGTTACACTATCTATTGTTAAATTGGGAAATGCCTCTTATCTATTAAATTATGTATAAGTTTTTCAACCGTATAACCAGTTGATAAATGCATTTAAAAAACTGTTTGTCGCAAAGTCACATAATTTACATACAAGGCATTATTTGTGTCCAACCATTAAAAGAACATCGATTGCTGCAGCATTGAAAATGATTGAACATATTTCAAGGATTATATTAATTAACTTTCTTTTTCTTTTTTTTAATATTGCAGTGATTTGAGCTGCAGCCGAATGCTGACACTGGCATTTTAAACGGTTCGGTTAACGGTTTTCATTTAGTGAGCGATTACGTGATTTACTCAATTATTCGTATTACTCATCGTTGAATAAAAAATTGCGACTACACTTCTACCACATGTAGTATGACGACCATCATCTATGCAACTGGACACTGTGTTGCAAATAGTACTACAAATACGAGAGTACAACAAAAAAATATATGAGAAAAAGTAACCAAATTGCGCACTCCAATTTGATTACCAAGAATGACAGCCGCCATTTTGTCCGGCAAACGAAATTGCCGAGCCGTTTCATTGACAGCCGAAGAGGCGACAGACGACAGGCGGCTGCAAAAAGATGGGGGATGTTGGAGTGGGTATTGGGTAGGGGTGCTCATCAAGTTGGCAATGCAAACGCACGCGTTTTATGAGTATCGTTTATTTGGCTTGCAACTCCGTTGACTGACGAACTACAACCCGGTTTCCCTGTTTCCCTGTTTTCCAGTTTCAGTTTCAGTTTTGGTTACGGCTTCGTTTTCGGTTTCAGAGCAAACACAGCGCGGAAAAAAAATGGAGAAAAAAAAACAAGCGTCATAACTATTTTTTATGCAACGCTTTTGCGGTCGCCCTTAACGCTGATTTATGAGTGTTAAGTTAATTTGGGCTGCCAGGCGAGGTTGCATCTCCCACAGCAGCGACTGCTTCACATTTTCGGGCTCGCTGTTCATGCGGCACATGCATGTTTGAGAGGCAGCACACACCCAAACACTCATACACACACACCCACACACACACAACTATTCTGCCGACACACAAAGGTTGCACCGGTTGAGTTATAGTCAAAATATAAAACGCACAGTTTCATTTATAGTGCATGCATCTGAGGTGAATCAAAATAGATAGCCTTTCAGGCCAATTTTCCCCAACAAACTTCCCTGTAGAGAGTATAGCTAATTGCACTTGCAAACTTTCTGGAATTAGGAGACAGCTCATATATATTTATATTTAATTATATTTATGTATGAACTTAAAACAATTTTGAGAAGAAGCAGAATCTAAACAGTCTGTCTTAACCTTCTAATATCTCCTTAGTAGATAGTTAAATCATTAGTCATATAATAAACACTCTAGTATACTGATGTAACTGCTATGCAATAGATACAAGAGGCTTGCTCCAAACCCACAGTAAATAATTTGTATATACCATAAAACAATACTCTAATACACCCTCTTTTAATAAGCATGTTTGAGAGCAAAGAAGACTGATCAAAATCCAATTGGAAATACTATTTACATACCATTCATTTGATTATTTATTAACTCCAGTAATTAATTAATTAAAGAACTCATGTTGTTCCGCATTAAATTAATTTTTGAGGTTTCTTTATTTACTAAAAGTACAACTTTGAAAAAAGCGCAAAGAATTTTATTATATTTTTATGCTCGATACTAGTCCTAAACTTCTTTTTATATATTTTATAATGATCTAACTCATTTAATAAATACTATTAGATTTTGCATTAGAACTAATTTATGTCAAATCATTGAAATAAATCCTATCTTCTTGATAACGTATAATGATTTTCAAAAACACAAACCCATAATGGGAAGTTTTTCGCCTTCCGCATCAAATAGAAATTTACGCTCTGTTAACAGAGCAACTGTTAAAATAACCCCCAAGTAAGATACTTTTTCAGCAGCATAGAGGGCGCCACCATCTCCCCACATGCTATTAATAATCCTGTCGGTGACTGTTGAAATATTTCTGAAATTCTTCACAGAGGGCGAATAACGCACATGCGCAGTTCCTTCCGTGAAAGAAAGGGATGACAAGAGAGTGAAGCAAATATTGTATCTTTACAGAAGTGCGAGAGGAACGCACATATGCTTATAAAAGAGAGACAACTATAGGTTGAGAGCGGTTATTCGAAATTAAAGTTAAAGAAATTTAAAATGAAAATCAGTCGACAACTAAAATTAATTCAAATAAACTGGTTTAATTTATTGATGTAGTGAAATAAATAGCAAGAGTTCAACAACCTGAAAATCACAAATAAGTAGATAGCAGAGTATTTCCTATTAAATACCAACAACTTAGAAAATGTTTGCTACTGATAAGCAAGATAAGACGCAATGTTTTTAAACAAATATTACTCATTTATAACAGTTCACATTCGCAAAAGTGTAGACAGAATTTTGCGACAATGATTCGAACTCAAAGAGAAATATACGAAGTTTGTTGTTGCCCTTATCAATGTTAGCTGATAAGATTACCGATACGTTGAGCATGCAGCTCAAGTGGAAAGTTAGTTGACCATCGGATATAGCCATGAACGGGCGTAGTCTAACATGAAGGCAGCACGAGTTATCGTTGTTTTATTAGCCATTGTTTTGTGCATGCGGCTAACACAATCGGCCAATATATTAGCCATATTTTCGTATACCTTTAGAACCCCATATTTGGTGGTGCAACCATATATTAAAGCACTAATTAGCAAAGGACATAATGTGACTATAATCTCTTCTGTTAATTTGCTACCTACAATTGAGGGCGTGCGACACATTCGCGTTGAAACTCTAGATCAGGTGATAAATCGTAAGTTTTTACATATACATGTAATAATGATTCCCTCAATTTATGGGAAGATTATTCTTAAGCACATCAAAGAAATTAAAATTAGACTGTTATTAAACCTTCTACAGTTTATCAGTAATATTAACATTCTTGTCGATGTTATTATTCAAAGATATTGAAAATAATCAAGTTCACACGTCGTTGATACTGTTCCTAAAGACATACAAGATAATTCTTTAGCAATTTCGTAATTTTGTGAAATACTCAGATTGACTGTCAAGTCAATCAGTTGCGGAAATGGATTTTCAATATTTTATAGACAAAATACAATATTTCTACTTTTCAATTTAAAACTTTTGCTTGAACAACTTTGAATTGCAAATTCCCTTCATAAGGAATATATTAAAGTATAAACCAAACAATAACTTTGCGTATACTCACTTTTCAGATATAATGAATTATGATTATGACACGGATGTTCTGACAAACAAATGGAAAGAAGCTTCATTGTCGGCCAGCTTCTATTACAACATCACGCACGCCATTCTGAGCGACTTGGGAGTACAAGAATTGCTGGAGGACGTTAACGAGCAATTCGACATGGTCATCATGGAATCGACACATTCAGATGCCCTCAATGGCTTTGCGGAACACTTTGATGCACCCCAAGTGGGATTGTCGGTGATTGGTTGTTCCTGGTTGGTTGATTTTCAGGCTGGTAACTCAGCTCCAAGTGTTTATAGGCCAATTTCTCCAATGGGATATTCCCGTGGTGCGAGTCTGATGGATAAGTGGAATAATTGGATATACATAACAGAGGAATGGATGATGGAACGACTAGTTTTTCTGCCGGGACAGCTGGAACTGTTTCGTCGTTATTTTCCATTTCCAACAGACACCTTTTACAAAAGGCGTAGAAGCTTCTCCTTGATGTTAATTAATCAGCACTTTAGTCTGGGACGGGTTAGGTCCAATGCTCCCAATGTTATCGAAGTGGGCGGTATGCACATGGCAGAGCCCAGCACACCCCTTGAGCCGGAGTTACTTGACTTCCTAAATGGAGCTGAGCATGGCGTTATCTACTTCTCCATGGGCATGGAGATCTTGAACAAATGGCTGCCGAAATATGTGGAACAAAAGTTGCTGCAAACCTTCTCGCAGCTGAATCAACGTGTCGTATGGAAGCATGAGTTGGCGACGATGCCGAACAAGTCCGACAACATCTATTTAAGTCCGATGGCATCGCAGCGTTTACTCCTTGAGCATCCCAATATGAAACTCTTCATCACTCACGGCGGTTTGCTTAGTCTTATCGAAGCAGCCTATTCGGGCGTTCCCATGTTGGGTTTGCCAATATATTTTGATCAGTTTGATAACGTACAGCGCATGCAGCAGGCAGGTGTAGCACGTACTATGGATTTCAACACGCTGACCGTCGAGCAACTTACGCACAACATAAAGGAACTGTTGCAGAAGCCCTGCTATGCCCTAAAGGCTAAGGAGTTATCAGCTCGTTTTCGCGATCAACCGACAAGTCCTTTGGAGAGGGCCGTGTGGTGGACGGAGTACGTGTTGCGGCACAAGGGAGCACCCCATATGCGCATGGTCGAGCACGAAACGGCCTTCGTTCCTTACTATAGAATTCATTTCTTATCGATACTCTGCGGACGCATTGCCTTTGCCGCATTCATATTAATCGTGGTTTTCTTCATGGTCGTAAATTGCATCTTGAAGGAATTTCGGAGGGTATTTCAAGCGCAGTTATTTCATTTTACACTCCGTTGTCCGCCACCAAATGAGAATGTGAGGTAGGGAATGAATCTACTATTAATTAATGTTATAAGTCGTTGTTGTATATTTGACTTTCACCATTCTGATATATACTTATGTGTTTGATCATTGATGAAATTATGCCACATAAAAACCGAAATCTCCTTTATTCTGTTTAATTCAGTTTTCATTGTTCAAGATGTACGAACATCATCATCAAGTTTTGTAATTTCTTGCTCTTGACCATACCTGCTTAAATTAAAGATATATCAACCGAGCACTTCTAAGAGGTGCAGGGCAGTTTCAGAGAATGTGTTGGATACTCTCCTCTTCTTCTTCATTCCCACAGCTGCGACAGAAGTCCTGTGGTGGTACACCGTACCGTAGTGCCATTTGGCCAATGGCACAGTGACCCCTTAGGACTTCTATCAACACCCTTATCCTGTGTAGGAGTTCAGATATTCGCTTTGGATTACGTTCTGACCAGTGAGCTTTGCATTTCTGGGTCGTTTTCCAATACGCTTCTGCCGCAGTCCTCGCGTTGCTACCAGTTCGGAGAGGACATACTGAAGGGGTCTTTGTACATCAGTCACCTCATGACCCGCCAGTAGCGCTGATCCTTGCCTAGCACATTCGTCAGCCCTCTCGTTACCTAGTACACGTGAGTGCCCAGTGATTGTTCATAAGTAACTTTCAAACAAAACAATGGATTAAACAAGCTAGTCTGTCGGGGCGTCTACGTCAGTAGGGTAATCTGAGCATGTCTCCTTGATTATTTTTAGTCGCCAAAGATTTTATATACTTGCAGAGCGCAGTATTAAATTTTTCACTATTCATTCCCTTAACAGTTATATGATATTGTGATTCTCAGCCGGCTGGTTTCTACATATGTCCTGCCTGCAGCGGCTCCTTTAATGCGTTGCACATTTCTTGACAAAATGAGTATACCCCCGGTAAGGGTATAAATATTACTCAAAGAGAAATAGAGAGAGATATTGTTGTTGCCCTTATCTGTGCCAGGTGATTAGATTACCGTTGCGTTGAGCATGCAGCTATTGTTAAAAGTTAGTTGACCGTCGGATATCGTCATGACCGGGCGTAGTGTAACATGAAGACAGCACGAGTTGTCGTTGTTTTATTAGCGATTGTGTTGTGCATGCAGCTAACACAATCAGCCAATATATTAGCCATATTTTGGTATACCTTTAAAACTCCCTATTTGGTGGTTCAGCCATATATGAAAGCCTTAGTTAACAAAGGGCATAATGTTACTATAATTTCAGCCGTCAGATACATGCCCGACATTGAAGGGGCACGACACATTCGTACCGCAGCTCTAGATCAGGCGATAGATCGTAAGTATTTATATACGTAGGAGGTGCCACAATTTACGGATAGGGTTTTCCTAGACACAACAACGCAACTCGTGCTATAGACGGCCTTTAGAGCTCGTAAAGTTTATCAATGACACTATCGATGTTATTTTCCAAAGATATTGGAGGTAATCACAATTGGTTTATGAGTTCATACAACGTTGACGGTGTTTCTAAAGGCAAAAATAAATTATTGTGCACTTTCCCACATATGTGATGGATTTACTGATTAAACTCTAAACTAACTATTTTCGTATACTCACAATTCAGATGTTATGAACTATGAATATGATACGGATGTTCTGACGAATAAATGGAAAGGAGCATCTTTGACTGCCAGCTTCTATTACAACATCACGCATGCCATTTTAAGCGATTTAGGAGTACAAGTATTGCTGAAGGATGAAAGTGAACACTTTGACATGGTAATCGTTGAACCGACATATTCAGATGCACTCATTGGTTTTGCGGAGCACTTTAACGCAGCTCAAGTGGGATTGTCGACTTTTGGTTCTTCGTGGTTGGTTGACTATCAGGCTGGGAACTCAGCTCCAAGTATTTATAGGCCAATATCGCCAATGGGATATTCTCGTGGCGAAAGTCTGCTGGATAAGTGGAATAATTGGATATACATAGTAGAGGAGTGGGTGATCGATCAACTGGTTTATTTGCCAGTACAGCTGGATCTATTTCGTCGATATTTTCCATTCCCATCAGCAACCCTCTACGAGCGACGCAGAAATTTCTCTTTGATGTTGATTAACGAACACTTTAGTCTGGGTCGCGTTAGATCCAATGCTCCCAATGTTATCGAAGTGGGGGGAATGCACATGGCAGAGCCCAGCCCGCCCCTTGAACCGGAGCTACTTGACTTTCTAAATGGAGCTGAGCATGGCGTTATCTACTTCTCCATGGGCATGGAGATCTTGAACAAATGGCTGCCCAAAAATATGGAACAAAAGTTGCTGCAAACCTTCTCGCAGCTGAATCAACGTGTCGTATGGAAGCACGAGATGACGACGATGCCGAACAAGTCAGATAATATATATCTTAGTTCAATGGCATCGCAGCGTCAACTCCTGGAGCATCCCAATATGAAGCTCTTCATCACTCACGGCGGTCTGCTTAGTCTTATTGAGGCGGCCTATTCGGGCGTGCCTATGCTGGGATTGCCGGTATACTTCGATCAGTTTGACAACGTACAGCGCATGGAGCAGGCAGGTGTAGCACGTACTATGGATTTCAACACGCTGACCGTCGAGCAACTTACGCACAACATAAAGGAACTGTTGCAGAATCCCTGCTACACCCTCAAGGCTAAGGAATTATCCGCTCGCTTTCGTGATCAGCCAACAAGTCCTTTGGAGAGGGCCGTGTGGTGGACGGAGTATGTGTTGCGGCACAAGGGAGCACCCCATATGCGCATGTCCGAGCACGAAATTGGCTTCGTTCCATACTATAATATTCAATTTTTCTTGATACTTTACGGACGGATAGCTTTCACTGCATTCATAGTAATCGTGGTCACCTACATGGTCGTGAAGTGCATCTTGAAGGAATTTCGGAGAGTACTGGAAGCGCCATTATTCCACACCATTTTGTACTCCACCAGATGAAAATATTAGGTAGGGATAATAAGTCTGATATTAACTTTTATCCCCCACAATTAATATTTTAAGTCATTGTTGTATATTTTACCATAACCATACTATTATCTACCTAACTGATGTGTGTTCGACAATTGATGAAATCATTTTGCCACAAAAGAAGTGAAATCTCCTCTAACAATACATTTCCAGAATAAATATGTAATTTTACGATGTTGTCGTTCACATTATTCAGCTACAGCGCAAACTTTAGGCCAATTGGCAGTTATTTCTAAAGTTTGTTATATTTAAAAAGCAATTAAAATAACAAAATATTTTAATTTATATGTTTATCAGTTTACTAACTGTATAACCATTTAAATTTTGGATCCTTCAAAAATAATTTATTTTGGCTTTGGACCTACTTTTGAAGAGATTAATTTTAGCAATCGGTTCCGTCTCCGGTTTTATTTCCTTTTTTTTAAGCAAATGGAAATTATTAGTCAATTGATAAGATTTTGCAAACATATACATATCATCTAGTACATACATATAACTCGAAGAACAATAGAAATATAATGTTGTTGCCCTTATCAATGGCGGGTGATTAGATTACAGTTACGTTGAACGTGTAGCTCAAGTGGAAAGTTAGTTGACCGTCGGATATTGCCATGAACGGGCGTCGTGTAACATGAAGGCAGCACGAGTTGTCGTTGTTTTATTAGCGATTGTGTTGTGCATGCGGCTAACACAATCGGCCAATATATTAGCCATATTTTCGTATACATTTGGAACTCCCTATTTGGTGATACAACCATATATTAAAGCACTCATCAGCAAAGGACATAATGTTACTATAATTTCGTCCGTCAGATATCTGCCTGACATTGAAGGAGTGCGACACATTCGACCAAAAGCTTTAGATCACGTTATAGATTGTAAGTATTTGTATATGAAGACGATACCCCCAATTAATGGAAAGGCTATTCTTAGACCCAACAGCGTAAAAATCGTAAAATTTATCAGTAATATTAACTTGCCTTATCAATGTTATTTTCCAAAGACAGAAGTAATCAAGTTTCTTATATGAGTTCACACGCACAGTGCTTTTACTGCTAGACGTTGGAATTTAATAGATTTGCGGTAAAATAAATGTATACATGAGACAGATAAATAGTTCAGGATTTTTTCGGTATTGAAACGTTTCAAGATCTAGAACTTTTCTGTGTTTGGTGCAGCTATTATCATTAGGATAGGATTTGTATAGGATTTTAGAGATTAATCTTATGGGAGTGAATTTACAATTAAAAACTACAAGCTCGGCTAAAAAATGTTCTATACTCACAATTGCAGATATTTCGAACTATGATTTTGACACGGATTTCCTCACAAACAAATGGAAAGGAGCATCATTGTCGGCCAAGTTTCATTGCAACATCACGGATGCAATTTTAAGCGACGTGGGAGTACAATTTCTGCTGAAGGATGAAAGTGAAAACTTTGACATGGTAATCGTTGAGCCGACATATTCAGATGCACTTATTGGCTTTGCGGAACACTTTAACGCAGCCCAAGTAGGATTGTCGACTTTTGGTTCTTCGTGGTTGGTCGACTATCAGGCTGGGAACTCAGCTCCAAGTATTTATAGGCCAGTATCGCCAATGGGATATTCTCGTGGCAAAAGTCTGACGGATAAGTGGAATAACTGGATATACATAGTAGAGGAATGGGTGATCGATCAACTAGTTTATCTGCCAGTACAGCTGGAGCTATTTCGTCGATATTTTCCATTCCCACCAGCAACGTTCTACGAGAGACGAAAAAACTTCTCCTTGATGTTAATTAATCAGCACTTTAGTCTGGGTCGCGTTAGGTCCAATGCTCCCAATGTAATCGAAGTAGGGGGAATGCATATGGCAGAGCCCAGCCCGCCTCTTGATCCGGAGCTACTTGATTTTCTGAATGGAGCTGAGCATGGCGTTATCTACTTCTCCATGGGTATGGAGATCTTGAACAAATGGCTGCCTAAAGATATGGAACAAAATATGCTGCAGACTTTTTCGCAGCTGAGTCAACGTGTCGTATGGAAGCATGAGATGGGGACGATGCCAAACAAGTCCGACAATATCTATTTAAGTCCGATGGCATCGCAGCGTTTACTCCTGGAGCATCCCAATATGAAGCTCTTCATCACTCACGGCGGTCTGCTCAGTCTTATCGAGGCGGCCTATTCGGGCGTTCCCATGTTGGGATTGCCATTATATTTTGATCAGTTTGACAATGTAGAACGCATGCAGCAGGCAGGTGTAGCACGTACTATGGATTTCAACACGCTGACCGTCGAGCAACTTACGCACAACATAAAGGAACTGTTGCAGAAGCCCTGCTATGCCCTAAAGGCTAAGGAGTTATCAGCTCGTTTTCGCGATCAACCGACAAGTCCTTTGGAGAGGGCCGTGTGGTGGACGGAGTACGTGTTGCGGCACAAGGGAGCACCCCATATGCGCATGGTCGAGCACGAAACGGCCTTCGTTCCTTACTATAGAATTCATTTCTTATCGATACTCTGCGGACGCATTGCATTCACCGCATTCATAGTAATCGTGGTCACTTACATGGCCGTCAATTTTATCTTGAAGGAATTTCGGAGACGCCATTCTTTTCCACTCTGTTGTAGACCGCCGGATAATAATGTGAGGTAAATTCTGCTTTTTACCGTTACTTGTCACAAGTCATTGTTGTATTTTTTACCCTCACCATGCTGGTATATAACTATTTGATCGATACTTGTTAAAATCGTTATGATACATAAGAACTGAAATCTCGTAAAACAATAAATAACCACAATAAACATTTATAATAACGAAGTCGAGTTTAACACTCTAATTTGTAGGTTTCTTGGAACTGTGGTGAAAATAATGCGCGCCATGCAGCCGACTTCACGTAAGTATGAAAACTGCGCGCAGCCAACTTAACGTGAGTTGAAAGCTTGCGCTCAGCCAACTTCACGTGAGTCGTAAGCTTGCGCGCAGCCAACTTTAAGCGAGTATAGAAGTTGCGCATTTGTAGCAACGAATTCAACCATTTACATTAGCGTTAATTTAGCGCCATCTATATTTTGTGAATGGCGTCACAATGTCAACGTTCATTTAAAACTTGACGAATTGACATTCAGTAGGCGGTTAATGATAAGTGTAATTGGATGTTTAAGTTCAATAAAGAAAATATAAAACAAATGATTAATATTTATAATGGGAACAAAATGGGTTGTTGATGGTAATTGGTTTAAAGGGTAATGGGTATATTACTTAAGTACACTTTCTTTATAACACAACAATTACAGGTTATAATTAGGTTTAACAGTTAAAACTGTAATTAAATGAGATTCTGAAATCTTTTTGTAAATGGCTAGGAATTGTAATGACGTCCGCTTGGAGTCAATGGACTCCACAATTGACCCTGAAAATCACTTACAACGGGACTTGAAGTTTCCTCAACGACACTGAGAAAAAAAAGATGTATTGTATCATTAAATACTTGTTTATTAACTAAGCTGCATTATTCGTATTTAAAACACTTTGATTTAAATAGAAACAAGTTTAAATGTCTATGCTAATTTAAATAGTAAAACAAAAGTGAAAAACACTTAAAATATGAAATATATCTAGTCACTTTTGTATTAATCAAAATTATATTAAAATGTTGCAAAGGTTAATTATGTTTTATATATTTTTTATACGTATTCTACATTTTCCTAAAATTGAATATATTTTTTTAAATTCACATTTCTCAATATAGTTTTATTTTAAAATTAAAATAACTTGATATGATAATACTATAAATAAATGTGATAATAAAATGTAATATGAAACGGATTTGAAATTCAAATAATTCGATATTTATATGAAACTTAATTTCACATATAAATAAATCACAGTGTAAATGGTAAGATACACTTGTATTTCCACTGTGAATTATTCCTTTAATTCGTTGACTGTCCCGTCAACAACAACGGCAACATTCGATAATCTGTGTGGCTCTGTTTTTTTTTTTTTATAATTTAACTAAAGGCTCGCTTTCGAAATTCTTGTTTGCCCAAGCGATGCAGAAGTGTTGTTGCCCCGGGAAGTGATATTCATACTCGTTACTATTATTATTATTATACTGGAATTGTGGACATAGTTTCATATTTTTGTAATTCACGACAGGGGCCAAATATGTACATATTTGAATAGAACAATATGGTGACACACTTTCTAGTCGAGAAGTCGAGTAAACAGTTTGCTGCGCTGCATGCACAATATGGATTCATATTATTCAAATACAAATATTCAAGGTATTCGAATCATTTGCAAAGCTTTCGAATATGTGTTCTGTTTAGTCAAGTGCAGATGCTGCGCTTAAAATGCCAATAAGTTCGTATGAATGTGAAATTATTTACGTTAATTGACAAAACGCCTGGCACAATGATTAGTGAAAACGTAATTACCAAAAAAACACATTAATTTATATTTCTAAAACAAATTGTTAATTGCCTTCATTTACAGCTCGTCATTCTGGCAATGTCAAGCGGGAAATTAGAGATTTAATATATATATGAGTTTATATTTATATGATCTTGTGTGGCAACTAAGGTTTTATCCTTGATCTCAAATGAGGAGTGTCCAAAAATTTCAGATGTTCGTATCTAGCGGTTCATTGCCAACGGCTTTTCCAAGCCGCCCCTTAACGTGGCCAGCAGAGGCAGCGGCAGTAACAACAACTTATTGCACGTGTCCATAGATTAACGAGGCAAGCCATAAAGTTTGAAAACAAACAAAAAAAAAACATATCAGGCTAATCTTGGTCAAGAATACGCAGTTGATCTCTTTAAAATTGTTGTTTTTTTATACACACAAATTAACTGAAATATAAAAAAGATTTTTGCATAATTTATGCGTGACTCGCGTTGTTGGTAAAATTAGATTTGCTTTTTTCACAGAGAGCTAAAAACAACTGTTAGGATGCTGCTCACACTTTTGCCTTCGCCTCTCGCTCCAACAGCTGTCCCCCTCTTCCTCTCTCTCTCACTCTCTCGCTAGAGACTTGGCGAAGAGCATAATTGACGCTTAAGCGCAGCGATTTTCAGTCACAGACTCAGTTCAACGGCGACAGTCAAACGTGAAGCACGAATTCCATTTTATTCGCTGCTGTAAAGAAGAGGCAGAGAAGCGCGCCTTGCAAATCGAAAGACTTAGGCGACAAACTTGAACTTGTCCAAGCACTGTGTGCAGCAGTGTGTGCATTGTGTATGTTCGAGTGTAATTAGAGCAAAATCAAACGGTAAATGCATAATGTCAAACACTAAACGGATAACCGGTTAAAGTATAAACGGGTAAACGGTGAAACGGTGAAACGACTAACGGCGAATGCTTAAAAATGTCAATACAATTTCAATTAAAAAAAAAATCGTTCGCTTAAAGAAACTGCGCTCAAACACAAAACACACACACACATATATATAACAGATACATAGTATATATGTGCATTTGTATATGTGTGTCGAATTTGATTTCATTTGTCCGCCAAAAATGTTGCTCTAATGTTTGTCTAATAACAACAATTTCGTTGCCCGTTGCCAGTTGTCTGACTCAGCGCCAGACAATGTCTGGCAGATGGCACATAGGTACACTGCGGGAAAAAACGGGTGTAAACCACAAAAGCTGTCATATATAAATACAAGAATACTTGATTTAATTACGGTTTATCATTTACATAACCATCGACAATTTTACAATAATTTTTCTAATTGAATGAAATATTTTAGTTTTCATTTTGCCATTTAATTCGCATAAATTTTTAATTAGTACCTCAAACGAACTCATATTAATTTGTGTGGAAATTACTAAAACAAACAAAAGGAGGAGTGAAATTTAAAGAAATCAATTTAAGCATGAATTAATCGAAGCATAACTTATGATGTTTAACTTAGAAAAATAAATAGAGTAAAATAATTGTGTAAATAAATAAGATATGCATTAAAAATGTAGTTTTTGTTAATACTATTTGTCCACATTATTATAGAGAATCTCTTAATATTTAGACTACAGAAAATTGTGTAAATAAATAAGATAAACATTAAAAAATTAGTTTTTGTTAATACTATATGTCTACATTATTATAGAGAATCCCTTAATAATTAGAGTACAAGAATTGTGTAAATGAATATGATAAACATTAAAATTTCGCTTTTATAATATTAATTGTCCAAATTGTAATAGAGAATCCCTTAAGATTTAAGGTACAAAATTTAGGTAAATGTTTAAAAATTTGGTATTCCTAATATTATTTAATGACATTATTATAGATTCTATTATTACTTAACAATTATATCTTGAATACATGCTTCCAAGATACATGCTACATTTAAAGCTGATTCTTTTCTCTCAGTGTACTCTCATGCAGATAGGCATATTAGTTCCGTTTGCTCGATCTACCGGCTTCTTATATAAGTGGGAAGCGGGGGCCTCGAAGCGAAATGTAGCGATAAATTTCCAATTTTGAACAAAGCATGCATAAATTAATATGGCCAAAGAAAAAAAATAACATAAAAACTAATTTTTAGTCACGTTATCAGCATTAATTCCCAACTTGTCTGCTCTTGCGTGCTCTTTCTACCACGCGCTCTCTCTCTCTCTCTCTCTCTCTCTCTCTCTCTCTTCAACTCTCACTCTTTACGTGCGCATTGCAGCTTTTTTTCGCAGTTCATTTTGACTGCTCGTTTTTTGGGGCCGCCTTCGAGAGCTCTTCAACATGTTTGACTTATTTATTTATCTTTTATTTTTTTGTATTTTTTTGTATTTTTTGTATTTTCTTTATTTTTTCTTCAATATTTACCTTTTTTGTTTTGATCGGCGCTTACGTAATGCATTGCATAGCGGTATTCGTAGGCAACTCGGCGATCAACAATCGCAGTCGCAGTCTGACCGAGTTTTATCAAAGTCCAAGCTGAAGAGCTGGCAGCTGAATATCTCCCAGTTGTCTCCCAGTTGTTTCCATCTACATCTCAAGCTCTAGCTCCATCTCTTTCTCTAACAGCTGTCTCTGTCACTTGTTGTCTGGTGCTTTCTGCATTTAATGTCTTGTTTGATATGCTGACAATTTGCAGCTTAGTTTGAGAGATTGTTTCTCTACTCATTACTCTTTTTCTTTAAGTTGTCTCACCTACTATATTTGCTGTGTCTCTTTATTTTTAGCTTAGTCAGAGATTATCTCTCTTCCTTTTTCCTTTTTCTCCCTTTCTCTCTCCCTCTTTTGTATACTACAGATATTAAATATCTCGTAAATATATCATAGCACTTTTCTCCATAAATATAATGTGAAATATTTCTCTTTTTCTCCCATACTCTTTCTCTTTTATACACTATATATAATTTGGAAAAAAACAATTTTATTACTTCCCCACTAGCATTAAAAATTGTAGTGCTAATGAATAACAAATTTCACTAGCAATAAAAAAACTGTAGTGCTAATTAAATGACTTTTAATTATTTATAAATAATTTAAAATAATGAAATTGGTTCTTTGGGCATTAAATAATTATAAGGAAAATCATTAGCATTCATCATAAAATTTGTTGAATTATTAATTTTAGAAAAAATATCATTTAATTATTTTTGTAAATTGTAAAAAAATATTATATGCAAATAATTATCGTTACTCGCCTTCTTAACAGTTTATCTGCTGCATTTCATTAGCTAATTTCTATATTTGCACTTGTCTATATACTTTTGGTAGCTAATGTTTCAGCTGTCTTTAATTCACTTGTCCACAAATTAAACCTGTCTTCGTTGCATTTCTTTAGCTAATTTATATATATCTATATATATATACTTTTGGTAGTCAATGTATACAGTTACAGCTGACTTCGGTCTCTCTCTCTCTCTCTATCTATCTCTGTCTCTTTCACACTCTCTTTCCCTCCCTCAATGTGGTCTGCAACTGGCCAAACAACTTTCCACGAAAGTGCAAGTGTTTCCTTAGCATTGTTGTCTTCCAAACCCGGCCACAATCATCATTATCACTATTATCATCATCATCATCATCATCATTATTAACATTATTATCATCATTATCAGCAACAACAATGACGGCAATGTCGTCGCACTTGAGTTTGTCTTGCTTGGAGCCTCAAGTAGGAAGTGGGTTATTGGTTTAAGAGTTGTCTGTCTGCCCGCCTCCTTCTCTTCCCCCCCCACAACTCCATACTTCTCTTTTATGTTATGCATTGCGTTGTTTGTCTTTAAATAGTAGGCGTGGCAGCCAGTTAAAAAGTTGTTAACTATAATTGTAAATTTGTTGTTAAATAAGTGTTTAAAAGAGACAACATTGTTCTAAACATACAATTGAAATGCAGTTTATTTATTTATGTGTTTATTACTTATTTTTATTTATTTAATAGTTATTGACTATTAACAGTCGCAGTACGAACTAAATTATCTAAACAAAAATATATATTGAAATTAGTGTGTAGTTAAATAAGAAAATAGAAATTAAATAAGGTAAAGATTAATTTTTAAAGAAGTATTTAAATAACTAATTTATAAATCTATTGCACCTGTAAAATGGGATTGTCTAGATAAATTAAGTATTTGTTTATATTAAATGATTTAAATATAAATATGTTTCTTCAAATGAAATTAGCACTGTAATTTAATTAATTAGAATATTTATTTATTTATTTTTTTTTATATCAATATCTAAAACATTCGAACAACGTGTAACCTTCCACAATGTTTTCCACGCAGTGAATTGACCTCGTCTGCCCTAAATTAATAATGTTAAAAAAGTGTTGTATAACTAATTTAAATAAACATAATTGAAGAAAAAGAAATTAAAATAATATAAATAATATTATGTGTCTTTAAATCAAAATAAAAACAAATAAATATTAGATTAACAATTAAATGAAATTATATAAAGAATTATATTACCTTAAATAAAATTTACAACATTTTATTGGCCTATAAAAAACACTTGAAGAATTAGATAAACAAATAAATAAAATAATACAAATAATATTACGTTTCCTGAAATTAAATCAACATCATTTAATTAGCTCAATTAGAACAACTCAACAAATGTAGATAAACAAATAAATAAAATAATAAAAATTCTATTATATTTGCATGAATTAAATTAACAGAATTTATTATATTATATTAAAATTGTAACAACTCAAAAATTAAATAAACAAATAAATAAAATTATATAAATATTATTCTGTTTGCTTAAATTTAAAAAAACATAATTTATTATATTTTATTATAATTATAACAACTCAAAAATTAAATAAACAAATAATTAAAATAATATAAACATTCTTATGTTGGCTTAAATTGAATTAAAAAAATTTTATTGACATCATTTGAACTTTTGAAGAATTAGATAAACAAATAAATTAAATAATTTAAATAATATTAACAGCATTAAATATTCTTACTTACAACAACTCAAAAATTAAATTTACAAATAAATAAAATAATATAAATATTATTCTGTTTGCTTAAATTAAATTAACATTATTTTATTATATTATATTAGAATTGTAAAATCTCAAAAATTAGATAAACAAATAAATAAAATGTATGAAATAACAGATTTAATTAGAACATCTAAAAAAATACGATTCATACGCAACCTTCCGCAATATTTTCCGCGCAGTGAATTGACCTCGTCTGCCCTAATTAAATAATGTTAAAATGTTGTTTAGATAATTTAAATAAACAAATTTAAATAAAAAGTATATGAAATAATATAAATAATATTGTATTTCCTCAAGCTAAATTAACAGCTTTAAATTGGCTACTACAACTACTCAAAAATTAGATTAGACAAATAAATAAAATAATATAAACACTATTATGTTTGCTTAAATTAAATTATCAACATTTTATTGACCTAATAAGAACACTTGAAGAATTAGATAAACAAATAAATGAAATATTATTTATATTATATTATATTATAAATAATATTACGTTCTTTCAAACTAAACTAACAGCATTCAATTGGCTTAATTAGAACATCTAAAAAAACAGTTCAATACGCAACCTTCCGCAATATTATTATTATTTTCCGCGCTGCTAATTAACCTCGTCACTCATTCATTCATTATGCGATTGTTAACAAAGTTCGCGCTTAAATGGAAACTAGATACAAACAAACAAATAAAAATAAAAAACGACACTATATGCATAGCTAATTAATCAGACGCCCTGTGAGCATGCAAATACTTATTTAGTTTAGTCTATCTATCTATCTATCGATGCTGTCAAGTGCGCACAATGACCTCAAATAATGTCGGTAGACGTTTTGATGCCAAGCAACAACAACAACAACAACAGAGAACAACTAAAAAGACAACAACAACTAACGACAACAATCGACGACCGGCATAAAGTCAGCAAATTCGAAAATAATATCTGCCAATTAAATGTAAAAGAAAAACTGACTCAAGTGGTTCGCAGTGGTTCAAGCTTGGCTCAATTGTGTTGCTGCTGCTGCTGCTGCTGTCGTCAGTTGTTGCTGTTGCTGCTGTTGCTGCTGTTGCTGCTGTTGCTGCTGTTGACATTCGCCTAACTTGGCCCTGACCAAGAAGTAGTCTGAGAAGCGTCGCAGTTCGGTTCGGTTTAGTCGCTCTGTGTGTTTTGTTGTGCCGTGTGTGTTGTGTGTGTGTTGTGCAAACACATTATTGTTGAAGACAATCGTCTAATGCATTATTCGCTTCTATTTGCTTAGTCGCAGCTCAACATGATATCTAAAAGACTCGCGTGTCCGGTGCTTTTGCTGTCACCGTTCCTCCTCCTCTTCCTCCTCCTCGTCTCGCTCTTGCTCTGCCATGAGACAGCTTCCATTGCCATTGCGCCCTCAACATTTGGCACGGCTATAGCACGAGCTGGAAAGATTTCAAATACGTTAAAGGTAAGTCCAAAGAAACTACAGTTCAACTTCTCTAAAGTGAATTTGTATGCAGTGAAGTTTTCTCTATACATTAATTTATTAGGAATTTTCAAGTGGAAATTTACCAAAAGACAGTTTGACTTTATTTCTCATTAGTTAGATTATGTGTGTATGCCAATCATTAAGTCTGACTGACTGACAGACAGTTAAAGACGTTATTTATATGGGATTGGAATATTAGTGGAATATTAATTTGTTAAAGATTGTCACTCCTTTAATGTTTGATATTGGCTGGAAAATAATCTGATAGTGCATATTTTACTTATAAATAGTTAGATTATTAGCAAAGAACACGTTTATTTTAAAAGAATAATATCAGAAATATTTCCTTATAGAAAAATGTATATATAACTTATTTATATAAAAAATGTAGTGAAAATTATAAAGTTTATTATAAGTCCTTGTAAAATATGTTTAATCAATTAAATATTATTGAATACTTTTCAACTTTATTAGCTATTTGCCTTAAAATTTAAAATTATATACAACTTAATTGAATTGTTAATTTAATTACGAATTTTATTGAATTTTGAATCAATTAAAAAGAAAATTAAATACCATCAGACTTTACTTTCATGTTAAACATTCTATATAAATTATTTCAAGTATTTATTTTGAGTTATTTAAATAAATACTTTAAGTTAACTTTTTCAGTTTTAAACTCTCAGTTTTAAATTATATTTAATGTATTTAAAATATATAATTTAATAAAATTTATTCATATATTAAATATATTTAAAATATATCATTTAATTTAATTTATTAATATTTTAAATATAATATTAAATTTGAAATAATATCAAAAATATTTAAAATATATAATTTAATTTAATTTTTTAATATATTAAATATATAATAATATCAAATATATTTAAAAAATATAATTTAATTAAATTTATTAATATATTAAATATAATATTAAATATATTTAAAATAATAATTTAATTTATTAACGTATTAAATATAATATTAAATATATAATAATATTAAATATATTTAAAATATATAATTTTATTAAATTTATTTTTTTTTTAATATATTTAAAATATTTAATTTAATTCCCTTTATTTATTTTATTATATATAATATTAAATTGGTTAATAAAAATCTTTTTTACTTATTTTAGTTTAATTTATATAAATAAAGAAGTCTTATAAGTTCCATGCATTTGAATAATACAGGAAGATCCAGCGTAAAAAATATATATTATTTTCACAGCTACTATAATAAGTTGTACTGCTAAAAATACATACAAAATGTAACCATAAAATCGCGGACAATGCCGGCTTTAACTGGCTAATGTGCATAAATTTCAACAAAGAAGCAGCCACAATTGAAAACACATGGAGCGTGCCAGTGTTAAAATTTGCTTACAACGCTTTTTGACTTTAAATCAAAGCCACAAAAGTCGCTGTCTTATTCTCTGTCCCTTTCACTCTTTCTATTGCTCTCTCTTTCGCTGTCTCTGGCATGTCGCAAATTTGTTGTTGTTGCTTTTGCCAAAGTAATGCAAAACTTGACTCGACTCTGGAATGAACCCCAAGCTATTGTCTTTAGCTTCATTTTGGGCTTAAACTCAGTTGAAACTCAGTTGCCGCCTTTGTAGCTATTTGGCTTTAAACGCTTTAGACTGCATTTACAGGTGGCTGCTAATGGATTTTATGGCCATATGCATAAGTTATTCGTCTCAGCCTCTGTCTGTGTGTGAGATTTACCTAGAGCCATTCTCATTATAAGTCTGAGCTGTACTTTACGAGCCAAAACACAAATATTTTCGGTGTTATTCAATTACATTTTGGCCATGGCTTTATAGAATCTGTGCCCAATGCGCGTGAATGACAGCCGAGCTTACTGAGTGCGTCTGTAGTAATATTTGCCAACCGATCTTGAATCTTGTATGATTTATTAACATCGCATTGTCAATGTCAACGATATTCCATCTTCAAATTTAATTAATAAACATAATTGAACTTGCAGTGTAACACTGAACTTCGACTCTTGTTGATGACTCCATTGTGTTTATTAGATTTGTTTAGAACTTTAAGAATAAATTGGAATTTTTTAGACAATTAATTAGTAACTGTGGAATTGACAAGAAGATAATACCTCTGGTATGTTTTCATAATAACTCTATGAACTTCTCGAGTAAATACATGAATTATTTAATCACAACATTTATATATTAGGTCTTAGAAATTAACTTCCAGTTATGTGATTGTTTAGAAGATTGTAAATAACTTCTTGTTGAATTTATGTAAGTTAAACTATCGATATATTGAATTATTAGTTACTCATCTATAAGTTTTGAAGATTGCCATCTCTAATCATATTGTTTCCTTCCCTACTTTATTTACTCTTAATAAAACGTTCGTCGTTATTTATAACTCTCTCTGCAGACAATTATCTCTAACACTTCTGGTCCTACTTCTTGATTTATTATTATCATAAGTTCATTTATTGTATTATTAAAAATAATATTTTTAAATTTATTAACAAATTGTATAAGAAAATAAATTAAATAATATTATATTAAATATACTTTAAAAAAGTATATTTAATATAGAGGATTTGTATTATTTAAATTAATATAATTAAATGTATTAAAAAACTGTGTTCATATAAGAAATGAAATTAAATAATATTGTGATCAATATAGTTTAAAATAATATAAGAAAATTAGAAAATTCGTCTTTATTTATTGATGCCTCTGAGAACGTATTAAGTAAGTTAAAAATCATTTCAATGTTCTTTGAATTGTTAAGGAAAGCAAAAAAATTTTTAAAATGCTTTTAATGATATTAAATTTAAATAATTTCGCGTTAGATTCGTTTTAAAGTAATCAAATATTCGTTGCAGTTTAACTTATACTCTTTTAATATTCTAAAAAGATTAATACAATTAAAAAATCGAATTTCCTTTACTTCATTTGCTAATCACATAATTAAATGTTATATTTAATGTGTATTCAATATAAAAACAACGCTAAAATATAACAAAAATATATAATTCTTAAATCACAAATGTATTTATTCCTTCAAAACTTATCAAATAATTTAAGTATACTAAAAATGTAACTAATTATTGTAGGTTTTACATTTTGTCAGAGGACAGTATAATATGTCAACTCTGCAGCAAATATTATATATACTAATTGAAGATTGGCATCAGGTGAGCTTGAAATTTGTCCTCCCTTTATATGTGTTACAAGTGTAATTAATTTAATAAAATATTGTATATAGATAAGATAGATTTAACAGTTGAAAGAATTCAAACGACATGCTTTAACCACAGCTAACACCAACTGATAAATGATAATAAAATTATGTAGCTAATGCAATTTTATTACTGTAATTAAATAAATAACTAAATTACGATCGAACATTTCCGTTGGCTTCGCCAGATAACATTGAGAGATTAATGAATATCAATTGCAAGCGTTAACAACTTAACTAGTAAATAAACAACCAGATGCACAATAACAACAATTAAAACTTCTGCATTACAGTATTGCGTGCTGTTTTGATTGTTAAAGAAAGAGTGAGAGTGCTGGACTAGAAGATGCCCTGTATAGTTAGAGAACACTCAGCAAAGAAGTATGTGCAGTTGTCAGGTTTTGCTGCAGTTGAAGAGTGCTCGACTGGCAGCTGCTCTGCAACATATCATATTATGATTTTAATTGAATTAAACAAATAACCAGCCAAAGTCGACTATGAGAGACCCTTTACTTATTCTTCAAAAAGGAAATAATTGTATATACCTAAATAAATTGGTAAATAATAAATAAATTTTAAAATGAATAATAACCTAAAAAAAAGTGTGCCTCTGGTAGGTTTCGAACTCTTCGAACACCGCGAGAGTTCGACACTCTAACCATTACAGCCATAGTCGACTATCGGGCAAATTACCAGTTTCCTTGCCTTAAGTTGATGCCTCGTACATTCGAAAATGAATTTGCTTCAAATCTCCGGTGTTTATTGTACGATTGCAATGAAATTTTCGGTATACATCGCAACTAAACAATACTTTATATATGCTGAATTTGGAATTTGCACATTTTAAATTACTCCTGTTATTTGGATTTTTCCGATTTTTGGAGGCGGGTGGGGGCGTGGCATAATTCTAAAACCAAACTTGACCTTTGTGGAGGCCCCTTGAGTATTGACACCAAATTTGGTTACTCTAGCTCTTATAGTCTCTGAGATCTAGGTGTTCATACAGCAGGACAGACGGACAGACAGACGGGCGGACAGACGGACGGACAGACGGACATGCCTATATCGACTCGGCTATTGATGCCAATCAAGAATATATATACTTTATGGGGTCTGACAGACTTTCTGTCACCTGCTACGCACAAACTTAATTGACCCTTATACTTTTGTACAGTAAAGGGTCTAAAAAGTGAAGGAGAGATTTGTAACATTGAACTGTCTTTCATATTAAGTTCATTGATGTTAGAAAAACAACCTGTAAATTTCAAAAACATAATCTGATCATCAAATGAGCTCAGCAGTTGCTGTTCAAGAATATAGAATAAACTTTATGACATTAATTACTGACTTGCCTATACTACCCCCTTAGACACTTCACAGACCCCAGGGTATTTGAACAAATAACTGTTTTAAGCTTTAAATACATAAAGAATATAACCAAAAATAACAACACGTTAAACAGTCGCAACAGTTTGTGGCAATAACTCAAGTTAGCAGCAGTGATAAAAGCTTAAAGCGAAAAAAAACGACTAAAACTTCAATTAAATTTGAAGCGTTTGCTTTGAAATTGGCTCAAAAGTCGATTGACTGCGGCCGAGAGTGCAACATTAACGGAAATATAGTTACCACAAAGTATTCCAAAGAGTGTATTTGTGTGTGTGTGTTTGTGATTTTTGATTGTGGTGTGTGTGAATTTGGCCCACTGTGAAAACAAAGTACAAATAGCAAACAAAACTATTCAAATAACTTAAAAGTTTTACTGTCTCGCATTGCGACGCGTGCCTTTCAACTTCGGACAGTAGTTGCAACAGTACACTGATAAAAATTAAGGTGTCTAAAGACAAGAATATACAAAAGGACGAATGATTTAATATTTGACAAGTTTAGGTTAATAATTGAAAAGTTAAAGAATTTTAAAGAAATTTATTTAAGTCTAAACTTTAGGGCAAAAATACAAAAGTCAAAAATATTAGTCGTCTTACAATCAAAAGGATTTCTCTATTTTTATAAATTTTTGCTACCTTAATTTTACAGTTTTTGCTAGAAAAATCCTCAGTTTTTTTTATCAGTGTACTACTTGCAACTGCAACAGCAGCCACATTTTATTGCTTGCCCTGTTTGCAGCCTGCAATTATCAACGATTCGCATTGCATACCTAAAACAAAAAAAAAGCGACACGGCCACGCCCACTATTACCATGACGTGCCGCCCATATCTGCCCTATGTCTTGGCCAGCGTGGCGCTCTTTCTGTCCCTTGGTCTCATTATCTTTGCCATTTGCATGGAACATCTTCCCAAGCCAAGTAATCAATTGATAATGCAGAAAGTCGAGGATTCAGACTGGGATTGGGATTACGCGGAGTCAGATGATGAGGATGATCTGCGGAATACATACAACAAAGCTTTGTTCCTAGTTGACACAACAACAACAACCGAGTCTACTTCCGGTTCAACCGGAATTCCTCTGTTTGATTCTACGAACTCGCCAATTGAGGTTTGTTTGCCTTTAACTAAATTATATTTATGCAACGTTTTTCTATTGCCGGCATTGTTGTTGTTGCAACTTTCTACTTTGTTGCACTTGTTGCAGCCACTACAAAGTTGGCGATCTGCCGGACTGTATTTATTTCATTTTTTTTCTCTCTTTTCCTTGTATTTATTTTTATATTTCGAGCGTAGCGTGAAAGCGTCCATCTGTTTTTTTTTGTTGTTTGTTGTTATTATATTTTTTTTATTATTTTTTTGCTGTTATTGCGTAATGGGTGTGCTTTATAAATGGCATCATTTGTATCTTACAACGGCTAAATGCATTAAATTGCCAGTTGCAGGCTGAAGAAGACAAATTTAGTGCCTATTTACAATGTGCCAGAAGACTCCAATCTAACACTCTACAAAGGGTATTATTTATTTAATAATTTAGGGCTGAGTGAAAAACTTTTTGAAAATATAATTATACGATTTCAGCCATAAAATATCATCGTTTTTATTGGGACATTTAATAGACTCAAATTTGTGCGTAGTTAAATACTGTAGTTTTTAAATCTCTGTAGATGTATATTAATATTTTTTTATGTAGACAATTTAATAATTAATTTTAATAATTTTACAAATTTACAAAGTAAAAAGTTAGCTAAATATAACAGAAATATTTCATTTTTAATGGAAATTATTACTTGATCTTCTTGAAATAATCTGGAGAGACACTTGCAATATGCGTGGTAAGCAAAACAATTTTGCTACTACCATGGGCAACATTTGCCTAACTGTAACTGAAAACTCAGCAGACCTATGATCCGCAAACTCAGTTACGGGAACTACAACAAATCAAAAAAAAAGGCGAGCTCACTTTCATGCGTCTCTTTTCTACGTTGCGCCCTTAGAATTCCCAAGTGGTTCTAGCGGCACAACATAGAGAACAAGCTTGGATCGTTGGGTAAGCTAGCTCAAAAATGGTACTGATGAAGAAGATTGGCAACTCCTGAAACAGCTGTATACGAAGCCTAGCTCCTTGTCTTTTTGGCAAGTATTTTTGTGGTTAGTTGAATGTTGGTACCATTGTCATATCGACATACAAATTGACCTAGAGACGGCCCAGTTTTACAGCCAATTTTACTTAGTAAAAAGGTCGCTAAAGTATGAAAGAATTAAAAAATTTTTAATGAAAAATTATTTTTTGTTCTTTTTGATTTTAATAGTTTATTTAAATACATATTATTAAATATATATTTTTTCTTGTTCTTATTGATTTTAATAATTAATTTAAATTATTTCCACTTATATTAAAGTATTGTATCTCTTTTAAATTAACTAATAATTCAATTAAGACTGCTTTATTAAAACATTCAATTTTAAATTGAGAGTATTAACTTTAAATTATCGTAATTTAAATAAATACATGTCGAAACATTGCATAACATTTATTCCCTTAACAAGAAAATCTTAGAAAACCTGTAAATAACTTTTTACATTAAATCGTAACTTAAGTTCAAATAAATTTAACGAATTTTACGCATTTAACTCAAAGAGAAAAAATTATTAAAATAATTTAAAGCTCAGCCAATTTAATTGGGAAATTTCTGTACTCGTATTTATCAAGGGATTTAACTCTGACCCACTTCTGAATAGCTTAAGATGTGGGAAATTTAATTAAACCGATAACATTGCCCAACGGCAAACAGTTATAAACAATAATCATGACAGCTTATGGAAATCAATTTGAATAAAGCTCAGGCCAAAACTGTTTTATATAACCGGCTACACCCACATTAGCATAATGTGATACAGATAAAGCTGTAGAAACACTGAGAGACCCACATGCATATTCACATAGCGGGTCAAGTGTTTGGGCGAACATCATAAAAACTAATAAAAGATAAAAGAAATACATGAAATTAGCATAAAGTGTTATAAAATGTGAACTTGAAACTTGGCCAAAACGATGTCTAGTTTGGTGCGTTAAAGACACAACTCTTTAACTGTTCAGCCGGACGACCGGACTGGTTAACTGTCCAAGTGTCTAACTGTGTCATGATTCACTTCAACTTTTGAGATACAGATACATTTCAGTTGTGTGGCACACGCCGGCTAATGTGACAGCTGACAGACAGACAGACAGACAGACAGACAGTGAGACTGACAGACATTTGGGTATAACTATTATGTGGACACATATGTGTCTTTGAGTGGATCTAACTACGAGCACGTGACTTCCATTGTTGTTGCCACTTGTGAGCTCTTGTTGCCGCCTCCGGCAAAGTGTTTTCATTTTCTTTAACTGTATCTTTGTATACCCTGGCAGTGGGTAATTTAATTCTATTACGAAGTATGCTACGTCATAAAGGGGGTGTGTGTCTGAGACTGAAAGAAGAGTTTAATAGAACTGAGCGTTGACTTGCAACAATATGATCGGGGCTAAAAACGGTCTCAGTTTTATGTAAGTAACCTTTTACAGATATTGCAATAGATTATAAAATATTAAATATTATTTAAGTTAAGTAGAAGTTGTAAATAAGACTATATGTAATGTGATTAGTTTTATTTATTGTTTTATTATCAGTGTTTTATAAGTAAAAGAGTTTAACAGAATTGAGTGTAGACTTTAAACAATATAGACAAGTCATAAACTACCAAGTCATAAACTACCAAGTCATAAACTACTGTCTCAGTTTTATATGTAAAACTTTTTACAGATATCGGACTACAATAAAAAAATATAAATTATTATTAAAATTAAATAGAAATAATAAATAAGATCCCATGTAATGTGATTAGTTTTATTTGTATTACATTATATTTATTGTCTATTTATATTTATTATATTTATATTGTCTATTTATATTTATTGTCTTATTATAAATATTTTATAATTAGCTTAACTCTGAGAAAATAAATGTCACGACTTAAATAGCTTGAATTTGAATTAAGACTAGATTAAATTTAAATGTTTATAAAACCGAAATAAGAGTTATACCAATCTTTTTAATTATAAAATTAAAATTGTATATTATTTTATTCTTATTACAAAGTAAAGAAACAAAGATATATACTATATTATTAAAGAAAAGTTTTAATTTATATATCATTTAATTTATATTTGAAACATCAAAAGTATAAGATATACTACCATTTTTAAATACCAATTTTAAATTAAACAAATATTTTATATTTATTTTATTTAGATACAGAAATAAGAGATATTTTCCAACTTGTCACTAAAATTTAGAATTTAAATTAATTATTTAAAATATTTCTTAAAGGCCTGGCCGAAAAATCTTTGAATTTCGTAAAGAGCAGTTCAGTTAAATAATAAATTATTATTATTAAATAGAAGTTTTAATTTAATTATCATTTAATTGTTATTTTAAACAGCAAAAATATAAGTTGTGCTACTAATTTTATATAACAAATTTAAATTAAATTATTAATTCATAACTATTTTATTTAATTACAAAAATTAAAGTTACTTTTCAGTTTGTCACTAAAACTTACAATTTTAAAATATTCCTTAAAGGCCTGGCAAAAAATCGATTTATATTCGAAAATACACCCAAAAATAGTTCAACTAAATACAAAACTTTTGATTGACATTGTTCAAAAGTTCGCAAATTCGCAAATTCAATTGGTAAACAAATTGCAAGTGTATTCAAACTTCATCAACATATAGATAGCATTACTTATTCGTTTAATATCTTTTGTTTTTTTGGTATTATGTAAATGGCATTTCAATTAAATGAAATTTGCTTGGCGGCAAGGTTGACCGTTAACATCATTAAAACTGGGCAGCCCCAAAACATAGACAGAAAGAGAGAGACATAGAGAGAAGTCGCAAAAGAAAAAGAAGCAGATATAATAATGAAATTGTCAACGATTAATGCAATAAGCAAGTGAATTGTGAATACTGAGTAGTGAGTAGTGAGTAGTGAGTAGTGAGTACTCGTTGTGAACTTGAGTATAGCGTTTGCACAAGGCGCGCTGACATGTAATGCTTGTTGATTCAATTAAAATAATACGAGCTTGACCTTTGTAATTGCAGGAGACGACGGCATGGAAAACATTGACCTCGCATCCCAATTCGCTGGTGCAATTGTTGCCCTCGCGTGCCATGCGAGTGGTGCAGGAGGTGGTGCGATCATTACGGGTAAGCCAAAAAAAACAACACGACCTTGGCGCTGTAAATGCCAAATATATCAAATACTACTTACAATGAGCATCAATCGATGCTCAACTTAAACGTCGTCAAGATTTGATTCTTGTCGTGACCAAAAGTATTCATACAGCTGCAGCTTGAAGGAGGTCAGTTCGTAGTCTTCAAGAACAAAGAAAGAGTTGGCTTGCTTGACACGATAATTTAATTATATATATTTGCAAACAGCATGTTTTGAGCTGGTTCTCGTTTTGGCCATATGCTGTTTTAGCCATTGGCCATAATGATTGCGCAATTCTTCATACACCATGGCCTCCTTCTTTAACTCCAACGCCAAAACTGCTCAAGATTAATTCTAACAAATTCTTTCAAGTATTGCGTAATCATTACACACACACACACATCAGTCACACACACATCAACACAGATACATCCAAAAATACACAAAAACACACACACACTAACACAACTGCTAACTCATGAATATTTGGCTAAAATAGTAGCACTTCACTTAACACTTTAATTTGTGTTAATACCCTTGCTGAAAATGTTATTATTTAGACATGAAATACGATACACATTGCTGCAGGTGTAGCTGTATATTGAAAGTAAATAATGTATATAATAATTTATCTGGTAAATATATATAAAATAAGTATAGTAAATATAATATACTTAATGGAAATAATAGAAATAAGGATCTGAGTAGATAGTAGAAGTTCAGATGATCGTCTGTCTGTTTGATTCTTACTTAGATTTTGGCTCTGTTTATTTTCTACATTAAGCGAAATATGTACATTATATTTTACAAAATATGTATGTTATCTACTCTAGGAAAGAACTAAAGAATATTGTTATTAGAAAACCTTTTAAAATTCTGTTAAAATCTTAACAGGAACTATAGGTCGAAAAGAGAGAGACTCTTAATTTATTCTTCAAAAGGGAAATAATAGAAGCAAACTTAGTTACTTATATATAAACATTGAGGTTTTAATTATTTCGGAGGCGGAAAGGGGCGTGTCAATGTGCTTAGACCATAGACGAACGACCATACCAAATTTGTGCCTCTAGCTCTTATAGTCTCTGTGATGTAGGCTCTCATACAGACAGACGGACGGACAGACAGACGGACGGACAGACAAACGGACGGACTGACAGACGGATAGACGGACCGATAGACAGACGGACGGACAGATAGACGGACAGACTGGCGGACGGACAGACGGACGGACGGACGGACGGACGGACGGACGGACGGACGGACGGACGGACGGACGGACGGACGGACGGACAGACAGACGGACGGACGGACAGACAGACGGACAGACTTAACTATATCGACTCGGCTGTTGATGCTGATCGAGAATATGTATACTTTATGGGGTCTGCCGGACTTCCTTCGACCTGTTACGCACATTTTTTTCGACAAACTTTATAGATCCTTGCACTTTTTTTAAGTAAAGGATCAAATCAATGATAAATATGATAAATGAATTGATAAATATTCTACACATATCCAAAACATTTAGTTATATAAAATATATTGTAATATATAATATTATATTAATACATTTTATTATATAAATATATAATTTAGTTTTACAAAGCCCAATCAGTTAGGGTATTCAAGCTTCGCATGCCTTAAAATGTGATTCTATCTTGCTTGTTTGCAATAAACTCGTAAATTAGAGAAGTTCGCACGCTCGACTCTTTTGGCTAAGTTGAAGGTATGTTTACGGTTATTTGCAGAAGGAGCGTGAAATTGTGGCAAGCACAACGTTGGGCAAGGTGCGGGGCAGATACCAGAAGTATCGGTCGGGTGAACGGGGTGGTTACTACAGCTTCAAGGGCATGCGATATGGTGCGGCGCCAATTGGAGACAGACGGTGGGTTTTGTCAACTCTCAAACAACAAGTATTCTTTTATTTTTAATTTGCAATGTTTCATCTTGTAGATTCCGCGCTGCAGAGCCAGAGAGACCTTGGTCCGGAGTAAGAGATGCCTCGAGAGAAGGACAGAGTTGTCCACACAAGAACATGATACTGGACACCTTCAAGGGAGATGAGGATTGTCTATTCCTGAATGTGTTCACCACACGCATGCCCAAGGAGGATGAGTAAGAAACTCTCAATGTTGTTTACTTTGGTTTATTTGGATTACTTGACTTTCTATTAATGAAATCTCTTACTTCTCCCTTTAGCTCTCAGCCCAAATTGCCTGTGATGGTCTGGTTGCATGGTGGCGGCTTCTCCTTTGGCTCGGGCAACTCCTTTCTCTATGGCCCCGACTATTTGGTAGCTGAGGATATTGTTCTGGTTACCATGAACTACAGACTTGGCCCTTTGGGTTTTTTGACAGCCGGACCCGATGCGCCTGGCAATCAGGGACTAAAAGATCAGATATTGGCACTCAAATGGGTCAGGGATAATATCGAAGCCTTTGGTGGAGATCCGGGACAGGTGACGATATTTGGTGAATCCGCTGGCGCTTCTTCAGCGCAATTCCTGCTGCTTTCCCCACTGGCCAAGGGACTCTTCCATCGCGCCATTTCGCAGAGCGGCTCTGCCTTGAATCCCTGGTCAATGTCTGCCAGTTCGGGTCAGAGAGCAGCTCGTCTCGCTGCCAATCTGGGCTATGTGGGTGCCAATAATACCGAGGAGATCTTGGACTTTTTGAGACGTGTTCCAGCCATGAAACTCGTTGAGGCAGCTCCGACAACTCTTACGGCCGAGGATCAACGGAATAACATTGGACTGCCCTTTGTGCCGGTTGTGGAGGGCTATTGGAATCGAGACTCGCAGGAGGAGAACTATCTGGAGCAGCCCTTCCTCACCGAACATCCCAGCGATATGTACAAGAAGCACAACTTCAACAGCGATGTGCCCTACATGACGGGCTACAATACTCATGAAGCGATGCTTTTCATAAGAAGTGAGTGAAGGAAATGGAGTGTAGTCCCTGCCAGAAATCAGCTACTAATCAAGTGATATTTTCTACTTTCAGGGCTGCGCAAGAATCCACAGCTGTTGGGCATCATTGAGAACGACTTTGGACGCCTCGTGCCACATGATTTAAATGCCACCCATGTCCATGACAAAGTCACGCGGGAAATACGCTCCTTCTATCTGGGCAACAAGCGTGTGGGTCTCGAGTCTGTGGATGAGATGATAGCGGTAAGTGAAGAGGTTACTTAATCTAACCAAGATGTGGTTTTAAACCGCTCATAACAGACCCGATTGCTGCCTAAGAACCAAACCAAACCTTCTCGCATATTTAAAAGATTTGCAGTCTTAATATCATCTCTATTCATATTAATTCCCACTCCTCCAGCTCCTCACCGATCTCATGTTCCTGCAAGGCATTCGACGCACAGCTCGAAATCATGCAAAATATGGAAATGCTCCCGTCTACATGTATCGCTTTGCCTTCGACGGAGCCCTGGGCTTGTATAAGCGCATGTTGGGCATCCCTAGGCCAGGTGTGTGTCACGGTGATGAGATGGGATATTTGTTCAAATTCGGCTTCTTCAATCTGAGCTTGGATCCAAAGTCAATGGAGGTGCAGGTGAAGAATCGCATGGTTCGCATGTGGACAAACTTTGCTAAATACGGGTAAGTAGCGTTGAATCTCCCCTCGTTTAGAGACTAATGATTGTGTTTTTGCAGCACACCAACGCCGAACTATGAGGATCCCATACTGAACACCAAATGGACGCCAATTGATGCATCGAATGTCATGAATAGTCTCAACTATTTGGATATTTCACATGATATCAATATGAAAACAAATCCAGAGCCAGAGCGTCAAAGATTTTGGGATGAGATGTATCAGCATTACAATGGTGTGGCTATGTGAAGTTGCATGCCACATACACATACAAACATACATACATATCACCATGCACATTGCTCACACACACATACACACATACATTTACACGATTTTGCCATTTTGTGACAGAGTGAGCAGAAGAATATTTAATGCAAAAGAATATCATTGTAAAATTATCTTAGTTTATAGCAATTAGTTTGTTAGCTGATTTAGTGTTTAGTTTTGTACATAAGTGTTGCAGCATTTATACCCAATTACACACACACACACACTTAGACCTTCACACATACACCTACACACATATACCTACACACATATATACCAATACACAGACTTAGTTTAAGCATTGTACTTATAGCATACCCAAAGCCAACAAATCTTTTCCTTACTTCTCATATGCAATATCAGGTGTAAATAGTCAAAAAAAAAGCTTAAAAATGTCCAATGTTCAATATTAATTTTGAGTCAACTGACTTGGCCCATAATAAAGTTGTTAACGTGTTTGCTGGCAAAGCCCTTGACACACGTTTTCTTGTATTGTATGTAAAAGAAATGGCGAGAGTTTTTTTTATTGGGAATGGAAATACATTTTAGGCTGATCATTTGTGGGATGATTTGATTAATAATACTTTAATAGATTTATATATTTATACCCTGTGCCCATTAAAAATGGGCAAAAGAGGGTATAATGAATTTGTGTGAATGTATGTAACAGGTACTATAAAGAGGCATCTCCGACCCTAGAAAGTATATATGTAAGGTGGCAACCCTTCACAGCATTGCAGCATCCCTGGTTGAGGAGAAGGGGCAACGCCAATAAGTTTAAGAAGAAGAGAAGGCAGTCGCTACAAGTCGCTAAGTGTTGCAAGAAGTCGTCGTGAGCGTCAGTCAGCAGAAAGTTGCATAATTCGTGAAGTCGTTTGAATTAAATATTATATTATCTCTTTCATTTGTTAATCCCCGTTCATTGAACCATTCATAATAAACACTACTTTTTATAATCTTACATTTGGGGGCTCGTCCTGTCCTGAACGCGTGGATTAAATTTTGAAAAAGAGTTGTCTCAGTTGCGATCAGTTGTCTCAGTTGCAAATAGTTGTTGGTGTATTTTGTGTGAAATTCAATTAAAGTTGTTAAGTTTAACAGTCGTGATTTCACAACAATTTGCCCAAAAAAAAACAGTTGTTAAAAAGCCGAAAAATCAGTCGGTGGCAAGCAAGCGTCTCGAAAGTTCTAAGCGTGTGTTGCAATATTTCACGGTGTGACGAAATTCAACAGTCACTTGCAAGAGCTTGTTGCTACGAAATTCAGAAGTTCAGCAGAAATTTTTGTTGTTGTTGCGAAACTGCGCGTTAATTCAAGCATATGCGCATTTAAAAGAGGATGAACAGAACAAGACGTACACCAGCGAAGAAAAGAAACGAGGAAGACCAGAAAGAAGACAGTGAAGTCGAAATGGCAGAAGGAGGAGCGGCCTTGACATCTGCAGAAATGAATAATCAAATGCAGCAAATTATACAGTTGTTAACGCTTAAAGTAGAAGTGGACGAACGCAGAGAAAATCAAGTAAAAATATCAGCTGACAATTTTGAAAAGATTTTGAGTGACTTCGATGGAAAATCAATTCCTGTAAGAAAATGGTTTGAAATCTTTGAGCTTAATGCTGAGGCATACGATTTAACAGAAAAGCAAAAATACGTTCAGGCTAGAGGCAAAATATGTGGAGCTGCCAAACTGTTTTTGGAATCCGAGTGCGTGTCTAGTTTTGGAGAATTAAAAGAAAAATTAATCGACGAATTTGAATGCAGACTTAACAGTGCAGACATTCACCAAAAGTTGCGTGAGAGAAAAATGCTGAAAACAGAATCATTTCATGAGTACATGCTGAACATGAAAAAGTTGGCCAGTGTTGGAAAAGTAGAAGAAGCAGCTGTTCTACGTTACATAGTTAATGGATTGCCAATAAAGAACGAGTATAAAGTTTCTATGTATCGATGCCACTCTTATAAAGCCTTGAAAGAAGAGTATGACATTTATGAACTTGTGCAAGAACCAAGTAAAAGCAGTGAAAAGGCAGCGTTATCAAAGAATAAGCCGCCTGTGGTCGACAAAAAAAAAGAATTTTGTTTTAACTGCGGTTCAGCGGATCACAAAAGGAAGTTTTGCACAGCCGATACGAAATGCTTTAATTGCAACGAAAATGGACATATCTCACGTGACTGCCCGAAGAAAGTTGATAAGTGCCGTATGATATTAGATTGCAGCCGAGTCAAGACGATTACTATCAACGGAGTCAAAGTAGACTGCCTAGTCGATACGGGATCAGACGTGACGATTGTCAATGAAGATGTGTTGAAGAAGCTGAACAATGTCGAGATTTTGAAAAGCGAATCAATCTTACGAGGTCTTGGGAAAAGAAATACGAAGCCTATTGGTTGCTTTTATGCAGATGTAGAAGTCGATCAACTAAACACCGAGCATAAATTCTTAGTTGTTCCCAATTGTAAAATTGACTGTGAGGCATTGCTGGGCCATGATTTTATTAAGAAGTTCAAATTTTTGGCCGATTCAACCGGATTTTCCTTTTTGAGCCTGGAGAAGCAAGAAAAATCTTCAGAAGAAAACTACTTGGTATATAACGTGACCGAAGCGCCGAATTCCATTTCAGCACCACCAAAATATCAGAAAAGCATTGAACAACTGATTGAAAGCAGCTATAAGTCGTCAGCAGCGCATCTGGAGTGTCCGATAACGTTGAAGATTATGCCGGATGTGGTCATAAAGCCGTTTCGTCAATCACCAAGTCGCCTGTCAGCTGATGAGGCAGAAGCAGTGAAGGAGCAAGTTGACCAATGGCTCGAACAAGGTATTGTACGAAAGTCCCCTTCGCATGTTGCAAGCAGAATCGTCGTAGTTAAGAAAAAAGATCAAACTCTAAGAGTATGCGTCGATTTTCGAAAACTAAACAGCATGGTGCTTAAAGATCGTTTTCCGGTGCCAATGATGGAAGATGTCCTCGAAAAACTTAAAGCAGCAAAGTTCTTCACTATCATGGATCTCGAGAATGGCTTTTTCCATGTGCCTGTCGACGAAGATTGCAAAGCGTACACAGCGTTTGTTACGCGTGAGGGACTCTTCGAATTTAACAAGGCACCATTTGGATTTACAAACTCTCCAGCCGCATTTATCCGTTTTGTAAATCACATATTCCAGACGCTCATTAACAAGGATATCATGCAGCTGTATATGGACGACATTATCATATACGCCGACGACGCAGATGAATGTATGCTGAAAACGAAAGAAGTTCTGGAGATGGCAGCCGCATATGATCTGAAAATAAAATGGCAGAAATGTAGCTTTCTTCAGCAGCGTATACATTTCTTGGGTCATGTCATCGAAAACGGCAAAATTTGGTCAGGAGTCGAAAAAAGTTCAGCAGTCAGCCGCTTTGCCACACCTAAAAATGTGAAAGCTGTCCAAGCATTCCTCGGTCTCACGGGATTTTTTCGAAAATTCGTGCCCCAATACGCGCAAGTAGCACGCCCACTTACCAACTTGCTGAAAAAAGATGCCGAATTTAAGATAGGTCCAGCCGAATTGCAGTCGATAGATCAGTTGAAGAACTTATTGATTACCGAGCCTGTTCTTCACATCTACATAAGAGGAGCTCCTACCGAGCTACACACAGACGCGTCCAAAGATGGCTACGGAGCAGTGCTCTTGCAAACGTTTGATGAGAAGCAGCATCCTACATATTTCTGGAGTAAGAAGACATCGCAGGCGGAATCGAAGCAACACAGCTATGTCCTTGAGGTCAAAGCTGCATATTTGGCGCTTAAGAAGTTCAGGCATTACTTGCTTGGAATAAAGTTCAAGTTGGTGACAGACTGCATTGCATTTAAGCAGACGACGGAGAAACAGGATATTCCAAGAGAAGTTGCGCAATGGGTCTTATATCTACAGGATTTTGACTACAGTATGGAACATCGAGCTGGCGAAAAGATGAAGCACGTTGACTACCTAAGCCGTTATCCTCAAGACGTCTATACGATTACAACCGAGATGTCAACACGTTTGATGAAGGCGCAGCAGAGCGATGACCATATCAAAGCAGTCGTTAAAATTTTGCAAGATGGACAATACGACAATTACAAGCTGAAAGGTGGATTGCTATACAAAGAGGTTGTGGGAAACGAGTTGCTTGTTGTGCCAAAGCAGATGGAACGAGAAGTGATCCAAAAAGCACACGAATCTGGTCACTTCGCAACTCGAAAGACAAAGCATAGCATTCAGCAGCAGTATTACATACCACATCTCGAGGTGAAGGTAACCAAACTAATTAATAATTGTATTACTTGCATAATTCACAGTAAGAAGTTGGGAAAGCAAGAAGGGCACTTACATTGCATTGAGAAGGGCGATGTACCACTCCATACACTGCACATTGATCACTTGGGACCAATGGATGCCACTTCGAAACAATACAAGTTCATCCTTGCAGTTGTTGATGCGTTCTCGAAGTTTGTATGGTTGTTCCCAACGAAGTCTACAGGCTGTGAAGAGGTCGTCAAGAAGCTAACCGATTGGTCGAATGTGTTTGGATTTCCAAGACGTCTGATAAGTGACAGAGGTGTCGCATACACGGCAAACGCTTTTGCAGAATTTTTAAGCAGTAACATGGTGGAGCATGTGTGGTCTACAACGGGTGTCGCCAGAGGCAACGGACAGATCGAGAGAGTGAACCGCTCTATTCTTTCTATTGTGGCGAAATTGTCAGCAGATGATACAACCAAATGGTTCAAATATGTGCCCGAAGTGCAGAAAGCTATAAACTCGCACATACACATGTCAACACAGTCGTCACCGTTTGAAATTATGTTTGGAACGAAGATGAACGCCAAATCTGAAGATCGACTGCTAGAATTGCTTAATCAGGAACTGGTAGAGCAATTTGACGAGGAGCGCAATGCGTTGCGTAGTGAAGCCAAGCGCAATATTCAGCGGGCGCAAAATACCTACAAGAACAACTACGACAAGAAGCGCAAAGTCGAATATGGCTACAAGTTGGGCGATCTGGTCGCTATTAAGCGAACACAATTCGTTGCAGGTCGAAAGCTGGCCAGTTCATACCTTGGCCCGTACGAAATTACCAAAGTTAAACGTTGCGGCAGATACGATGTAAAGAAGGCGGCCATGGACGTCGAGGGACCGAATGTTACAGCTACCAGCTGTGACAATATCAAGTTGTGGAAATTCGTTGCAGAGAATGAAGAGCTACTGTCATCCGGGACGGATGAAGAAGATCAGGAGGGCCGAATGTAAGGTGGCAACCCTTCACAGCATTGCAGCATCCCTGGTTGAGGAGAAGGGGCAACGCCAATAAGTTTAAGAAGAAGAGAAGGCAGTCGCTACAAGTCGCTAAGTGTTGCAAGAAGTCGTCGTGAGCGTCAGTCAGCAGAAAGTTGCATAATTCGTGAAGTCGTTTGAATTAAATATTATATTATCTCTTTCATTTGTTAATCCCCGTTCATTGAACCATTCATAATAAACACTACTTTTTATAATCTTACATATATATAGTATTCTTCATCAGTATCAATAGCCGAGTTGATTGAAATCTATCCGTCCGTCTCTCCGTCTGTCCATCCGTCCGTCTCTCCGTCTGTCTGTCCATCCGTCTGTATGAAGGCGTGGATCTCAGCAACTATAAGTGCTAGAGACTTCAAATTTGGAATGTAGGTCCTTTAATACCATACGCAGATCAAGTTAATTTTAAATTTTCGATATCTCATTCCACGCCCACGCAATTAAAAGAAAACTATCACTGTCACAGATAACTCAGCTTAACATAACAAATAGTTGAAGTATAACTTACGCTGAGTAATTTGCTGCAAGTTTCATGGAGATCGACCCATAAATAAAGAAGATATTAAGGATTTCGATTTAAATTCATTATTTCATAATTGTTGGCCAGAGCGAGACACCATATGAAAATCCCGTTTGTGCAAGCGAGAACGCATATGATAATCTGATGATTTGCGCTGTCGGCCGCTGTGTGGCGCCATACATTGTGTCAGTGTGGCGCTATACATGGTGTACTGACGGCGACACTTGGAACTATTAATTTTAAGATTTGGCCAGAGCGAGAGCGCATATGACAATCTTCTTTGCACTATCGCTCGCCTTGTCTATCTTTCGGGTATGTAAAATAAATATTAGCGACTGTTTACACTTATGTTTTTTATTATTTTCAAATGTAATTAGGTTTATACAATTATTTGCGTTTTGAAGAAATTACTAATACTGTTTGTCTCACATTATAAATTTCAGTCTCAACCAGCAATAATAACATAAGTTCGTCATGCCTCAGGATAGATAACCGAGTTCTGAGTAATGCTGTGTTAGAAAGACAACTAAACTAGAAAGACAACTAAATAAAATAAAGCTGTGGTCATTTATCAACAGGGTTTGTTTATTACTGAGGTTTTTAGACAGTTAAACATTTTATCGCTATTATTTTACTTCTCAGTGTAGTGAGATAATGTTGTACATTAACCTAAGAAGTTCTTCTTCTTAGTAGCTCGAAGTATATAACTAATTAGATTTAGCAAAAAAGATCACACTTCTAACTCAACCATCAAAATTAGTTCTTCATAAGGTTTTGAAGCGTTCATTGAAATTTCGAATTATGACAGTTAATTTTTTTATACTACAGAATTTCTTAATTCGTAGCTTGGCAGTTAGTCCACCACGTTCTTTATTGCTGACATCTTCCGAAGAACTATCCCAACCTGATATACCATCGGTCAGCTCACAGCTAGAAATGCTTTCTAGTTTCAGTGGAGTTGGTTACATTCCAAAAATAAATGCACCCCAACGAATCCAGTCTGACAATCTGGATGCTCACAATCAACATAACCTGGAAGACAATAACAGATCCCCAAGCTCTTTAGCTGACTTAGAACTCTATGATGTTTATCCAGTTGCCGCAACAACAACTTATCGACGAACTGTCTTGCCTTCTGATTCATCCAAACGTAATTGTCATATTATAAAATGCCCTAAGATTACAAATCCAACATATGGAAGTGATGGTAAGAATTGTTTTGAGTTCATGAATCCATGTTTTTTGGCCATCGCCAGCTGCACACGATATAATACACGACTGCCTCGTAAGCATAGTAGTATATAGACTTCATAATATATATTTTATTCAATTGATACAATTTATTGCAGGGCTCAAAGAAGTAAAAAGAAAGCAGTGTCTGTTATAATTGTACTCGTCATCCACAAAATAGGGATGGACTAATAACATGGCTATCTATTGAGCAGCTCTTGAACAGAAAGGGATGTGATGAAAGAACATATAATACATTTATAACTTTTTATATCGAATAAAATCGACTGGAAGTGTTTTTTTGTACCCTGTGCGGGTATATTAAGATTGTTAAAGGTATGTAACTGGCAGAAGGAAGCGGGGCCGACGCCATAAAGTATATATATTCTTGATTAGCATCAATAGCCAAGTCGATATAGCCATATAGAGCCACTGGGTATATTTCGGTCGCGGTCCCGACTGTTCGGCTTGTTTAATATGTAAATCACCCTAACAACCTTTCATTCTTGTCCAGCATGATGATAAGATATTTATTATTATAAATACTGTTAGTATTTTAGTTTTTAGAGCTAACGCAAACAGAGGCTACAAGCGAATTGTTTTAATCTGCTCATAAAAGTATGCTATACTTTTTGTTTATATTGTACATAAATTGATAAAAAGACTTGCATATTTGTCAGCTGAAGACGTAATGTGCCAAATAGTTCCGACAGAGGGCGCTGAAAACTTTTTGGCACATACGAGTGGCTGGCTAAGAAACAAGGTTTAAAATATAAGTGATGACAAACTGGCTAAAACTTTTGGCAATTTGGTAGTATAAAATAATTAATTCCACATTTAAATAAGTCTTTGTAATGCAATTTAATTAGTTGGTGCTTTAATCACATAGACAATCAGCCAGAAAATCTGTTCAGTCCAAGTTATAGCAATGTCAAAAACTATACATTTTTCCTCATGAACTGGGAAATCACTTAATAATATATTTACCTAATTATTCATTATAATCTTCTAGAATAAATAACCTAATAAAGAATTAGACTGTTAAATTCGATCCTAATTCTTTTTATATACCTTTTGTTAGTCCTCAATACAAATAGTTGACATACCAACCACTTGTAGATAATTTTTAAACAAAATATACATAAATCTCAAAAATACGTTAATTACAAAGACAAATGAGATACAATGTAATTTATAAATAGACTCAAAATGAGCGCCATTCAATGCATTAAAAACAAATTAACACCCCATCCCCTTATGTTGAAACTACAAAGTGTCCCAATGATTGCCTACAAATTTGCACTAGACAAAAGCAGACGCTGATTAGCCAAGGGAGGGGGTAAAGCATGCACATACATAACTACTAAATATGTATGTGCACAGTCTGTGATCACAGTATGCGGCAGTTGCAGTTGTGTCTGTCTCATTGTCAAGCTGCGTAACAAAGCTGATTATTCAATTATCACAGCTGCTTGGGCGCTCTTCATCCACAGCATCAGCTGTCGACTGCTGCCATTCACAATTTAGCGAGAAATGCTCGTAATTCATGTAGTTGTTGTTATCATTCCCCGCACCTTTCCCCCTCTGTCTGTCTATCTATCCCTTTTAAGCTGTGACTGCCGCATGGAAACTGTCAGCGAGTAGGAAATATCAAGCTGGCTTGTTAGTTAAAACTCAGCTCAGAAATAGGTATCTCATGTGAATTTCGAATATTTTTAAAATCATTAAAAACATTAAGAAGAACATTTAAGCACAACATGTAACCAATCAAGAGCAAATAATGAAAAATTAAATAAGATTTAGAGTACAAAAATTAGAATTAAATTGAGGGAAAACAATCGTCACCTTTGATGTTTAGACTCAGGAAAAATATTATACTTTTTAAATTATTTAATTATGTGAATTATTTTCAATAGAAATGGTTATAAAATTCTCTATCTCCATCTCTATGTCTCTATTCAAATTGTATGGCTAAGAGACCACTAAAGATTTCCGGGTCGATTGACACTTTGTCCGTTCTTCTGTCTGTCTGTCCGTCTGTCTGTCCGTCTGTGTGTCCATCTGTCTGTCTGTAAGTCCGTCCGTCTGTATGTCCGGCTGTCTATCTGTCTGTCTGTCCCCCTGTCCGTTCGTCCCTCCGCCTGTCCGTCAGTCCGTCTGTCTGTCCGTCCTTCTGTATGAACGCGTCGATCTCAGCAACTATAAGTGCTAGAGACTTCAAATTTGGAACGTGGGTTCCTGAATAGCATACGCAGATCAAGATTATTTTCAATTTACGATATCTAAACCCCCGCACACGCTAATCTAAGAAAACTATCACCGCCTCGGATAACTCAGCCTAACATAACAGATAGTTGAAGTATAACTCACGCTGAGTAATTTGCTACAAGTTTCATAGCGATCGACCCACAAGTAAAGAAGATATTAAGGAATTTGTTTTAAATCTATTATTTCATAGTTGTTGACCAAAGCGAGAGACCATATGAAAATCCCATTTACCCAAACGAGAGCGCATATGATAATCTGATGGTTTGCGCTGTCGGCCGCTGTGGCGCTTTACATTGTGTCAATGTGGCGCTATGCATGGTATACTGACGGCTACACTCAGAACTATACATTTTATGATAAACTGAATGCTGTAGGCTAACGTAAAGTTATTATTAGCGATGTTTGTTAAGATAACACAGCTTAACTTAAGAGTGTTACAAAATATAACAATTTGCTGCAAGTTCTTATAACAATTGACCCATAAATAAAGGATATATTAATAAACTTGTTTTTAGTTGGGTTTTCATAAATGTTTGGCTTAGCAATTCTTTTTGTCTTCATTTTTATTAAATTACCCATTGCCTTTTTCCTACAAAAGTACTAGTATTCTGTTCCAAATTGTCACCCTAGCATTTTTGGCAATCTTAGCCATGTTTGTCAAAACTATTAAATAGAATTCACATAACAGACACAATATAAACTCTCAAGATTAATACAAATACAATTACATTATATATCTATATACATATCCATGTAAATCACGCGAATTTTGCACTAATTTGTTTTTTACACTACAACTTTCGTAGTTGTTATTATTTGTCAAAATTCTTATATTTGTAGTCTCAAGAACAACATAACACACGGTAGAATGAAGCACTTCTCGTCTATGTACGAGTTCGAGCGATTGTCGAAGAATTCAGCTGAACAAAATCAACATCGGAGTGTCAGTTTCTTTTCGTTGAGTGATCGAAAGCCGGACAAGGCGGTACGAGCTTGTTTTCTGCGTAATATGGATCCACACTTCGGCGGCGTTTCTCTAACTATATCGAAAAAGAATTACAAAATCTTTAGACAGTTGCTGGAGGCTGCGACAAATGCACTCTCAAAGCATTTAATGCTGAAGTCGGCAATCACAAGACTCTATCGAGTCGATGGCAAACACATCGAATCATTGGATCTCATCTGTGATGGCGACATAATCGTGTGTTGCTGCAAGAACGAGACTTTTGTGGATATTGGCTATAATATTAACAAAGAGTTTGTGAAACTTATCGGTTCTATAATGCGAATGAAGGAGAAGTTTGACAACTCCAAGGAGAACTTTATGCTTAACATCAGGCCCGATCAACTGCCTCCATCGATAAGTCTTTACATTGATGTATTTCAGTCTATGCATCAGAATAAATGGACGGTTATTTTCGAGGGTTATGGCCGGGCCAATAGCAGCTTGGCCTATGTCGTTAAGATGGTCGACAAGCAGCATATGTGTGTGAGAACCAAGGATACATACTCGGAAATTGAGATTATGCGCAAACTGCAGAGTCATGAGAATATCGTTGATCTCATCTATACGGTGGAACAACCCAAGTATATTTACATTGTGGTTGAACGTCTGAGCTGTGATCTAATTAAATTGATGATGGAAAATGCTCCGATAGATGAGAGACTTGTGCAACGCATCATCATCGATGTGTCCAAGGGACTTGAGTATATACATTCCTGTCAAATAATTCATCGCGACATAAAACTGGATAATCTACTGGTGCAGTTGAATCCGAGCTCAGATTTGCAATCATTGGATATTTCTGTAGTGAAGATCGCTGACTTTGGACTGGCTACGTATTACGAGGGTCGAGATCTCTATCAATGGTGTGGCTCCCCACATTATATGGCCCCAGAGCTGCTCAATTATACGGGCTACGATTTCCTCGTGGATTGTTGGTCCTTGGGCGTCACTTTATACTTTTTGCTTTGCAATCAGTTTCCCTTTGGCCAAGACTGCAGTGAAAAGAGTGAAGTCTTTGAGTTAATCCAGAGTGACGAATATTTAATACCCGTGAAGAACTTGACGAGTATCAGCGTTGAGGCGCAACATCTGATGAATTCACTGCTGGACAAATCGCGACAAAGTCGTATTTCGGCCACAGAGATTCGCAGACATCCCTTTTTGCATATTAAGTATTAATTGGGGCTCAAAGTTTAACAAATTATAGTTTAATTCATATACTTATACTATTAGAGAAAATACTTAAAAAATTATGAATATATAAGAAAATATTTATTTATAAGAATATATTTATTCAACAAGTCGTGATCAATTTTAGTTTATTTCATTTTATTTAATTACAGTAAATTATAAAACATGATTTGAAATTATATTAATAAGTTTATTGGTATATAAATTATATTAATATATTAATATATTTATTATTGGAGAAAATAAATAAAAATATGAATATGTTTATCAGAATATATATATTCAACAAGTCACGAGAAATGTAAGTTTATTTCATTTTATTTCATTAGAGAAAATCCTAAAATATTATGATTTGAAATTATATTTATATATTTGTATATAAATTATATTAATATATTCATTATTATTTGAGAAAATACTTAAAAAATTATGAATATATAAATAGATATATATTTATTCAACAAGTCACGACAAAGTTTATTTAACTCCATTCTTTTGATTTTGTTTAATTTTAGAAAACCATAAAATAATATGATTTGAAATTATATTAATATATTTATTAGCATATTAAATTATATTAATATATTTATTGTACAAAATATCTATTTCTGCTCATTTAACATTGATAAGGGCTTAAAGTTTAACAAACAGTAGCTTAGTTCATTTACAGATTTTGAAATATTAATTACTTGATTTTGATTAGTTGGAGAAAATATTTTATATATTTATATATATATTAAATTCATTGTAAAACTATTAACTAGTTTATTAACAGACTCTGAAATATTATGCCCGTGTTTATATTTGATTGAAGAAAATATTTAATATAGACATCCAATTCAGAACATTAAATATTGATTAAATTCATCGTTAAACTGTAGTCTAGTTTATTTACAGAATTTGAAATATTTCTCCGTTGTTTTTCACATGTTTGACGACTTTAAAATATTTATTACTTTCTTTTATTTAATTGGAGAACGTATTTAATATCGAAATCTCTTTCTGCACATTTAATATTGATTGAATTCATGTTAAAACTATAGTCTAGTTTATTTACAGACTTTGAAATATTATATCCAAGTTTTTATTTAATTGTAGAAAATATATTAGTAAATTTATGAGGCGCAACTTCAACTATCATTCTTTAGCTTCCGTGTGCGAGTGCGAGATTTATTTGCAGCATGCAACAAAATGACACGTGACTCTTTAACAATCAGCGATGCGTAAATATTACGTATACGCCTCGCTCCACACTCGTGTCTGTCTGTGTGTGTCATAAATCGCTTGTTAATTCTATCAAGTGTTATCAATGTTTACACCCTCCAGACAGATTCACGAATATTGCCAAGGTTTGCGGCTGATTGCGCGGCGTATACTCGATATTACGTATACGCCACCCTTGTGAGAAAAACATTGAATCAGAAGGTCACACTTTTCTCTTTCTGTTGTTTTTTGTAATTTGTAATATTTTTAATTTCTTTCGTCCATTGAAAACAACATCAAATATAGATAAGCAGTAGGCACTTATATCGTGCTTATCTTCCGCCTCATTTTCAATTTAAAAATCATTTCAATTGAACTTTTCTCGTATCAAAACGACACTTTTATCTGTATCTGTATTTGTTTCTGTGTCCGTGTCTGTGTAGCTGCAAATGTATATCTTTTTCTATCTGTAGCTGTATCTGTGAGAGCATCAATCTGCTGCGAGTGCGAACTGGCATTGTGTGTGCAAGTGTGCGTAACTGAGCTCATTTACAGCCGACTCGGCCTTTTGTTCACAACTTTTGTTTAGTTTTGATATTTTCTTGCTGTCGCTGGAACTGTCGTTGTCACTCTCGTTGTCGCTGCCGCCGTCAGTTGGTCATCATTTAATCCGTTGGACCGACTTACGGTCGTCGTCGTCGCCGCCGTGTCAGCTTCTGTTTTTTTATGATTGATTCGCCTGCAGTTGCCCCGTGATCTCTTCGCTCTTCGCTCGTTTTCATTTCTGGTTCGACGCGCGATCGTTAAAAAACATTATTCAAAAATTTTAGCAGTTTTTTTGATGCCAAAAGATATACAAATTGTTGTTAAAGATGTGTTAAACTATTTTGCATAACAAAGAGAGAAAAAAACACGCCTAATGCTCGTTTTAAAGGTGCCAATTAATTGAAAATAATCCGCTCGTAAAAAGGTGCTAAAAATATTTAATCACAAACGAGCCAAACACAAAAATTAAATAGAAAAGAAAATAATTGAAAGGTGTGTTCGCATTCAAGTTTGTTTTTTTTAATGTATTTTTAACCGGCCTTACATATTCTTATGTGATCAAATAGGATTAGATAAATAAAGACGGAAGCTGCTGCTGTGAATTCTTTTCGACCTTCTTCCCATGCCGAAACTAAACCTATTTAAAAATTGTATATACTAGAAGATCTAAGCTGGCATTGATAGTGCTTTTATAGTTATTAAATGTTGAATAAAGTTGGGTGTAGAGATATTTATTTGTTAGAGAGAATTACAATCTTCAGAAGCCAGATTTCCACACATGAAGTCTGCATTGATATTTATGAATGAGTTTGATATAGAACAGATTTTGATGAGTTTTTTACACATTTTCTTCATTGTAAATATTATTTTCAAATATTCATTCGTACTTTTCTCTTATCAGGTAAATTTTAACTACTAAAAACAATTTTACAATTAGTCAGTAAATAGAGCAATCAGTTCCCCAATTCGTCTGTAAGACAATCAATCAGTTAGTCAATCAATCAGTAAGTAAATCATTTGTTTAATTAGTCAGTCAATCAGTTAGTCAATCAGTCAGTCAATTAGTCAGTCAATCGGTCAGTTAATCAGTCAGTCAAGCAGTCAGTCAATCAGTCAGTCAATCGATCAGTTAATCAGTCAGTCAATCAGTCAGTCAATTAGTCAGTCAATCAGTCAGTCAAAGAGTCAGTCAATCAGTCAATCAATCAGTCAATCAATCAGTCAGTCAATCAGTCAGTCAGCCAATCAGTCTGCTTATTGAGCAATTAATCTAATCGTATAGTGAAGTTATCAATCAGATAATCAGCTAGTAAGTCAGTCAATCAGTCAGCTTATCAAGCAATCAATCATTACGTCATTCAATCATCTAATCATATAGTGAAGTTATCAATAAGATAATCAGCTAGTAAGTCAGTCAATCAGTCAGCTTATCAAGCAATCAATCATTACGTCAATCATTCATCTAATCATATAGTGATGTTATCAATCAGAAAATCAGCTAAGTAAGTCAGTCAATCAGTCAACTTATCAGGCAATTAATCATTGCGTCTGTCAGTCATCTAATCATAGAGTGATTTTATCAATCAGATAATCAGCTAGTAAATCAGTCGATCATTCCGACTGTCAATCAAACAAGTCAACTTAATTATCCAATTGTCAATCAAATAGTCAATCAGTGACTCTATCATTCAGTCAACTAGTCAGTCAGTCAGTCAATCAGTCAGTCAATCAATCAGTTATTCAGTTATTAGGCTGCTCAATCAGACAGTAAATCAGGTAGTCAGTCAGTACAAAGAGTTAACATACAGAGATACTCACAACTTGTTACAAAGAAATAGTTTGCATCATTTTACAGCAAACAAAGTGCTGTAAGAGTAACAAATTCATCACCCCTTTTTGGGTGCAAAAGGGGAATCTTTTCTGGACTGATAAAAGCTGTGTTGTTTACGAACACGTTCAAGTTTTGCAAGCATCCACTAAATCTATTATATGCAATACACTTTTCACACCTCAGACAAGTGTCTGATTTGAGTCTTTAGAATGGCATTTAAGAGGCATTTTCAATGTGACATCCACAGATGCGATTCAATTTCACTAGCCACACGGCAGCTGTGACAACAACGCCGCCAACGACAACGACAACTTCGGGCTATAATAATAAGGAAAAGTCCGCACAACCATTGAAAAGACCCTCAACAATTGAGGAAGATCCGGATTCGTTGGACAGTGTAATCAGTAATCCCCAATCGTATCCCATAACGATAGTGCCCAATCGGCCGGCCAGCTTCTATGGCCTCTCCACAAATGGTAAATCTTTCCAACGCCAGCCAAGTTGCAGGTAAGTCTGGCAGTGTTGCGCTCATTAAAAAGAAAACCAGCAACATTTTTGCAAAAAAAACTAGCAAAAAATTACTAGATTATCAATAACACTTCAACCAACTTATTTATAACGAATTTAGTTATTATATATCTAATTTTCGTCGTCTAATAAGAGGAAATTTAAATGAGTGCGATGTCTTCTTCACTTTACTTGACATTTAATTGCTGATACAGCAAGCAATGAAATTACGTTGTTAAAAATCTGTAGAACATCTGTGAATTAGTTCACAATATAGATATGAACTTCAAATACTATTAACAAAAGACATAAATTCGAAATGTTCAACTTTAAACTACGAATTTTCATCTAAGAAATATGTCGATATCGATGCTTAAAGATTGCGAGAAAATACTTTGATTCTAAGACCATTTCTACAACAATTTTATGTACTTTTATTTTAAAGCTGTTTAATTTTAAAAGTAAATATTTAGGACAAATTGTTGGTGACTTTAGAAGCTCGTATTGCTTATCAGTGTATCAATATTGAAATGAAGTTTAAGAGTAAGCTATGAGTGCATATACTGACATAAGCATAGATTACCGTCTAAAGGTGTATAAATATATAATAAATTGTATTTTACTTAACAAAATTTAAGACTATACAATGTCTTCGAATTTAAAGTAATTTCAACGAATAAACAGGCACTATCTGCAAACAATAAATAACTAGATAAAGATAATAACTACCAAAGAAAACTTAATAGCTAGATTTCATTTTTTGCACTAGCAAGCTAACAAAAAACCACCAAAGCCACAACACTAGTCACAGGGGAGTCCATTAAATCTAAATACACGTATTTGCCCATGTTTTGGCAGGCGACTAAGTGGAAAAGTCAATAGAGGATTAATAGCCAGAGCTGCTCTAATTCCCAAGCCAAACACACTGACAACTTGGCCAAACTTGATGGTTGGCCTGAGATCACAATCGATAGTCGCAGTTTCAGTTGAGTTTTGTGCGTGATCGCGTTAACAGTTTCGAGTTCGACATCGAAATGCAGGTGCCTTTGAGCGATGTGCAGGTGCTGCAGGATGCAATTGACGGCGAAACCGTTGCCGGTGATAAGGACGAGACCTTTGCCCAGATGAAGGAATGGAAGCGACAGTATATGAGGGGTATTTCACACACCCCCTCCCAAGCGGGAGTCTACTACGAAGCGCTCAAGGGATCAAGTCATTCAGTGGCCAAAGGGTGCGATTTTCCAGCTTTCTATATATAATACTCTCAGCTGCAGCTCGACATTCAACTTGAACTTGCTGCTGTCCAATCAAAGCGTATCTCGTATCTCATGCACTCAGAAAAAAACACTAAATTGGCCTGAAAATAAGCGAAACGCGTGTAGGCTTTAACTTTAAAAAAACTTTAAAATTTAATGGAATTTTTACACAATTTAAAAATTATCTAAATTATCTAAAATGTTCTATCTACAAGGATAAATTTCATTTTAATATTAGGAATACTTTAAAACGTCTTTTCATTTGTCAGAAATAAGATTTGTGAAAAGTGCTGAAAGTATAGTTTTTTCTAAATTAATAAATATATATATATGGAAAATTAGACAGTTTTCTAACTATGATTGCGATTTTGCAATAAAGGAGAATTTCTAAACTGTGATACAATTTTTTTTGCTTATTACTTATTTATATAAGTTTTTTTCCAAAGTATGAAAAACATTTCTGATAATTAGACAATTTTCTAAAGCTAAGACACATTTTTAAAATGAGCGTATTAACATTTTTTTGAGTGAAGATACACACTACAATATATATTTGGAAAATTAGACAGTTTTCTAACTATGATTGCGATTTTGCAGTAAAGGAGAATTTTTAAACGGTGGTAATATTTTTTTTTTTGCTTATTACTTATTTATATAAGTTTTTTTCCAAACTATGAAAAACATTTCTGATTTTCTAAAGCTAAGGCAAATTTCTTAAATGAGAGTATTCTATTTTTTCTGAGTGAAGATACACACACAAGTCTCGCAGATACGATTTGTTTTGTTGATTAGCAGTGCGACGCTTATTTGGTTTTAAGTGCTCCGTGCGCTGTTTGCGGTTGTAATTTATACAACCGCCCACGCCGCAACTTGACTTGTTGCATTTCTACTTGAGTTACGGGCATTATCTAAACGAGTTGTCTCTCAGATACTAAGTATTTCCCTATGCCTAGCCGACTCATTAGCCTGCCCATTGAAATTGGGTCTATGCGACGCATCATTCAACTGTCAAATGTGACATTTGTTTCTCACTCGTTAAACGATTTGTTTCAACTTCCACATTTTATCAATCACTTCTCCCGCATTTTTCCCACATTATGAAGTCATTTCCTGCTGCAAATTTAAAGTCTCCACTCATTGCGTTGGCGGCAAACACATTTATTTTTTATTTTTCAACACAAGTTGAGACAATTAGCAATTAAGCGACGCTACAGCGGCTTTTCTATCCATCTTCAAAGCAATACTATGAATCATTTGAGGCCTGTGCGTTAAATTCGATTAAGTTTTATTTATGGAACCAGAACAATGTCAATTAATCGCCCAATCGCCTCGATTCAAGTGCCAAAGGGGCTACAAATTAACACAATTCCCGCTGTAAATTGCATGTGTATTGAATTTAGACTGAAATCTTCGCTGCAATTATTAACTGAGAGTTCTGCAATTCTAGTGTAATATTAATAAATCGAATGTGGTTTCAAGTGTGTCTCTTTAGTTCTTTCAGCTGACATTGACCAAATGAAAATGGCGTGTTAATTAGCTGCAATGTGCACTTTTAATTTAGACAATTAGCCTGGAAGTCTGGACAGGCAATTCCAATGTAGACAAACTGAATGACATTGAAGTTCACACAACTGGCTGCAAGTGAATCTATTCATTTGCAAGTGAATCTACTCATTTGCATAAGTATACAGGCTACAGTTGATGGCAATGTCAGAGTGGAATAACCGTCGTTGTCAGTGAGGTTTATATTTATTCATGACATGCTGCCAAATATAATGAGTATTAAGCTATGCAGTTATTGGCTATTGATGCTGATCAATTATGTATATACTTTATCGGCCATGCTTCCTTCTGTCTGTTAAATACTTTTAACAAACTTAATATACCCCCACAGGGTATAATAATAAATTTATTATAATATTATTTACTGCTACGGGATGCAATTGAAAAGTATTCCACACAGAAAGTTATCTGCTTAGCTACATAGAATTAGATTTAGTTTAATTCACTACAAAATGGGTGCAGTTACTATTTGATTCAGCACTCGAACTTATGTGTAGTTAACTTCTATATGATGAAGCTTTCTTTATTATTCTCTCTACTTTATATCTTATACAGCTTTTTAATTCATGAGGCTTAAGAAGAATAACAATTCAATGTAATGGAGTCTTTATATAATCTAGTAATAATTTACTGTAATGCAAATTTCGACAGTATTTAATTTATTATTTGATTAATATTATTATCAATGCAATTGCTAAACAAAAGCGAAGTAAATGTTCAAAGAAATGTAGCAGACTTTTAGGCTGCACCAAAAATTTTTTGTGGATAATAATTTGCAAACATTTTTTCTTATGATTTAAATAATATTGATTGTGGATTTCCCATAATTTGCAATCATTTTCTCTTATTTTGTTTTTTTCTTTGTCTCTACAGATCTCGCAACTTTCGGCCTGGCAGCATGCGACGTGTGCGACGACGTGCCGTCTTCAAGAATGGTGATTGCAACGTGGTGCAGAAACATCTGCAGCGACGGCGAGTGCGTTTTCTGCAGGACATGTACACAACAATGGTCGACTGGCAATGGCGCTGGACTCTGCTCGCCTTTGCACTCAGTTTCATATTGTCCTGGCTGTTCTTTGCCTTGATCTGGTGGCTCATCATGTTCACTCACGGCGATCTCGAAGAGTTGCATCTGCCACACAATCAAGGTGAGTGAGGAAGGAGAATGATGTGAAATGTTTAAGTTTGTTTAAGGTTTGTTGCTATTATTATTAAATAGTTTACTGATAACCAGTGCGTCATATATTGAGAATATTTATAGTAAATAATTTATAATAATTAAATATTGGTACAAATATTTTATAGTTAGAAAAATAAATATTTATCAGGGGAAAATATTCATAGATTATCTATATTATATTTTTGATACTTTAACATATTTAGAAAATTACTTAATTATTATTAATAATCTCTTTTTATCTAAATATATATTTTGATTGTTATTTCCATTTATTAATATATAACTATTTATGGATTTTAAACATTTAAAACTCTACAACTATTCTTTCTATTCAATTTTATTCTTAGAAGATTTAGAGCATAGTTTTTCATACTTAATTATTTTCATACAACTTTGTTTATTCTTATTTATTAACTCTATTTATTTATTTGTAATTATTTACCCAAATTACATTAGTTATTGCTTAATCACAATTATTTCCATTATACTTATTAGAGGATTCCGGCTGGTCGCCTTGTGTCTCGGCCATCGATGGCTTTACTTCCTGCTTTCTGTTCTCCATTGAGACACAGCACACCATAGGCTATGGCGTTAGAACCACCTCAACTGAGTGCCCCGAGGCCATATTTATGATGTGTTTCCAGTCGATCTTTGGCGTTATGTCATCTGCATTCATGGCCGGCATTGTCTTTGCCAAGATGACACGTGCCAAGCAACGTGCAACGACTCTGCTCTTCTCTAAGCACGCAGTGATCTGTCAACGGGATGGCTGCTTATCCCTAATGTTCCGCGTGGGTGATATGCGTAAATCCCACATCATTGGCGCCGGAGTGCGAGCCCAGTTAATACGAACACGCAACACTAAGGAGGGTGAGGTGATGACGCAACACTTTACGGAATTGCAAATAGGCACAGATGAGTCGGGATCGGATCTGTTCTTCATTTGGCCCATGGTGATTGAGCATAGAATTGATGAGAACTCGCCGCTCTTCAATATGAATGCCACAGACATGTTGCAGGATAAGTTTGAGATTGTGGTTATACTGGAAGGAACTGTAGAGTCGACGGGTCAGTCAACGCAGGCCAGATCCAGTTACATAAATACAGAGATACTCTGGGGTCATCGCTTTGATCCTGTGGTGCTCTACAACAAGGATCTGCAGGCCTATGAGATCGATTATGCTCGCTTCAACGAGACTACGCAGGTGGACACGCCCCTTTGCAGCGCCCGCGAACTGAACGAGATCTACAAGATACAGGAGGGATTCCGTACACCAGGTAGAACTTCGAGAGGTATTGGGTACTGGCAAGAAAGTCAAGTTTGAGTCTTTAAATTTAACATTTAAATGGTGCAGAACACTTGAACACTTTCGGTATCATTTGAAAGCTTAAGGCCTTAGCTATAATCTGTGAAAAGTTAATGGTCATTGGTTTATATTTGTGGAATAAAATATAGAAAATATAACACCAGGTATTAGACAGATTGTGACCTTTAACGATGCCCAATTATTCCAGTTATGTAAATACAGAAATCAAGAAGAAGTATCCAATTTTATACATATACATCTATACTTCTATACATATTCGATTAATATTTCTTCTACTTATACATAACTTGAAGTCACGGCAAGTTAAATATACACTAGGTATCAGACCAGTTATTGCAATTATGTAAATACGGGAGTCAAGAAGAAGTATCCAATTTTATACATATACATCTATGTTTCTTCTACTTACACATAACTTAGAATGTAATGCACAAATTCAACATGACTTTCTGGCCAAAAACCCGTATATCTAAGCTAAGTTAATGCTTTCTGTTCCTTTGTCAATGCAGAAACCACCTTCACCATGCGTCAGCTGTCCAACAATCATTCCGATCAGGCCTCATAATGCTTATTCGTTTCGTCCAACGTTGTTTCGTCTTCCTATATTTGTTGTAGTTTTTATTTAGATTTGTTAATCTGTTCCTTCTCTGTTTATTTTCCCCCAAGTAAGTTGTTCCATTTCCATCGTATTCTTTGTTTTATTATATTAAAATTTCCTTTCAGCCGCCCCGTTGTGCTGTTCGCCCAATCCCTCGACATCATCGACGTGGTCCAACAGCTCCAACGGCCATAACTCCGGTCGCTGTCGACGTTGGCAGCTGTTGTTGCCCTTGCAGAGAGGCGACACTTGAAGTACGAGTACGCATTCTTGTTTACTTGTTCTTACGAAATTAAGTTAATAAATGTTTGAGCTTTTAGTTTATACAAAATTACACGTTCCGTCGTCGTCGCATATAAATGACACATAATTGCCACTTTGCCTCGGCTCTCGGCTCTCGCAAATGCAATTTCCCAATTGCAGTTCCAGTTCCAGTTCCAGTTCCAGTTCCAATTGCCCAGCCCACTCATTAGGCATCATTAATAATGCCGAATGCAGACTTATCAATGCAAAAGGTGCCAGTTTGTTGTTTAAGTCTTTTGATTTCTGAGTATATCACAGCGAGTGGGAGAGCAGATGATTGTGGATGGCGGGGGGGGATGGGAGTGTTCCGGCGCTAACACAAAACATTCATATCCTTTTAATTGAAATTGAATCAATAACTCTTATTTGCGCAAACTAATCAACACTAAATTATAACACTCACAAACAACTCGAATATTTATTATCACATTTATCACACGGCAATCCAGCGAGTGGATCGAGTGGACCGAGTGAACCGCATGATGTGGTGCAACTGGAGTGGGGTCTAATGAAATGTGGGTGTGGGTCAGACATCTGTGTGTGCCGTTGCCCATAAATACAATGCCAAATTTGCAGCAACTCTATTACAAACTGCACCAAATATCCCAAAAAACCACAATGTACACTGACAGAAATAAAAGGAGCTGTCGCTATGGTGCTTATTTAACTAAGAGTAGTAGTTAATCGTGATAAATAATTATATATAAAAATATTATAAAAAAAAGTTGCATTAAAAACTTGCATAACAAATTCATGAATGTTTATAATATAAAATATTTTAATATAAAATAGAATTCTTTAATTAGACCACATTATTGTGGGTAGAATTCTTAGTAGACTAGGCATCACTGTCTATTTTCTAAGCCCTTTAAAATGACTTCTATAACAAGAAGTTTGACAGTTCATATCGCAGATAATTAGAGTTGCAAATTAAATTCAATAATAAGCTTAATATCAGCTAAATTACTAACAGTTGTCATTCCAATATTAGCATTAATTGTGGTTCTATTGTTTTGCCAAGAAATTAAGTGTAATATAATTTAATAAAATTATAAAGAGTTAGACCTTAAATAAATAGAAAATAGACTCTTCTTATCTACCGCTAACAGACATTACATATAGAATTTTTCATAATTATATCAGAGAGTCTACAATTTTAGTAGATTTTATATGTATTTTCCTTAATTTGTTTTATAAAAGGTACCGGAAAAAGTCCAGAGAACTTTTATTTCGCAAGCTATATTTGAAAATATATTTATTTAAATTTAATAGTGAATAATAATAATAAAATTTAATAAAATAATAATAAACGCTTTCATATCTATTCATATATTAAATAAATATCGTTATCCACTAATCATTAAATTAAATCTATTATCTTATTATATTTCAAGCAGATATTAGTAGACATTCTATGTGTCTATTTATGCTTTAACTTCAATTTCGCCAAATGGATAAAATATGGATATATTTTATACATATTTTAATGCTTTGATTTTGCAAACTTAATTTGTTTATTATATATATATATATATACATTTAATAGATGAAAAGAAAGCAAATACTGTTCATATCATTGTCTGCTCATTTTTGTTTAAAAATGGCTTAGCTCATTATATTATTAATAGTTCATCACTTAAACAAATGTGTAAATATTTAAATGACTCGTTAATTTAAATATACTCGTAAAACATTTGGATAGTTTATGAGAAATAGCAGAAAAGTGTTAGCGAAAATATTTAAATTAAATGAGCTTTTTTTTTTGGCAGTGCAAACAAAATGAACGTTTGACTGCCAACGGCAAAGGGGCGGCGACCGTTGAGTTCTGTGCGTCCTTAACCCACTTTTGGCACCAGAACACGCCTGTCCAGGCTGAGGCTGAAACTGAGGCTGTAACAGAGACTGAGACAGAGACTGAGACAGAGACTGAGACTGAAACTGAGACTGAATATGAGAAATGGAGACACCGAGACACCGAGACCGAGACTTGAACACTGAGAGTTTACGAGTTTGTTTAATTACTTGTTAAATGTTTGTCGTGTTTATCAGTTGCCCAAATGTTTAAAAGCCTGCAAGCGCAGGCCATTAGCCAAGTTGCAACTTGTGGCTTGTGGCAGGGCTTGTGGCAGAAGCTGGGAGTTCAGGTGACATGCGTTTCCATGGCGGACATGTGCCAGTCTATCGAGTGATTGTACCCACTAAACGTGCCCGGCTCAAGCCGGGGTGGCTACGTGACATGGCTGAATAAATAAGCCAAAAAAATAATAAATAAAAAATTAAAATATTATTGGCGCTTGCAACGTTGCAGGCTGGCAGGCAGGCAGGCAGGCAGCGTGCGCTGCATGTGGCACGAGCATAGGCACGTTTCCAAAGACAAAAGCGCCACCCAAACGGTTTTTACCTCTGGCTTTAGATTCATATTTTCCTGTTGTGTGGCAGGTAATTGTTCGTGTCATTTTAATATGCCACAAACAAATGTGGCATATGCATGTCTTGCAGACTTAGAAGACTCCGTGATCGACATTTGGCTTCCCATGGTTTTTTTTGGCTAAGTGCCCCAAACACGCCTTAAATTCAAGCTGTCAGCACATTCAGAGTCAGAGTCAGAGTCAGAGTCAAGAGTTGTTTTGCTGTTGGCTGGCTGATGGCATTTTATTGTTGCAAGCCAAGCCAAGCACGCTTGATATTTAGCTCGACCGACTCTTAGCCTAATAAAGACATCAATTGGGCGATGACTCAAGTCTCCAAGTCCCCGTTGAAGTTCCTGGCAACAAAACAAGCTTTAAATTAACTGCGTTCGCCAACAACGGCCAACAAAAGGGTAGAACATGCAATATAACTCATCCATAATCAACACTGTTTACATAAATTTCAAAAAATTATTACACGGCAACAGATGAGAGCTAAGGGGTGATGGAGGGTTAGGGGGTACAGGGACAGGTCGGGTGGCACTCGTGATGAATGCTTAAATAATGCGCTTAACCCTGTGCGAACATAATTTATGGTGTGCAGACTATACACGACTCTCTACATATGTATACCTGCATACTACATACTCGCATCTGTGCGTCTGTGCAACACACGCTGTTTTCATTGTTATTACACGGACCAAGTCTCCTCATGTTGCTGCCACTTTGCCTCAAATTGATTAATTACGGTCATTTTGGCCGCACTGCATCGGCCAACTGCCTCTGCGGGCTGGCTGCATCATAAGTAGCATAAATGCCATAAAAGCTGGCCAGGAAGCTGGCCCGAGACTCTGAAGATTCAAGTCATTTGCCAGTAAGGACAAAGCCGCCAAAAATGAAATTACTCAAGCGTAGCGAATGGGCCAAAAGGTAGAAAGATGCAGAGACGGGCAGGTAGAGAGACAGGAGAGAGAGAGTGAGAGAGAGAGAGAGATGTGAAGATAAAGTCCCAGGTTGCAGCTTCAGTTCAGTTATGGCTGCAGCAGTTGACGCTTTTGCCGCCATGTGTAGCAATTGATTTAAGTTACCCCCAAAATACCAAGAAAGTAAGCAAGAGTGAGTGAGTACAGTTGGTCAAGTAATTGTTTTGACAAAATAAAAATCTTTTTAAATATAGTTAGCTGTAATGGAAATCATTAATTCTTATTGCTTAACTTGTTCTAAGAACCATAAGGAACTGCAGAAAAATTAAATATAAAGAGATTAAGAGACAAATAATAAGAATTACAATTAGAAAAGAGATATTTTCAAAATTTAATAATACACATACTTGACTTTTATTTTTGACAAGAACTTATATATTAAACTTATTTCTGAGAACCATAAGCAACTATAATAAAACCAGTAAACAATTAATTAACCAGTCGGAAAGGCTACAGTTGAAGTCGACTATAAGAGACCCTTTACTTATTCTTCAAAAAGGAAATAATAGTATATACCTTAATAAATTTATAAATAATAATAAATACATTTTAAAAAGAATAATAACCTAAAATAAAGTGTGCCTCCGGTAGGTTTCGAACTCCAGTACCACACCGCAAGAGTTCGACACTCTAACCATTGTGCCAATAGAGCCATAGTCGATTATCTGGCAAATTATCAGTGTCCTTGCCTCAAGTTGATGCCTCCAACCTTTGTACATTCGAACATGTATTTGCTTCAAATCTCCAATGTTTATTGTCCGATTGCGATAAAGTTTTCAGTACACAACGAAAATAAACTAAACTTTATGTATGCTAGATTTGAAACTTGTATCTCTAAAATTACTCGTGTTATTCGGGTTTTTCCGATATTTGGAGGCGAAACGGGGCATGGCAAATTACTAAAACAAACTTCACCTTTCTGGAGCCATCAGGAGTATTGTCACAAAATTTGGTTATTCTAGCTCTTATAGTCTCTGAGATCTAGGTGTTCATACAGCAGGACAGACGGACAGACGGACGGGCGGACAGACGGACATGGCTATATCGACTCGGCTGTTGATGCTGATCAAGTATATATATACTTTACAGGGTCTGCATGACTTTCTTCGACCTGTTACGCACATTTTCTTTTTGACAAACTTATAGTTTTTTAAAGTAAAGGGTCTAAAATCCAAGAGTAGGGTTTTTTTTGCAAAATGAAATACAATTAGTCAAGTACTTCTTTTTACAAAATAAAAGTTCTACATATTTGTGTTTTTAAATAGATTTAACGTAATACATCGCAGTATTTATCATTTATATTTGTAAATAAATAGTACAAAACCATGAAAAAGTGTAATAAAAGAAAATACAATACCTTTGATTATTTCTTTCTTTTTGCTAAGAACTTCTATAAGCAACTATAAACAAATGCCAATGGAATTTATAAATAAGGAAAAGATTTTTTAAACATTTCCAAGAACCATAAGCATTTATAATAAAATAATTAACATGCGAATAAAAAAACCAAGAATACGTAATTTTTTTCGCCAACTTATTTATATGCATTTATTATTTTGTCAAAACAATTTCTTGACTAACTGTACGTATGTGCATATAATAAATGTAAATCGCCTTTGGGCGCTTCTGCAACTTCTACGGCAAGTAATAAGCATTTTTATGTGCCACAACAACAACAACAGCAACAATCTTCAAAAGCGCAAAGTCGGCAGAAAAGGGTTAAGTTGCCAGACAATACTATGCTTAACACGCCGCTGCCGTTGAAGTTGATGTTGTTGTTGATGTTGCAGTTGTTGTTGCTGTTGCCGTTGCCATTGCCCTTGCCACATTTCGTCTGCCAGTTGACGATGCCCCCGGGGGCAGCTTCTCTGCTTGACTGAATAATATTGAAATTAATTAGTTTTGATGGAAATTATTAAGTAATTTTTATGTTGCCAACAAATGAGCATCGTTTGGCTTGTTTTCTGTTTTTACTTGTTATTCACATTAATTATATTTATTAAATAACATCATAAATTAGCGCTGCACTTGTTGCAATGCCTGCTCCAATTAAGGAAGTGCCACTCCAAAAACAAAAAAAAAAAACAGAAAACCCATCAACTGAAACTGAGATCCAGACCAAATTGGCTATCGGGCAACCGGTTATGTATTTTTCCTTTTTTTTGTTGTTGTCGTTGATAACGCGCTTTAATTTAAAATCTGCATACATTTTTGGGCAGTTGCGTTTTGAAATGGCAGCCAAGTCCAACAGCCCGACAGCCCGTCAGCCGAAACCCGCCAAAATCAAAATCAAAATCACAATCAAAATCACAATCAAGAGCGGCACAGGTCGCTTTTATGACAGATCTCACTTTGGAGTGGATGTCGGAGCTGTCAGAAATAACACTTGAGCACTGTGGAGAAGCTGCAGTTGTTGTTATACCCTGTAGTTACTAATTAAAAGGGTAAACAGGGCAAGCTTCACTAGGGAATAATCTGGTTATCTGG